>VYXD01006830.1:5707884-5908362 GCA_013397195.1 Hylia prasina
CATTTCTTAATAAGGCCTTTGGATACAACTCCATCAGAAACTGCAAATTTTTTTTTTCCTTATTATTGCAGGTTATATAAAACAACGACAAGGATATAGCAATGATTCATGCAATCTGTCTTGCTATTCCTTAAATCAATTCAAAGATGCAAAATTCAGCTGTTTTTCCTGTGCAAAACAATAGGGCCCCAGAGATTTTTTTTCTTTTCCATTAATCTTTATAAATGTAGTTTTATTAATATCTGATAAAGAAGCACCATTTTTTATTAGCATCATTTCGATGTCCCTTTGTGCTACAATGATTTATCTGCAAATGTAATCTACTGCTCTAAGAGATCTTGTGGTTGGTGATGGTCTCTGCTCCTCATAATGCTTTTTGCTGAGAAGAAAAGAGTTCCATCACAAATTCTAAGAACTTTATATTAAGAGTTATAATGCATGGGATTGCAGTCATTAGTAGTTTATCTCACCATGCTATTGTTTATAACAGACTGCAGGCATTTGCGAAGGATGTGAATGCAAGAGAACTTTGTGACTTGGGAAATATATTAGGCTGGTAGAGACTCATTTCAGGACAATCCATGAACTAGACAAGAGTATTGTGGGACAGCACTGTGTGTTTGACACTTATGAAATTGCATTTTAGGTAATGATACACTTCCCACCTGCCTAATATCTATTTTCCAATCAATTCCAATCTGCTTCCCAGGACAATAAAAAGATTTTTTTCTTCCTAACACATACCTTTCTCTTACCTTTTTTGCACATTATAGGCTGAAGACACATTAAGAGCCATAATTTAACCATACCGCTGATCAAGTTTATTTTTTCTTTAAAAAAATTCTCCACTCACAGATTGTCAGCACACTGTATTATTATTAAAAAAAAAAAAAGAAAAAAAGAAAAGAATATAAAAAAAGAAAAAAGTTCTGATATGTAAGGAAAAAATAGACACCAGAGATAATTTTATTAATTATCTAAAAGGGAAGCTTAGATGAGGAGTGGCTGAGGTCACGGTCTGTTCAGCCTGGAAAAGAGAAGACTGAGGGAAGATCTCACTGCAGTTACAACTTCCCCATTAGGGGAAGAGGAGGGACAGGCACTGATCTCTTCTCTGTGGTGACCTGTGACAGGACCCAAGGGAATGGCCTCAGGGAAGCTTCAGGATGGATATCAGGAAAAGGTTCTTCACCCAGAGGGTGGTCACTGGCAGAGACTCCCCAGGGAAGTGGTCACAGCACCAGCCTGACAGAGTTCAAGCAGTGTTTGGACAATGCTCTCAGGCACATGGTGTTATTCCCAGGGTGTCCTGTGCAGGGCCAGGAGATGAATTTGATCACTGTGGTTCCCTTCCAACTCAGGATATTCTGTGATGATTCTATGATTCGCAAATAATGGAAAGTTTTTATGACAGCATATTATATAGTTTCAACTTAGCATAGTATTCAAAACCTGGAAATATCACTACTTTATATAACACAAAAATATTCCATCAAACCTTTTCCAAGGGAGTCTCAGCTGAGTCCTTCATTCTTGTGACACTTTTGAAAGATAAGGACTTGAGGACACTAATTTTGCTCCTGTATTTTACACATTTTGTCCACCTTTTTTCCGGGGAGTTGTAAAAAATGTGTCACATTATATTAAAAAGCGTGGCACATTCCCAGGCTTGGACACAAATGACAAGGCATATTTTACATATTGTTCATGCATAATTCATATTATTTTGAGAAACTTAGTATTTTTCCTTGATATAGCATAGCTAGGTTATATGAGCTGTAAAAGGAAACTTCAGTTACCATTCAAATACACTTGATGTCCTGCTAGGTTGGGACCTTATCTCCCTGTGAGATATTTTGGCCTCTCAAGGTTAAGGTCCTGGGGATTCTGCCAGAAGGCAGGTGCTGGGCTGGCAGACAGTGGCGTGTCCTTTCAGTCATGGGGGTGTTGTCCTTCACTTCTTCTGAAAGAAAAATCTTCTAAATAGCTGTGCAACAAACTCTTTAATTTGCCTTTTTTGACTGAACAAGGTAGTAATCCTGTAAGAGGCCAACAGTTCCTTTGGGATCCATTCCCACCCTGCCCTCCACAAGGTGGTTCATGATCTTCTGACCATCATGACTTTAACTTTTGTTCTTCTTTATGAGGAATAGTAACTGAATTATGCTATGTTCTTACTTCATCCCTTTGAGAGAGTAAAGTATTCTCCCATTTGATCTAATACGCTCTAAATTTCTGTGTTTCCTTACTTCCCATGCCACATTCCTGATCCATATATCTAACTGCTAATCCTAGCCAATGGCAAACAATGGTAATTCTGTCAGAAACTGGATTAGCAACAGAGCTCTGAGCATGGTTTGCAAGGAGATGCTGCCTAACTAATCCTCACTGTTTCCCTGCCCTATTTAGTTTTTCAAGTGTGGGGCATGAGAACAAGAACAGATGTGTGACCTGCACTGGAAGAATTGGGAGACATAACACCAAAATCATGGTGTTATGTAAAAAGAAAAATGACGTGAAGTGATGGAATACAGAATATTTAAAATTATTAGAGAATCACTTTTTTCGTCTACTGGTCAAAATTTTATATCTTTTATTTAGTCTTACACGTTTTTTAGAAGGACTGCAAGGCACCATGGGACTACTGCAAGACAGGAAAATACAGGACTGTCTTTGAAGTTTCAACTAGTTCGTTTATAAGGGACTTTCTTTACCATCATAGTGTTATTTTTAAGGGAAGGAAAAGAATTTTATGCCAAATGATTTATAGATGGAATTTTTTCTACTTGCAGAAATGTGCATTTTTAAAGTGGATCTCTCTGATTTTCCCATTACATCTGCCATTTGAGCACAACTCCTGTCCTCTGCAACTAGACCTCTTGTTAGTATGGCAAGTAGCCTGAGAGCAATTTCTGTCTTCTTCCCACTATCTGCTCTCACCTCACTGATTTGTGCTTAAGGCAACAGAACTACCTCAGCAGCTGTTAAAGACAGATGCTCAAATAATCAAATACCGACCCAGTTATACAAACTAATTTCATAAGCAATCATAATTTCCACCTCTTTTTTCAGAAACAAGAGGAAAAACTTATTTTCAAAATGGAAATGAAATTGCCTGGCCATGTGCATTTTCACTTTTCAAAAGTAATTATTAAAATGCTTAACTCTGACAATTTCAAACCTCCTGATGTGAGAAGCAGGTATAGAAAAAGGAAGAAAATTCTATTATGAGTTTCTAAAAGGACAGGCTTGAAGCAGGATTTGACTAAAAAAGCCTGCACTGCCAGCTGATTCTCAAGCCATGGTGGCTGTGAGGCTGCAGCTCCCTGATGCTGATTTGCCCACCACTGGTACAATATGTACATCCAGAAGTGCCAATGGTATATAAAAGAGCAGTTTCTGAAATCTTGAAACAAATAAGTCTGGATACCAGAACTTTCTTTTTTTCTTTTATTTTTTTTCTTAAGCACATCGTAAAAAAAAAATCTCATAAATAAAACAAATGAAAACATAGTAAATAGGCCAGAGGTCTCTCTTACATGGTATAATTATCATCTGTCAACAGCAAAAGAGAACACTGTTCAATTACAATGGTCCAAGAGTTTGTAAGCACTTATTTCACAAGGCCCCAAGCACAGCAGCATATTATCTCTTGTTATGGGTAGAAGATTTGGGTAAGAAAGACTAAATGTCTTGCCTTTAGAGACAGAAGGTTGTCCATAAAGGCTAAGAGAAGACTCCATCTTTCCTACTGTCTGATATTTTTTAATAAGGCCATTTTCCCCTCTTCATGTTGCATTCTCTTTTAGCAAGTCTAATTACCATCCTTTGGCTAACATTATATTAAGCCAAATTAAAATAAAATTAGATTGAATCTAAATATTTTTCTTACTTCTTTTTCAAAGCTAAAAATTAAATTAGCAAGATACAAATACTGAAAATACAGAACAGAATGAGCATCCCGAATGTCTTTATGCCTCACAAGACAAAGAACATAAAATATTAAAGAAATGTTTCATCTTCTTTTACAATATATGTTTTGGTAAGTACATCTTGTCAGATTTGCTTTCAAACAGGAAGTTCAATGTGCTTGCAATATTCCCCACTGATTTACACAGGGCAGTGAAAACTACAGCCAAAGGACCTCTCTGAAGTCAGGATTTTGGCTCATACATAGGCCAGTTTCTGTTCTTTGTGAATAATAAATCATGTGAATAGCATAATAAAAATTAGCCTTCCCCTGGAAGCACTTGTATACTGTTATGTCTTTCAGAGAAAATTTAGTTTTCCCTTTGTGAACCTAATAAAACAAAGAAAAATAGTTAATATTTCTCCCTATGCCCACATATTTTAAGGCTAATTGTTTTAATTTTCATAATTGATCACTAGAAATATTTTAATAAAAAAGACCTTCTTATTTTACAAGAACCATTTGGAAGATAAGCAAATCAGAACACTGCTGTAATCAGAATGGCAATGACTATAGAGAACTGGCTCTGAAATAGGTTTTAAAATGGAAGTCAATGAATAGCAGTGATCTTCCAGATATTTTCTTGAGAAAATACCACTGTATATTGTCAACTCTGTATAAATCTACCCAATATATACGGGGTAGCAGGAAGAAAGTAAAAAGCAATACCAATGTTACAATCAAGGTTGCAAAGAGAAACTAAAATTACTACAGACATGGAAAAGGTCACCAAAATTCAACTAAAAACTTTGCTTATAACAGAAAATTAAAAAATGGGTACTATCATGCTGGACATCAGGAATACAAAGGGCACTAGCTCCTTTTATGTTGCCATGGAAAAACTGTTCATTGCTCAAATTGCCATCTCTATTAGTGAAACATCACATGTCATTTCTATAGAAAGCTATCAAAAAGAAAAAAAAAGCAGCACTACAAAAGGGGTGAATATGCAAACTGTGGCAAAACCACTGAGCTGCTGGCATGACTGCTGCATGACAGAGCTGGGAAGTCACTCATAAATACCCAGGGGGTCTGGCTGAGCCACTGAGCACATCCAGTTCTTGGAAAGACTGTGTAGACATGAAATGTAATTTATCATTGCTGCCTGTTTCTCGGGAGAAGAAAAGGGAATCCAGGCTGCTGGGAAGCAGGGAAAGTGTGCAGAGGGACAAACTCTGGAGACCTTCATGAGAAGTTAAACAACTGGATGGCTGGAATTGTGTTTTCTGTTTCCCTTTTTGTAACCTTCTCTTTGCTAACTTGTACTTTTCAAACTTAGACCTGTAGATGTAAAAAATTAATTTTTGATTTACAATCAAGCCTGCCTGGTGTTGGAGGCAGTGGGCATAAGTCTGAAACCTACAAACTTTCAGTGTTTCCTACAGATGAAGCCAGAAGGAAGGAGTGTGCTCTCTGCAGCCTTTGCTTCCTAATTGCAAAGAAAGACTTTAGGGACCTGGCATGATGATTAGGAACAAGTGCACTCCAGCAAGCACAAACCAACCCCTCCCTCTGCCATGATCAGAGAGCTGAGACAAATCCCATCACTCTCAGGAAATCCTGAGGCATCACAGCAACAGGGGCAGACAAGATGATAATGAGTGGTGTAGAGAGGAGAAGGTGGCAGTCCTTGTTAACAAAGAAGGAGAGAGATAGTAAACAAAAGGAAAACATGACAAAATTCAAATCTGAAAATTATTTTTGTTTCTTCACACTGTGTTTTTAGGCAGACCTGTAGTTCAGGCAAACTTGTGTCACTGGTTTTTGACATTAAAGGTGAAAAGGAGAGATTTGAGTAAACATTTTGGATCATTTTACAGCCACAACAATAAGTTAATGGTAGGAAGAGAAAAATGGAAAAGTTATTTCATTAGGATTATGTAAATATGAATCCTTCTGTTATTGATATGGTTTGTTCGGGGTTTTGGGTGTCGAATTACACGGTTCAACATATATGATCATGTAATTACATGTAAAATTTTGCTGTTATTAAATGGGCTGCTTTCAGTCTTCCATGTATATTCAAACTACACAGGCTTCCAAAAACAAATGCCTTAAAAATATTCTCTAGTTTGTCACTTATCAGTACTTCACTAACAGACAAAAATAAAGGGGTAGGCATTAACTTGTCAGCCATACTATCTACAAATAGCAAACCTAGGAATAGAATCAGGAAATAATATAGGTTAATATTCATTCTATTAAAAAATTAAATAAAACTATTATGACTTTTCAACAGTAATAACATGTTGAAAGATGAGAATTCTGATTTTCTTAATAATGCAGTACAAAATTTAATACAAAGCCAAAATTGTCAGACTTTTTCATCAATATTTAAATTCCTCTTAAGAAGCATTACTGACTTTAGAAGTCAGTAGTAGCCACACTTTAATAATTTGACCAAAATATCATTGGTTATGTAAGTAATCTCAGAATTTGATATTATTCCTATTTTTTAAATGGAAATAGGTTACTTTAAATTAATGGAGAGCTGTCATAACTCAAGTATAAGAGGCTTAAAAGGGCAAAAAATTGCCTCACAATTTTCACCGGTGTTCCCAACATTACTTGCATTTACACAATGTGCTCTTAAAGAACACACCTTTGCAGTCTTTATAAGCCAAAATTACCTGTAAGGCAATGTCTAACAACTTCTGAAGGACTCTTATAAACAATACAATCACTTTTTAAAGGCAGAACAGTGGATACTTTGTAAGGAAGATGTTTAAGGTATAGATAGGTCTCTCATTCATTGGACCAGTCCTCAGTCATTATGAGATGAAAATAGGAATGGAAACCACAAGCATGTAATGAGTCCAGAGACCACTGCCAAAGGTGCTTTGAAAAATATATAGGAAAAGACCTTAAAAAGCAACAATAAAACTTGGAAGCATATTTTGTTTACCTTCATTTATGGCTCCTAGGTTCCTGAAAGCAAGTGGTGTGATAGACATTGAGTTGCATTTTCTGTGAAGGCTGACAAATGTTTTGGTCTTTACAACTGTTGTAACATGTTATTCTGAAAGCAAAGAAATGAATTAAGCACCATATACATGCAATAAGAACCTGTATTAATAATGGTATTTTATTTAACTCCTACTGATTACTTCAACTAAGAAAACCGAATTCTGTAAAGAAGAAAGTATTAATTTAATTTGTGTGAAGACCTTTATTTGTGGTTGTTCAGAGGAAAATACATATAAAGGATGAAAGTAGTGATTCTATGAAAATACTAGGATACAGAAAGATTTGCTGAATAATGTTCCATTACATAGGAAAGAAAAAGAATATTTCCTTCATGACACATACCCAGTGAATTAAATTACTTCCAGTAAAGGAGTCATACACAATATACAGTCCTGGACAATGCTGAATGCAAAGACTTATGACATGAATGAAGAAAAGATACTTGGTGAACAAGAGCATACTAAAGATTAAAAGAAAGACAGAAAGACACCTCTAGAGAGGCACTTCTAAAAGAGTGCTAGGAAAGATGGTCTGGAATTCAAATAAAATTACATGAAAATTTGTTTCAAAGGGAGAAAAGGTTTTTTGCTCAGGACTTAGCAGGGCTCACTGAAAGAGCTTTAAACTAGATTTGAAAGGATAAAGAGATAAAACAAGGCTCACCAGAGATAAGCCTGGGGGCCGCACACCGATATTTGAGGGACAATATGTGAGCAAGATCCTTTTCTCCTTGTTCTTAAAACAGGACATCACTGGCCTGTGATAGGCGATGAGAAAAGTCTATTACTGCTTAAAAAGCATTCATTTTCTAATGAAGTAAAAACATACAGATAGGCTCAGCTGGGACAAGCTTATGGAAAAATTAGCACCTTCTTCATTACTTACTGTGATGATGCAAAACTTCAACCATTACATAAAAGTGTGAAAACTAAAATAAGTTTATTTTTTGACACTAAGGATTTATATGTAATATCGGCGATTAAAATTGTAATTCCATCCCAAGCTTGTATGTGAAATATCTTGTATTACTTTCCTTAACTCAAAAGAGCCATTATTAGGAATGCAGCTCTTTGTGGGTAAGAGTGGCAGATGGTGCATAGGAGTAAGTGGTGAGCAAATTACAGTAAACAAATTCTTTATCTCTGACGGGTCATGGGGAGAACTGACATGGTCCCCAATTCAGTCAGGGAATTGTCTGGAAAACAGTGGCATTCAAATGTACTAATCATGCTGGAACATACTGGAAAAGAAAAACAAAGCCAATAAAAAAGTTTTAGATTACCAAACTGAATCTTATTTTTTCTGCAGAAATTTGTCATTCTTCTAGGTCTGACAGCATGATGCAATTTGTAAAGGTGCTCCAGTGTGCTCAGCATCTCCTATTGAGAGCACTGTTACTGGCTTAGCACGACTGAAGCAGTCAAATTTAATCCAGGTGTTTACTGACACACCACAGCTATTGTTAGTAGCCTCTATAGATGGGCTATTATGGACAAATAAGAATTTATAACCCCTTTAACCATCTTGCAAGGTGGCACTCAGCACAGATCTGGGTTTTCCTTATCTTTTGAGAAGATGAGGAAACGTATCAAAAAACAAATCCATCTCGTTGAGTAAAGCAACTCTAACTAAGGGTGTGTGAGTAAAGCACTTCTGGGATTTTTCATTTGCTGTTCAGACACAATGTATTCATGAGGCCCCTATTACCTGTGTCCATCTGCACTAGAACAGTGAATGAATTGTGGCAGAACTATAGTTACCAAATGCATTTTCTCTGTGTTTTAAATTTGGACTTGAACTGCAGTCTGTGCCTAGGTAACTAGTGCCACTAGCTATGAGTGGAATATGCATGTGCTTTCTCAAGCAGATGATGGGCTTGCCAGGTTGCAAATGTTACAAACTGATGTCTCGCTCTTTCAAGTAGAATTAAATAACTTTGCATGGAAAAATAATCTATTTATTTTTAAAATTAGATGTAATCACTCTGGAGATGTTTTTAGCTTGAAAGAGAGGTTGGTAATTCCATCAGTTATCTTCTCTGTAATTCCATTTTTATAAAAGAAAAATTCTAATGTTCATTTAAAATACACTAACAAACTAGAACACATTAATTCTCAGTTTATCTCATGCACTTTTAAAAGTCTCAACTTTTACTTTTCCTGGTAATAAAACTACCATCAAAGCTTTTGTAGAATGTAGTTTGTCATTTCCCCAGAGAAATTACAATGTCTATCACTGGAATCAAGACCAAAAAACTTACTTCTCTTCCCTCCCCACCATCTTGAGCAATGAAAAGATATGATGGGTTTTAAGTAAATAAATTCCAAGCATCAAAAAATTGTCATCATCATCACTGATTTTCTCTGTGTACAACAACAACAGAAAAAAGAATTCAGCAGCAGGGTTGAAGAAATATCTTGGGTTTTAATTCTTTGGGTTTTTTCAAATCAGAAGCAGTAAAAATCATCAATAAAACAACTCTCATTTATACTGATCAATTATGAATCTGATCTTTCCTGTACTGTTTCAGCCTGAACAGTCATTTATGTGTGTTGTTTTGTTCCTTGACATTAAAAAAATGTCGATTTTTACATTTTTAACACTCCTTAACTGCATTGGATAATCCTACTTAAGGCAGTTTTAACAAATTAAATTAAACTTATCCATCTGCATCTGTGCTTAAAATGAAGTTAATCATCATTGAGATTCATGTTTCAGACTAGGCTGACATACAGACCTAATACTATGTGGACCTCAGCATCTCCAGTGGTTGTGGAATAATACTGTGAGAAGTATGACTGTGAAACAGAATCTAAAAGCTGTGGCCTGGTACTTAACTCAGAAGATCTTAAGTGCTCTTTGTTCTTGTATGTGCAGTACAATGGCAATATTGTCTTCAGAGGGGCCTGGAAGTCCTGTCTTCATGGAAGTTTAATGTGTGCTTTCCAATGTCTGAATAACACAGCAATGCCTAGGAAAAATATAGTGCAAGTTTAATTTTCCTTTTAATTAATATCTGCTCAAGAGAGGTTTGGAATGTTTAAGATGTTGCAAAATATCATCTTTGTTTTAAGTTAACAGAAATAAATCCAGGGCATCAGGCAGAATTTAGATAAATTATTGCACTTTTATATCACCTGCATATAACACAATTCTACATGCCTTTGGGGATGTTATTCAATAGTTCTTTATGAAAATTGACTTACACTGTTTCAAGTTTTCTTGGTATTTTGTCAGATACTGATTTGGTATTTCATGATATTACAAATTACAAAATAAATTATGTAAATCACAAAGTGAGAAATACAGCTAATTTTTGCTGGAATAATAAATTAACTGCTACTTGGAAATAATTATCCAGTTGCATCCCATTCTTGGCTAGAAAGTACTAAATAACTTTGGGCAATTAACTAGAAAACATATGAAATCATTGTTTTTTGAGGTCAAAGATGCAAAAAAAATAGGAAAAACTAGTGAAGGTCATTTAGATGAACAACCATTACTGATATATCAGATACAGTCACTCAGCTATTGTTTTGAAAATTCTAGGAAGGTGAAGAAATCTCTTCATATGACTTTTGCATCCCATGTAATAAAATNATTTCTATATATTTTTATAGGAAATGCTTATGTGTTCATTAACAGCATGTTTTTAGCATGATATACATCAATACCCTACTAGTGCTAGCACTGTTTTTGAAGTACGAATTCTATTTGTTCTACATAAATATATTTATTCTGTCAGCTGTAATTATTGAAACATTATTCCAAATGAGATTTCTGTGTATTTTAAGTTCTGTAATTGCAGAAAAACACTGAATCACATTTCAAGAATGAAAGCAGGTTGGTTCTACTTCTGATCATAGCTCAGAATGCATAGATGTTTCACAGAGCAATATTCTGTACAAGTTCTGTCTTGCCCATCTATACCTTTTCATTTTCCTAACAAAAAACATGATACATTTTCAGGTTCAAAAACATGAATTTCAAGATTTTTTTTGCCTGGTTCCTTCTTCCATTTTTTTTTCCTTTTTCTTTCATTTTTTGGGCACAGCAGCCAGGAATCTTTGACTGCCCCCTTAATGAATGATCAAGGACTTGTAAAACAGTGCAGACTGGATGCCATAGAAATGGAAGTATTCAAATTGCTGCTTAAAACCCTTGAATTATATCACGCTTCCATTTTATACTCTGGTAGGTCAATTAAATTTTTCATATGCGAAGTTTACTGAATAACAAACAATTTTCATTAGGCTTAGGTTTTTGCTTTTGTTCTGTTTTGGAGAGGATGTTCATAACACCCCATAAGTAAATCTCTAAAAATGAATTCCTGTTGCTCTTTTTCCAGTTATGTACTGTAGCTCAGTATGCAAATCAGTTCTGCTTCTCTCTCTCACACACATGCATACTCGCACAAATACTTCTGCCTCTTTCTCAGCAACCAGGGCCCTATGCTATAAAAAGAAAAGAGGGATTCTGAAATGGCTTGTTATCAGAAGCAATCAGATGAACTTATTAATATTATTTATAATTGCTGCATTGTTGCCTGAGGAGCTGGTTGCCAAGGGAATTATTAAACCCACTGATTTCCACTTTTGTAGAGGATTTGAGAAAATTGCTTTTAAAGGAAACATCTTTCATTTTATCCACAAAGTAGAAAAAAAGCTAAAGTAGGCAGAACAAATAGAACTTCTTTAAGATGTCTGATAGAAAATTCCCCTGAGTGGAAGCTTCAAATTGATACAATAAACCTTACTTTTTAGAGGGTTTTTTGGTATCTACAGGCTTCAAGGGAAGATGGATGAGGGGTTTGAGTCCCCATCTTGCTAATATGTCTACAACAGAGTGCTAACAATAATCAGAGATATTGTAACCAGTTGCTCAGGAGGAATAACAACAAAAAATCAGTGTAAATGTGCTAATTCGTTACTGACATACATATGGCTAGAAATATATAATGCACACCATACCACCATCTTTTAACATCCTTATTAAACTCTTGCCTGTGCATCCTCTGTGCTGTCCTCTATAGACTCCATGTGCACTACACATTTGATTCAATTTCTTTCTGAAGCTGCACCTAAGGCTCACAAACTGACCCACATCAAGACTAGATTTCTCTCAGTGTACCAAGAGCCAGGTTAGCAGAGAACAGCTTCCAAGAGCACCCTTCAGTTAGAACAGCAGTCCCACCAGACACCACTGGCAATCACCATTCTGTCTTTATCCTCCTTTGTACTAAACATTAATGAGTCCTTTCCTCAGTTCTAGTTTCAATCCCACCACTGACCCTGAGAAGACACTACTGAATTGGGATTAGGTACCAAAATCTCTGGAACTGAACAAATGCCAGTTCTATTAATTTAGTGAAGGCACTTTTGAAATCCTCCATTAGCCCTAGACCACACGTCACAAGAAGCAAACAAACAGTTTCAATGTAGTGCAACATTCAGCCTTTTGTGCACCTAAATCCTATCACTACTGACTCCAAAGGACCAGCTATTTTGGAAGGAGTACATGATGAAGCAGAATATAAAAACACAGCAGACATGATTAGTAATTTGATCTTTGCTGAGGAGGTTGAACCCAAGAATCAATGCATTCAACAACAGGAACGAGCACAGAAAAGTAACTTTTCCCCCCACTTGTAGCATTTCTTCTATTTTCAGCATTCCTGCTTATCTTTCCACACCCTTTTCCAGCCTGTGGTTGTCTTCCACTTCAGATCACATTTTCTGCTTCAAAATTTGAGGCTCTAATATAAAGAGCTTTTGTTTGCTTTGGGAGGGGATTTGTTTATAATCAGCTTCAAATTTTATTCCCATTTTAAATTCTAACTCTTCAAATTCTGACCACGTTGTGACCAGCAGTTGCCCTTCCTGAGAAGATATTTCACCCTGCACCACCCAGGTTTCCACATTCTAAAATGTAAGCAGGCTCCGCATCTCTACATTGAAACATTTGAATTTTTGCCAAAAAGTGATACCCTTTTCCTTTGTCTCATGGCTAGATGTAATGACTTGAGGCATGGTTCAACATCAGGTCTACTGGTGAATCAATTCCATACAAGAAAGTGGGCTAATTTCTGTCTGGAAACACTCAGTCTTAGCAGAAAACATGCAAAATAAGCCACTAGTATCTTTTCTTTAAATTGTGTACACTACTGAGTGATAGCTGTTATTAGCAACAACTGTGTGGAATTAATTAAAAAGTATTATAAGAGTGGATTTGCCAATATGTAAATATATGTTTTCATCACACCATAAAGTTATCATCATATTTTATCATTGAAACAGACAAAACCAGTTCAGGCAGGTTTGCAAATGTGACCTCTCTTCATCTAGTTATTAATCTTTAAAATTTAAAAACTGAAATATCAATAATTTCATTTTGTTGAAACTGCTTCAATAAGCAGTGGGAGTATGTTAAAACATATTACTCAAGCCATCTTCAATGAATGCTGTGTTAATCCACAAATATCTTTTGTCTTATTCTACAGTCACAGAATGGTTCAAGGATAACACGGATTAAAGTTTAAAAAATTACTGCAAAAGCAATTGAAATTATGGTAGATTATAATAGATATTGAAATTATGATAAAATAATGAATTTTTACCTAAATAATTATTATAACACAGAATATGCAGTATCAACATAGGAGAAAAGATGATGATAGTATGCTTGACAGAAAAGTAAATATTTTCATGAAGACTTGTTGGTTTGTGAAAGTCAGTGAAACAAACACTGATATTCTTTGTCCTTTTGTAAATTAACATAGTATTAAAGATGTATTTATTTGCCTTCTTATCCTCTTCCTTATATCAGCATCTCTGAAATGTAATGCAAAACCTTTGTTCCATATTATGAAGCATTAAGCAATAAAAGGATATAAAACTTCTCTGCTTTTCATTCCATAAATTACATAAAGAACATTTGCACCAAAAGGTAAGTTTGTATTAGTCCTAAGATGTATCATAACAGAGGAACTGTGCTGAAGCATGGATAAAAATGTCTATAAAGACCATAGGCAAAGTGTTAGTAGAAAATTATTTCTGAAACCTTGAAGTGTGTACAGACTTCCAGAGATCAATTTCACTATGTCCTAACTTGGATCTACATGATGCAAAAATCTTTGTTACTGCTCTGAGATGGCCTCAGCAGTTTACAAAATTTAGAAGCTTGTTAGTCTTAGCTGTAAAAAGTTTCTGTTTGCTCATGGCTTGATGGCAAAAATTGGTAGCTAAAGATTTCAAAGAATACCCTTCTATGTGTGTGCTGAATTTTCTTGCCTCTTATATATTTGAACTTTCTCTTTTTTTTCAAATTTTTGAAGCTGAAACATCATTAAGAAAAGACAATTTAAGTACTTCAAAAAGACAAATGTTAAATAATTCTCACTACTCTCAGGATCTTCTATTAGCATAGTTACAATCTCTGGTAGCTCAAAGCCAGATGTTTTCCAGTTGGATATGGGTGAGCACAAAGCAGAATTTGATGTAACTAATTAATCTTAAAGAGAATATTTCTAGATCTTCCAAGATGCTGAGAGAACTATTTAAACAATTTAAATAATTTCAACAGTTCAATCTATTAAACAACTTCTCTTTTGCATCTGCTTCCCCTATAATAATTGACCTTTTTTTATACAACTATTTCTCCACTTCTAGTAATACCCCTCTACAGGGCAAAACACAAACCTCATCAGAGCAGCATATGAGTTATTTAACTGTGATTTATGCCACCACATGTTTCTTTTCTTGCCCCTATATTGGACTAGTGATATTTCTTGGAGATGAACATAAGTTTCTTGGAAGTTTTTGATTTGGAATTTCTTCATCGGATAAGAAATGGTCAAATCACCGAGACAAAAGTTTGAGTAGAAATATACTGGTTTTGCCCAACACTCTGTCGGGAATGCTCTCTGAGTAAGAAAAGATAGTAAGCAGGTCTGGGTTATTTATAGATTTCTTGGTTTTGTTCTCCACTGTATTATCAGAGAATGGATATAAATTTTTCACCATTCAAAGTTTTATTGAGGTTATTCAGATTATTCACTTTTGCTGTTAGCTGTCCTGGACAGTGACTGACTTTCTTCTACCACCACCTGAAAAACAAGCAAAGTTTCATGCTATTGTGGGACAGAATCAAACAACGAAGCCCATAGCAGGAACCATTGAACTCCTGTTTTCAGGCTGTTCCAAGAAATAATTGCGAATATCAATTACTGGCAATTTCCTTTTGGTCACTGGAGCAGTAATCTCAATGCTTGAGTTTTCTGTCCTTTTCTCCAGCAACATGGACCAGAACTTTCTCAAATTTCTAGCAAACAGCCCAGGGACTCTCATTCTAAGGTACATTTTGTGTAGCTAAGTCAAGTTTTTGTTTTCTACTTCCATCTGTCCAGAAAGCTTCATGAAAAATTCATGCAATTGGAATTTGTTTCAAAGGAAGGCTACATGCCTTATTTCTGAATCACTAATTTTAGCAGAAGCTGGAGTGCCATAAATGAAGCCCTGTGTGTATAAAAGCTCTGCCTTAAGATTATGCTATTTACGAGTGCCATCTTTGTTGCTACAAAAGGAAAAGCAGCAACACTCCTTCAAATTATTACTTATAAAATAGAATTTCCCTTATGGTCTCTAATTTCCTTTTTTTGTTTTTAGCCCACAAAGCAGAAAACCAGCATTATAGGTCATCTGAAACAGCTCTTTGTTAGGAAAATGCATAATCTTGAATAAACAAGGACACCCTCTCTGTTTTTTCTGTTGAGCCTTTCACTGTATGCCAGCATGACACCCAGAGGACGAGCGATGTCTTCCCTGTATTTACTGTGTACACACACTTACAGAGTTTCCTCTGTTATAGACCTTTTATAAAAGTTTTATTCCACCAAATTTCCTATGTTTATTTCGCATAGAGTGTAATCCAGGTTTGGAAAGAGTACAGATGTTACCTCTTCTATCACTTAATCTCAGTGGGTAAAATGCCAAAGACCAAAAAAGAAAACAGATGGGCGGAAAGCCTTTCAAATCTCAGACTGAACAGGCCTGTTTGTTGGAACAAGCTAAGAGAAAACTGTCTTGACCATTTTTAATTTCGTTTCAGAAATTTTAGAGAAAGAGCAAGGAGGAAATTAACACCCTTCTAAAAATTTTAAATTATTGATTTAGGAAAATTTAAGCACATAATTAATGTAACTATAGTAAAGGCCATCTACAGGCCCTTATATCTTCCAACATTTTTGAGAAATACACTATATTTTTTATTCTGTCAACATTTATGAGATTTTTCCATGCTCTGAAGAACAGGATTTATCCTAGTAAGAAGCTAGAGAATCCATTCCACTAAGTGAACTTTTTAGAATGTCTTGTATGTAAGACCCCTTGACCGCAATTAAAATAAACATGAAAATACTTGTTTCAGAAAATATTTAAAACAATCTGTCTCTTAAAATGTATTGTTTACTATTTTCATCAATGTAGCCCTGGAACACACTGTGAAAGTAGAGTTTATAGCTCATTAGTCATGGCCACTTGTGTGAGGCAGCCCATAAACACAGAAAAAATACCTTCCAAAAAAAACCCTGACACTTTCTGATGGTACTTGTCATATTGCAATATTCAATTTCAATAACGCACTGAATAAAAGTACATGTTCAGGCTCAGCATTGTATGTTTTGTAGGGGCCAAGTTCAAGAGGAGGAGATTTTAACAGACTAAGATCTTGTGCAAGCAGCTCCATCTACAATGTGTCCAACAGCGTGAGCTCACCAAGACACAAGCGGTGACTGTGTGGTGACTTTGTGTGCACATCTTGTCTTGCATAGCAGGCTCTGAAGCTGCTTAGACTCTCTTAATTCCTTCTGACAGCAGGATGATCTCCCTGGCCAACACGTTCCTGTGCTGCTTGTCTTGCCAGCAGTGCTAAAGGCAGAAAGGTTCCCTGTTTCTTCCGTCAGCTTCCAGTTATTTTGCTGAAAAGTGAGGACAAGCACACGGCTTGGCAGCACGCAGGCTGTGGCAGGAAGAGCCGGTGGCATGGCTGTGGCTGGTAGGATCACATGTTTTGTGGGCTTGAGGGGAAGTCACTGGTGACTTGCTGAGTAGGAGAATGAGCCCATAAATCAATTTCCAAATCTCTTTAAAATCTGCAAAACTTTAATCGCCTAACAGAAAATTAGGGTCACAGATGTTAGAAGACTGCTTGTGGGGATAACAGGGTCTTTTTCTCCTGGGCATCATGTAAACTTGCAACATCTCTTCAGCCTGGGCACTGCAGGTCTTTCTAATATGATTAGAAATTCCTGTTGCTCCAATTTGACAATGCGACTCCTGTGCGACTCCTGATTATTTGTGAAGTCTCTGAAACAGCACACATGGCATAGTTCATCAAACCATAGCAGGCATTAAAAAAACAAACCAGACCAACTCTGGAGCTCAATTATGCTGACCTAAAAAGCCTCCTAACATGTAGTTCTTGTATTAAGATGTAACTCTGCAAACATAATTCCTGATGGGTTATAATGTGCTTATTTTTTATTATTTTTTTCTAATCTCCCATTTGTCAGGGAAAAAGCCCTGATGTGGATGTTAGAACATTATGAAAATGGATTCATAAGCCAAGTCTATCTGCTAGACTGTTCTTGCTAAATTCTGCAATGAGTGAGAGACTCAGCATGTAGCCAACCAAAGCTGCTACAAAAAGGAAATAAGAAAAAACACAAGAGAATAAGGAAGAGAAAACATTTCTGACATCTATTTAATGATCATTGAACTACATAAATGTAAAATCCCCAGGGTCATGACAAGGTCTTGATTTAAATAAATATCCAGTCTTATAAAGCCCAGACAAAGGGATTAATATCAGTCTTATGGTCTCCCTACCACAAACATCAGATGAGAGCAGGTCTATGAACCATGAGCCCAGAAAGGTGTTTCATCCTGGGTGGTCACAGCCAGCATCCATGACTGCTAGAGCCTGGGCAGGGGTAGGAAAGGTAAGACACAACCATAACTGTGCTCATAGTGTCAGCAAGGATCCATGTGACCTTAGACTTACTGTAAAAACCAGGGGCAGAAAGCCTTCTCTCCTAAAACTAACTGCACTCCTTTTATGTTTCATTTATAGCTTTTCTGATGGGGTCAGTGAGCTTCATCTCTGAATGCCCCTCTCTTGCACAAGGTACCTGCTGCCTGCTGGGAGAGCACTCTGCAGCTCTCCATCTCTCACAGCTGGTTTTGTACTTCTCTTGTAGCACACTTTGGCAACCTATTCACTCTCCAAAACTGTCTGTCAAAGCAATTAGTCCCTTCTTTTACCCCTTCTTACAGTAAAGGCTTTGAAATTGCTGCATCATCTCATCTCAGGTAAAATCATGGTTTTATAGTGACCACAAAGAGCTTGCTTAATTCTGAAAGTTGCTCTTGAAGTGTTAGTCATTTGTCATCCATTTATCTTCAAGCAGCTAAATTTCTCTATCAAACACAACAGTACAACAATAAGTAGACTTTTAGATCAATCTTAAACAAGGAACAATAAATCCAGGGGTAGAACTGAGATCAGATTAAAAAACATTCTGGAAATTGAAATTGGACCAATGAGTTGGCAAAAGATCAACATAAATGCCCATAAGATCAATTTAGAGGACACTGGCGTGTACAGTAAGATTTATAGTGCCTGCAATGTACTGTGGTGTAATTAATAGAGTATGCCTGGGGTAAAAAGTAAATATCTAGATAAAGAAGGGCCATTCCCTCTCAATTAGGTTGGAAATAACCTGTGCAATATGCTGGAAACTGCAGAGTACATCTCCAAGCACAAATATGACAAAGATAAGGTGAGGAGAAACTTTGCACTGTATTTGATCTCTAAACCTCAGTGAAATTCTAATTAGACAAACCCTGTTCTAAATGTTTCCATACTGTCTCTTAAGCATTGTTTAGCATTTTAGCACAGCTGTTTGGGTTCTCTTTCTCCTAGTATTATTATTCCCTGTTCATAACCCTCCTTCCTTCATAAAAAGGAAACTGATTACTGATTATATGCCAGCAATGTCACAGAGCTGCCCATCAGCTGTTTTCCTCAATGGTAAAACATTTTCACAAACATGGCAGTGTTATACCTTAGTGAATGCCACCCAGATGTAAGTCAGTCCTGTAACTAATGATAGTCCCACTTCCATTTTCTGAAGACTCTTAAGAGCAGAAGCAGTGAGAGAAACACGACAATGCCACTAGCTGTTTTTTTTTTCCCCCCAGAAAATTGTATTACCTTTATCTTATCTCAAGGTCTCACTTATAGTCCAAGGTCCAGGTATCCAGGAGGCATATTCAGAGGGGGCTGTGGTGGTCTTTGGTGATAGCTGATGCCATCTGTCCCGTCACTTGGGTTGATCTTTGTTTGACTGGTGACGTGTGCAGGCAGTTGTTTCTTTACAGTGCTTGTCACCGTGGGAATTTTTGTCTGGATGCATTACCCAGGATGTGCTAACCAGATCTCACCTCCACCAGGCCTGGAGTTAGTGCCATCCTGTCACTCTATTCTATGCTTATCTCATGGCAAAGTCCTTCTTAACAGTGTTTGAGACAGGCCACTGTGGTCTTTACGTCCTTACACTGCATGCAAGTTGTAAGCACTATTGCCATCTGCCATCCCTCAGCCCTGCCAGGCAGGAAGACTGGGCATCACGTGGGAAAGAGACTTCTCCTCCACAGACCTTAGAGACACCATGTTAAAAGACACTTAAATACAGACTTGTCTTATACTTCTTCACATCATATTATTTTACCAGACTTCACCACTTGAGCCCTCCACTCAGTCCTTCAGAATATGTAACATTGTGCCTTCATTAGGTTTTAAAACTCCTTAATGCTGTGTGAACACTGATACAAAATGCTAAAAAGTCTTATAGTGTAATTAATTAATTAACTATTTAATGTGTAATTGACCAATCTCCCTATTCCTCTGCCAGCAATTTTCAGAGCAAGAAGACACAGGCTGGTGATCTGCCAGAGAAGAGGCACATTGGAGGAGTACCTACATCTCTTCGTCGCCCAGGGTCACACTCCTCTCCCAGCACCACCAGCAAGAGCTGAATGATTATCCCAGTTCATTCAATTCACAGCCACACTCCACCACAGCACTGTAATTATTTCTCACACCCATCAGATCAGTGGCCTGTCAGAGAGTACAGGTATCTCCATACTCCAGGTAACCACCACTAGCTTCTACCACCTCTTTGTTACGACTCCACCAAAATTATCCGGGATCATGCCTGAACTGCCTGTGTCATGCCTCATGAATTTGGCTTTGTGCAACTTGGTAAATAGCCCAGAATGACCTCAAACCATTTTAATTCTACATCAATAAAGTTAATGGTCATTTAGGACTAGGCTTTCAGGGTTCTTTTCATATTTGTCTGTTCAATATAATATTAATTTTATTGACACTAGAGAATTTTTGTCATCATAATAATCATAATGATTTTCTCTATCAATCACTTTCTGAGAAGTAAGTTGCCCACTTTTAATTTTTTTTAACGTCCACTGACAGGAAGTTTTTGTATATATTACTTATGATCAAGTATTCAGAATTCTTTCATGTAGTTTCAAGCTAAAAGCCCTGACCAGAGCTACTTATTCAGAGAATTTTGCAATGAGGGCAGAGACAAAGTTACTCAAGTAGCATAAACTAATCCAAGAACTCAGAAGTGAGATGAAAATGCTTGTGATGACCTTTCACTTTGTACAATAATTTATCTAAAACAAGTGTTCCTTTCATTTGCATTATAATGGCAATCACAGGAGATGACTGGCCAGCTCTCAGAAGTTTATCTGCAGTAATTAAACATTTTCTACCCCAGAATTTCTCATTTCATCGATGAAGCTAAAAGTGCAATTCACCTCATCTGGAAATGCACTTCCAGAAGGTCAAAAAATAAATTTGTGCCATTTCCTTCACCTCCTATTAAAGATGTATCAAACTACCCATGAGCATTCATACTGTATATCATTGAACATGAATGGGCTCAATGACCTGTGCAGAACAAGGGTATTGAGCAACCTATTAGACATGCTGACAAAACCACAATATTTGGGTCATATTATACAACATAAAAACAATTACCTCAAAGTTACGCTCAAAGATACAGCTTACTTAAAACTGCAGACAACTTTTGTTCTTCAGGAGTCATTTTTCTAATACAGAGGGATAAATGAATTTTTGTTTGTACCACTATATTTAAATGTAGTCATGAAGTCTGTCTTATAGCATTGAATAGCCACAAGCTGTATTTAGAATTTTAAAAAGAGTGTCTTTTTTTTCCCATTTTTGCCTTTTTTTTCTACTCAAGAACATTCTGAGTATTTAAACCTTCTAATAAAGCTTGTTTTTTTCTGTATGGAATTTGCAGATTAAGCAGAAATCTGATAGTAGGAAAAATATAGTTTTCTTATAATTTATGATAGAAATTTCATCATGGAAAAAATTACAAAAAAACCCCAAAGAAATGTTCTCCATTCTCCATTCTAATCAGGCTCAGAGAAGGTTTAGGACATGAACAAACCCCACTATACAAGAATTCTGCATTTAAGAAACTTTCATGCCAAAATATCTTAACATTTACCAATATAACTCGTTAAGAATGTACTTGAATGAATGAAAGCAAAAAAAACTCATTAAATGTTCCCAGCTCCAAATCATTATGAATTTTCTTATACAGCATCTGATAATTATATTAGTTTTCCAATAATGTAGTCAAATGCCTCTCATTACAACTAATTGAGAAAGTACAACACATTACCCAATATCACTGTTTTATGAAAAGAAAATCTTGTTTGGTCAGCTCTGAAAACTGTTGAATGTGTTGACATACACAAAAAGTCACAAACATGTCAGGACTTACCTTTCTGTGGGTTGGAATTCTATTACTGGATAATTCTTCCAAATAAACTTCTAAAACTGACCTACAAAAAGTTGACAAGGCTTTATATCCCAAATAATACTTTGATTACGATTATAAATATTTCTAGTCAGCAAGTCTAAATACATTGTTAATTTTCTGTAAGCATCAAAATCAGAAACTTTACTGGTTCTCCTGAGACTTCAACTGTCTCTGACCTCAGGGCCACAGTTCTCATGACAGCCCCATTAGCTGTACATGAACATCTCTCTGACAAAACCTGCAGGCAACAGGATGAGGCATAATCAGAGCTGTACAGTCTTTGCCACTGGCATTGAGGAGCATGCTGGAGGAAATCCAGATGAAACTTGCAGGGTTGGCAGCAAGTCTGGTTTCTCCCCAAGAGTATAATAAAATTCACATTACTATTGTTATCATTATAACTGTGGTTATCCAGCTAAGTAGAACTATAGCTTGTGTGAAGCACTGGGGTGGTGGGACAGAGCTCACAGCACCAACTCTGCTGGTTGTGGCAAAGTTGCCCTTTCAGCCTGGACATGGGCATTTCTGCTCAGCAGAGTGTCAGCATTGTGAAATCTCATCAGAGTTATGAAGCCTATTTGGAGGCATACAGCTAACAGCCCTTTAATTCTGAACTCCTAATTCTGAACTGCTGAAGTTCAGAATAAAGCAGTTTATTTTTATGAGGTTAAAAAAGAAATTGACAAAGAGAAAGCTGAGGCAATAAATGAATATGGGGGTTTAAAATGCCTATAATATGTCTTCACCCAGAGGCTCCAAACCCATAATTGTTTGAAACCAGACACAGAGGGGAGTTGCAACCACAGGTGGGATTCAATTATTCATGGTAGCATTTGGAGTCACAAGCATGACACCAAAAACCTGCAACCAGAGAGAGTGTACAATTACTGCTCCAGCTCTGTTTTGATATGATCTCCTGGACATTGCCCATGTGTTTCAGAGACTTCAGGGCTGGAGGCCACAAGGAGCATATGCTTCCTATTGCTTCACACACTTGTGCCTGTGGGCTAGAGAGCAGTGGGGTCACTGTGCTCAGCTATTTGGTGCTGAAGTTCTACCCTTCATGTGTAGGGCAGCCATGGGTCAGTGCTGCAGATCTGCCTCTGAACAATGGAGAAAGTAGAGCTGGTGGATAAAAAGTTGTTAAGATGGTGCAGGAACATTTCTGTGCAGCTAAGTCCGAATAAATCTCACTATTTCAAATACTTGTCAAAAAAAGCTGTAGAAACTTTGCCTTTACCTGTGAAACAAGCTCCCATCTAATAAGTATAAGGCTACAATAATAGGATGCCTCTAGTAATATCAATATCAATAATAATTATGTTGATAAAGGAGACAGTTCTGCAATAAATATTACAATGATTAATTTTCCAGAACTTCCAAATGGCCATTTCAGACCACTGTCTTTATATATTATGGATGCTGCATATATGTTATCATTGATTTTTTTTAACTTTGAGCTTTTGAAATATTTATGGCTTAAATCAGCAACAGACATAAAATATTTTTGAAATAACATAGCGCCAGGGACATAATGATAGGGTGATAATTTGAGAAGGGCTTCATGGAAAGAGGTACAATTATTAAAAGAGCAGCAAGACATGAAGACACCACAAACAAAATCACACTCTGTGAGAGAAAAAAAATATTTTGCAAAAGATCCAAAAGGATTAATTCTAAATCCAAATTAAGCCTTCCTTTCTTCTACACATCATTTATTTCTGCCCTGATAGCAACTTTCCTACTTTCCTGATTAGTAAATAGGGTACACAAAACAAGAAGTTTATTTAGAAAGATGGGCAGCAGGGAAGGATAACAGCCCTGCAATGAGACAACAAATTATAATTGTGTCGTGTCTCCCTGTTCAGGAACCACTGTTTGCCATCCTGGCTGCTTCCTTCCATACATGCATTACTTGGTTAATATCCAGTGCAAATATATCACTCAGCAATAATCCGTATCCCCAGAAACTTAAAACTGGGAATGGCTTTTCACTGACTGGCTAGACAGATCACTCAAAGTTCTTTTTTTCTGTCTGCATCCAGTGTAAATATTTTTCAAATTTTTGAGAAAAAATGGTAGTTATTTAAAGGTCAGGTAAGTAGAAAATCAATGAATATAGTTAAGAGACCTGAAAACCATCTAAACCAAATCTGAACAGAAAAGATGGCCTACTAGAGCCACGGTAAGAACACAATTAAGCTTCACTGCTAAATATAAAAAGTTACTGGGTCCCTCCCTTCTATGTTTTAAATAATTCAAGCCATTTGCAATGACCAAAATGATGGAGTGTGTATCTGCGCACATGCAGGTTTGTGTTTCTGGGGGAGGAATAAAACTTGAAATAATAATAATAAAAATTTACTTGGCTTTCTAATTTGGAATTTTCTCTGTGTGGGATAGAGAGAGTCCCAGGAGTAGAACAGAACCTACCACCAATAAAATTTCAACTAATTCAAAAGAAAATTTAAATTCTCCTTATCATGAAAACAAGTGATTTAAATGTTGGCAAATAGAATTATTTATCAACAGTTGCATGGCCTCACAGAATGAAACCTAATTCAACGCTATTCTCAAAGAAACCTTATCCCTTTCTTTAATGCAAAGATGGGAATGAAAATGAGTACTGTACTGAGTGATAAAGGGGAGCTATTGCTTTCCAATAAGGTAAATGGCACAAGCCTGATCCCAGAGTAATTTGGCATAAAACTGGTTTTCCGGGTAACATGAAAAGGACATTGTGTATGGAGTCTCTTCCCATTGATTCATTCCCTCTTTTCAGGCTCCGGTGCTGCTGAAACAGATTGTCTGCTCTAGCACAAACCCAAGTGACATCTGATTCACACACTGGCAGCCATTCAAGCCTATCTGGTCGAGCAGGTTTCTGTGAACTGGGGACTTCAGGTTTTTTCCACAGTGTTTATCAGCAGTTTTCATGTTGTTGAAATGATCTTGGCAGTGCTGCTCACAGTAATCCCTTATCCCTTAGTGCCACTGCTCTTTGCAAATACAGCTGTCTGTACTTCTAGTTGTGTTATCTCAAAAGACTTCAGCCTAGGAAGGGTGGTGTAAATGATCAGTTAAGCTGGGAGCCCTCAGACAATTTGGATGATGTGCAAAACCAATGCCCTGTAAAAACTAATATAATTTTTTTAAATGCAATTAAGTTAACTACCTGCCTATTTAACCCTAGCATTTAAATCCCCCAAGGTTTTGGAGCCAGCAAATGGTCAAGTACTTCAGGCATCACCTAAACATATTTCCTCTGGGTCTCAGTCATCTCCTAAAGTGACAGAAGCCTTCTTTGAGGGTTCAGCTGTCAAAGAAAACCCAGTATGTTAATGCATGTAAGTAAGATGAGCCACATGCTTAAAGACATGTTTGTGGTGACAGTCTGTAGAATAATGGAACAATTTGTTGTATATATGAGGGGAGAAATATAATTTATCTGCACTTAGAATCGTGTCTGGGAGCTGAAGAAAAAAGATGCAAAAGAAAAAAATTGTGTTTGTTTCAAACACAAACAGCATGCCTCAAAATATCAGTGTGTTAATATCTTGCAAGTTCTTCCCTGAGGGAAGAAAAGGAAACAATCCTTATCTGTATATAACCATCAGCACATGGTACAGTGTTTTGCATCATGAATTAGATGCTGTCCAATGAAGACTCATAAGAATAAAGCAAATTAGGAGCAAAACCAGGAACTCTGGGGACTCCTGGAAATAACTGAGGATGAAAGCATAGTGCATTCTAGGCATTTATTAAAGCATTTATCTATTTGATACATACGCATCAGTTCTTCAAAGCCAGTCTGAATCACTGCTACAACCAAGATATAAGCCAGCTGAAACAGGACCAGACAAACCCATTCAAAATTACAAAGGCTGGATGAAAAAAATCACCACGGGTCAGTGCAATGTCAGAAGAAGAGGAAGGATTTGATATCACTATGCTGAAAGATACCCATGCTCAACACACATCAAAGAAGAATTTCACAATTCAGCATTTTGTATCAAAATGGCCAGAGCTGAAGAACGAAACCCTCTTGAAAAAGATTCCTACAGCTCTTCCTTGAAATTGCACATTGACAATTTTATGATCTCTTTAGTAGCAAAAGAGGTGAAAGAAAAGAGGTAGAGTAAGTCCAGCCTTCAAAGTAGAAAATGCTTCCTTGTTAAACAAAGGATAGGCAGTACATACAAAAACTCTCCTTGAAAATAACACTTAAACTCATTAATATCGTGTGTGTCATTTCAAGATCAGTGAAACATGAAAAAGGTGATAGCAATGTTCTACCAATAAGAGGAATTAGGTAGTAAAATTCTATTTATTTTTCAGGAAGGAATAATTTATTGCTAAGACTGAAATGAACAGAAAATAATTTTTTTTACCTACCAGTACAATTCTTATAATCATTCAAATATAATATACCTTTATTTAATGTGGTATTATTCCAGATACAAAGCTTGTCAGATTTCTCCTATTACCAATCCTTAGGGCAGATCAGTTGGTCTTTGCAACCTTTGAGAAGATACAGGAAAAAAACCCCAAATAATTATCTTTATGCATAAAATACACATGATAATGTAGAGAACATTTTGGGAATGAGTT
Organism: Hylia prasina; assembly: GCA_013397195.1. Classification (NCBI taxonomy): domain Eukaryota; kingdom Metazoa; phylum Chordata; class Aves; order Passeriformes; family Sylviidae; genus Hylia; species Hylia prasina. The sequence goes on from VYXD01006830.1 coordinate 5,734,374, forward strand.
TGAGATCTGATTTAGTAATACTTGGTATGATCTAGTAAATGTAACATAATGTGTACCTATGTGTTACATCAATAGCCAGCATGACTGTGTGGTAAGGTGTAGCTCCTGGTCATGTCAAGAGAACTCTTCAGCAGTTGCAACTACTTGGATTCACCATTTTTGTATTGGAAAGAGATCCTTTACAGGATGGAGAGATTATGAAAGCAAGTTCACTGTGGGTACAACAGTTCACTAAGACCTTTCATTTTATCTATTGATTTAACAGATCTTTTGGCATGGAATCCAACATTTCTTTGCTGTAATAGGAACCTGTACCCTCTTGTCATCTTTGTAAAAAATTATCTTCTTGATCAAAGCCTACTTTTACTTACTGTAGTAGTCATTTAAATTCTGAATTAAACCAGTCACATCTTGTATTAACTCCAGATATGTTGACTTAAAGACTGCCTCCAGTCTGAAACCAGAACACACTGCTACCCTTCACCTGTACATACAGTATTTTCTTAACATTTCTGGATTCTTCTTACCTCACATAATCTGGTATACTTCCCACATGAAACAAAAAATTCAACATTATGTGAATTTTTGATGCTATTCAGTATAAAAGAACTTGGGCTATAAGGCACAGTCACAGTCTGAACATGATATAATTTAATGTAAGTCCCCATTATGCAAATAGTTTTTTGAACTAAATGCATGATCCTATGTAAAAGCCCTCAGAAATGAATCATTAATCAATATGAGAAAATTGCTTGGATTTCTTATATGTTATTCACTTAAAAACAGATTGCCCAGGAACGGGTTCAAATACAAACATACATTTTCATAATTTACTAATCAAAACCTGACTACAGACTTTGTAAATGACTAATGTGGCTCTTCATGCTATGCTACTAAACAAACATCCAAGTGGTAAGTCAGAAGGTATCACTGGACTGGCATTCCTATTGCAGTTCCAGGTGTAATTACATTCTGTGTACATGTGTACATATTCACAGGATAACAGCCATTATGAGAATGTGGACTATAATTTACTAGTCTTTAATGGAAAACATCCTTTATTTGAGCATTTGTTTCCAGTCAAGTTCTCTGTCAGAAACGTAGACCTCAGTGATGATAAGCTTCAGGGAAGTGGTACAGCAATTAGCAAGTACAAGAGCTAGTTCCGTGGGGGATTCAGAAATAAAAGCTTTCCTGCTGGGATAGGCAGTATTAAAATCAAAATGTTTTGTTATAATACTTGATGCTATTAAAATCAGTCTCTGCTGAATTCTCTCACATGGGAAAGAAAATTCTTTTGTGCGTAGTGACTTGCAAAATTAACAAACCTCTAATGTCAAAGTAGAAGACTGAAGTAATTTTATAGATTAAAATTTTAAAAAAATCAGAAGCACATCAAGAAACAGACGTGGCAAATGTTTTCCCAACATTGCAAGCAAGCAAAGTTTTCACGTCTTTGTGAAATTTATTTGGAATTTAAATGAACATTTGCTATATGCAATGAACAACTTGATGTTCATTTCTCATTACGTCAGTCCTATTATTGTATAGAGTACCTATGGACAGGCATAGTAAAAATATGTAAATTTACCATAGAGTATGTTCTGCCTTTAGTCATTATGCACCCCTTTGCTTACTGTGTGTAATTAGCATTAAAAAAAAAAAATGTTGTCAGGTTTATTCACTTGCTTTGCTATAAATATAAGTTTGAACCAACAGGTTAAATTAGGTTTTAGACAAGAAAAGAAATGGAAGCAGCAGGTTTTAAATGTAGAGGAATCCTTCTGTAGCCATTCAACAGCTACTACTACGCAGCATTCTTGAAAAGGTTAGTTTGGCAATACAAAATGTGCTTTGCATATCCTCTAAAGGACATAAAAATCATTTCCTTCAATTAGCAAAGTTAAGTTGATAAACATCAAGAATTTCAAATATCTTTTTATGCCAAATGGAAATAATTGTAATTTGATTAGAGTTCCATCATAGTACAAATTCATTTTATGACATAAATGTCTAAACTATTTTTAATGGGAATTTTAATAGGTTGGATAGGTTGTCGTGAGATATCTAGTTTTTCTTACTATTAGAAGCCTACATTACCACCTCTGCAGGAGCAGAACACTAAAACTTTTCCCAAGCTCCATGTCTCCAAAAAGACAATTGTATTAATAAATTAAGAAGTTTCCTAGGTAAAGCCTATGAGAAGACATATGACCCACACCCTTCTGCCATGGTAATGTACTTAAAAAGACATAGGAAATCAGCTTTTTGCAAAGGACACGGGCATAGAGCAATTTAGAAAGACAAAACAGGACAGCTGGTATAATAATCTGTCATATGAATGGCTTTGTTGCTTGCCATACCAACACAGGTTAATGCACTGAAGTTCTTGGTTTGATCATTCCCCTCCCTTTTTTAATCACAGCACCTTTCTTGACATCAGCATGCCCATTGTACTTTACTTCACCATAGATCTCTTTTGCCCCAAATTCACTGCTTCTATTACCTGTGCCCACATAACTTACCTCCCTCTGGCAGAAGGGAAAGAATATACAGTCTCTTCCTCATGAGGTAATCAATAGTGCTTCAAAGATAAGCCAGCCAGCAAAGGCTTGTAAATGCATGTCACTTCTGTCTTCAACAGCCCTCAGTATGTGACACTTGCAATGCTTTTAGCTTCAATTGACCTGGCCCAAGGGAAAGATGTCAAAAAGCTTCTGATGAATTGGAGCTCCTGAAGTTACTGCTTCACTGGAGGATTACCACCTTATGCCACACTGCTTTCCTTGCATAAATACTACACCCTAAGTCTTTATTAACATGTTAATTCATCCGTCCATTGATCCGTTCATCATGGATGAATTCTCTAATAAATGATCATCTAAAGATGATTTTTTTTTTTTTTGCTATAACTTTATCTTTTTGTTTGTTTGTTTGACTTGGTATTAATCAGTTGTTTCATCTATGGTGAGAGATGAAATGAAGAGATGCAAAAATAATTACCTTGACTGAAGTAAAACAAGAAAAGAGCAATAGAAGAAAAATCTTTAACTGTGTTCTCTTGCAAACTGGTCATAAACTCAGAAATATTAATTCCTCCCAAAGTTTATCTTGGAGACTACCAGGTATGTATCATCTTGCAAGTTTAAGCTAGTATGGTTTGTGATAAAGTCCAAAGAGCAGTGACTTTTCAAAAATACAGAAATACAGAACTGCTGGTTAGTAGAGCAAGACTCAAGCACAAGAGGACTGGGAAAAGTTCTTGAAGTCCTTATCACTGCCAGAGCTTAGTGACATTTAATTGTGTCAGCTTGTGTCCACAAGCTCCACCTAAGCCTGTATATGTTTGAGTTGAAAATTTAGGGAGAGGGGAAAAATAGTTAAAAAACCTCTGAACCCAAACCATCAAATCTACCTCCACTATCAGATATTTCTGAAGGCATAAAAAATGAATCAATAAACTCAAATACCAAATTGCTGGCACACTCTGAAATGGAGTAGTAAAATCTACTATTAATTTTTAGAAGCAGGAAAGTTGCACTATAAGTCATATTTTAGAAGGCTGTATCTGTCTGAACCCCAAGGGCTCACCTGGACATGCAGAGCCCAGGGCAGTGCCTGGATTCTGCTCAAAGCTGGGCAGCTGAATGCACTGTGAAACTCAGGGTCTTGCACAGGAAAGTGACATCTTCTCTCACATTCCCAGAGGGAAAACAGATACACTTGGACTTTAAAATTGAAGTATTTTATTACCTTGTCTATTTGCACATTCAAGCTGCTAAGTATACAAACATGAAATACTTATCACAGAATCACAGAATAATTCAAATGCGAAAGCAGCTCAGGAGGTCTCTAGTTGAGCCTCCTGCTCAAAGATGGGTCAGCTTGAAATCAGACCAGCTTGTTCAGGGCATTTTCTACTAATGATGGAGACTGCACAAGCTATAAAACTGAAGGAAATAAATTCAGATTTTTATATACATGTATATATAAATCATACTATATTTAATTGATATCTATTTAGAAAAGCAGCTGATCATTTTCAGAAAAGGCTTGAATATCAGGTTTTAGGGGATACATATACTAAACAGGGCTGTGATGTAAAATTAGAATTCATTATAAAAGAGGCAAACAAAAATGATGTTTGTTTCTTTGTGCCACAGATGAGAGAGTGCTCCTAAAAGAAAAACAATTTCTGGGTGAAATATAATACATAAATGTTATAATGACTTGTAATGAATGGCACTTTGCTCCTGCTAAGAAAATAACTTTACTGAAAAAATGAAGATCTCTAAAATGTAGTGGTACAGTTACAAAGGTACTGATACCAAAACTGTGGCTTAATTGCTGCAACTCTCTAGCTCTCCACTGCTACCTTGGGCAAACAGCAAATTGAGTGTTCCATTTTCAGGGGCCATGATCATGAGGTGCAGTTGTACTTCTACTGGTGTGTTTGAAGTTCATTCTTTCTGACTTGTTCCTGTGAGATTTCAAAATAGCAAATCTGCAGCTGTTTTCCTTGTTAAAAGGGTTCTATCTTCAGCTTTCTCTCATGCCTGAAAGAAGCTGGATTTTGCCCTATTGCAAAACTCTGCTAATATCTGAAGATTAATAAGCACTGGACAGCAAGAAGGTAGGAAATGATTTCAGCCTTGGTGTCCTCTCAGAAAACACATGGAACTGTCGTCTTTTGCAGTAAGGGAACCTAAATCAAGTGAGCCTGAATGACTTCAGCAATGGCAGCATGCCCAGATGAAGAAATCTTTGCAAAAAGGACAGTCCCAGGCTACAGGGCAGAAGTGTGGCTGTTCAGAAACCTGTATTTAAATTGATACCAGAGACAAGAATGAGAGCTTTGTGTGTTTTTCTTTCTTAGTGAGACTCTACCTTTACTTGCGCTTCAGCCAGTTTTGGGGTCTAATGTTACACAGAATTCTATCCCTGAAGAAAAGCGGAAAGATAACAAGTCTGATGTCCACATCAACAAAGCATAACTTCCTAATCAGTCTGACCAGATTGAGAATGGAATGATGAGATGACCAAATGTGAGTTTAAAGACGCAGTTGTAGTTATTAATGGAAAAATTTATAGTTCAGTTTAAAGGACTATTACTTCTGCCAAATTCTCTGCTGATGATGCCAGACTTTTACCATCAAATCAGTCCTGCCCTGGTATAGGTAATTCACAATTATTGATGCTCCAACCATGGTCAAACTCTGGCTGAGGCACTGAGGCGCCATACCGGCCAGCAGGGAGATGCTCCTGGGGCTGGGAAGAGCAAAGCTACTGAAGACCAGCCTAGTCCACTCCTCAGAAAACACCTGCAAGGCAGCAGTACCTCCATATAGGTGGTGCTGAAGTTATTTAACAGATCTGGTCTGTCTCTGAAAGTTTCTTCATTATGAATAACTGTGTAGGGATGACCTACAAAAAAAATTAAAAGATTGTTCTAAGAATCTTCACATCTGCACAGCTTTACAAAAGGCAATAGAAGCGTGCATCAATTACTGCGTGTAGCAACAAGCAAAGCAGTGTTTGCAAGATCCCTCCTGGGAAATGAGCTGGTCAGAAGACATTTTGTAACTGCTTGGACCCAAGGCCAGTATTGACTGACAGTAGGTCTGTCATTCCTGCTCCAGTGCAGCTGCAGTGGTTGACTCTGGCCAGATGCCAGGCACTCACCAAAGCCTCTCTATCACTGCCCTCCACAGCTGGATAAGGGAGAGAAAATATAATAAAGAGTTCATGAGCTGAGATAGGATTGATAGATCATTCACCAAATACCATTGGCAAAACAGACAAGGATTAGATAATAATTGAATTTATTACTAGCAAAAGCAAGATAATGAGAGGTAAAAGAAAATATTAAAAACACCCTTCCCCACTCCTCCCTCCTTCCCAGCTCTACCTCCTGCCGCAGTGGCACAAGGAGACAGGGAATGGGGGATATGTCAGTTCATCACCTGTGGCTTCATCATGATGCTCAGGGAGAGGAGTTGTTCCCCTGCTGCACTGTGGGGTCCCTCCCATGGAAGACAGTTCTCTGTGAAACCTCTCCAGTGTGAATGCATCTCATGGGCAATAGCTCCCTGTGACCTGCTGTGGTATGGGTCACTCTTCCACGATGCAGTTCTTCAAGGACAGGCTGCTCCAGCATGGGCTCCTCTCTCCACAGGTCTCCCACAGGGTCACAGCCTCCTGTCAAGCTGCCCTGGTGAGGGTCTCCTCTATGGGCTGCAGGTGGATTTGTGTGTCCCTGTGGAATTCCATGGGCTGCAGGGGCACAGCTGTCTTACCATGGTCTGCACCACAGGCTGCAGAGAAATCCCAGATCTGGTGCTGGATCACCTCCTGCCTCTCCTTCTCAACTGATTTCCATATCAGCCCAGCTGTTCTCACTCTGCTCTTTTCTGGCTGCAATTACAACTCTGAATTTTTTTTTTCTCCTTAAATCTCTTATCACAGAGTCTTTACCACCATTTCTACCTGGCCCAGCCTTGACCAGCAGCACATCCATCTTTGGAGTTGCCAGGGATTGGCTCTCTTACATGGAAGAAGCTTCTGGCAGCTTCTCAGAGAAGCCACCCCTGCACCCCCCCCACCACCAAAGCTTGGCCATGCAAACCCAGTACAGTGGCCTTCTAAATAACTTAAGCATTCAGCAATGCAGTCTTGTATTCCTTTCTCTCTTAACAAAGGCCAGAAAAAAAATACAGTTGAATATGTAGGGATGTGCTGAAAGAAGTAATTTGAAGCTATATCACTACTTCAGTCTGGCTTTTCAGGCTGTTGTCTTCTGTAATGAAAACAAAGCTTTGGGGAACAGGAATCTTTTCTCTGTGCTGCTGTCCCATACTGCTGGCAGCTGCCTCATCCTGCTTCTCTGAAAGGTGACAATTCCCCTGGCTGGTCTAAAAAAGGTTTTATCTACAAGGAAGAAAAGGTAGTCTCAGTTTTGTTTTGACTCCAAATCCTAAAAGTGGGAATCAGTGGTGTAATTTCACACAGATTTGCATACTGCAAGATACTTAGCAATTAAAGACAATTCCATAACATGAACAATGGAGCTTAAAGGGTGGGTTTAGCAATGCCATGTATTATGTACACTATACTTGGATTCACAAAATTGTCAAGATACTTTTAGGGAACAAATGTGGGCTGAAAAAGGCATTTTTCACCTAACCACTTGGCATTAAGTTAGTAACTAAGAATGAATATTGCATTCCTTTTCAGGTACAAAGCATTTCATAATACTGCAGCTGATTCAATATTTTAAAGAGTTTGATGTATGAAGATATAAAGACATTAAAAATTCAACCAATCCCTAAAATATTTAAGAAAAAAAGGTTATTTCATAACACGTCTTTCACAGCAAGATGTCAAAACAGAAGTTTGGATTTTGAGTCAAAAAAAATCAGATATTGGTGACTGAAACAGTGATCCTTAAAATAAATACTAAGAAATAGCATTTTAACTAAGACGAAAATATCCTTAAGTCTTTCTTCTGGGTAACATTATTGCTATACTCCATTTATAAATGCCATCTCCTCAGCTGCTAATTAGTGTTTCTTATTCCACAAGAGTTTTAAGCTCTTGAAGAATATTGTCTCCTGTAGCCTTCCCAACTTCTGATGATTCATGTTGTCTTTGTATTTTATTCTCTCCAAGCTACTGGAATTGGCTGCTTTTAACTCAGTGTTACAGCCCCAATCTGCAGACTATCCCTTGCCAGAGCTCCTGCAGATATCCCTCCCATGTACAGAAATGAAAGCTCTGACACTGATCTAGGGAAAACTTTTCAGATCAAAGAAGTAAGTAATTTGCCAGAAGTTATTAGACTTGCTACATTGGTGCTTCTCCAGACTTCTTCTCTCCATTATGAGAATAAAGACATTTCTCCCAAACTCTTTCCAATTGTTCAGTCACAAGGCAGAAAAAAAGATGATTTCTCTTGATATCTCTCTGCAAATTTCATTTGATACAAATGGTATGATATTCACTGAAAAACGTCCAAAACTTTATGCTGTAAAGTGGTATACTTTATTTTTCCAATAGAAACTCACAGAATATGTAGCAGAGCAATGAAAACCCAAATTTTTTTCAGTTGTATTTCCTTCTTTGTGTGACTTTCTGTGACTTTACTAGAACATGACAGCCTGCACTGCTTTACCTGAAAGACAAATGAGGTGCTATCAGCTTGTTCTGACACACTTCTCTTTTGCCATAAGATGGCAGACATAGTACATAAATTTTCAATAATATACTGAAAATTACAATTATTAGGCCAATATGTATATGATGTTCCCTACTGTCTTTATTGGCATGAACCAGAAAAAAGTGGTCTCACTGTACCATTATCTGTTACTGCATTCATGGCATGCTATTAGCTCATCACTGCAGCTCTTTCAAAACAACATGACTTGGCAAGAAAAATAAAATAATAAAAATTTGATCAGGCATAAAATTGCTGTATTTTTGATTAAAGTGCATAACAGTAGCACAGTATAGGTAAGATACAGCTTTAGCTTTTATTCAGCTGCTTTGTATGCTGTAGGTATAAATGAGACTTAAACCAAGCATTAAAACTGAACCTTTCAGACGTTAATGTGATGATAGCTGTGTTATTATGAGCCTAATGATATCTACTGCACACAAGAATACATAGGTGTCATGCTGGGAAACCAATGATCTAGCTCTCATTCTGACTGCAGGCAAAGAATATCTCATCAAAGCTATAAATTTCATGACTCTGTTCCCAAATTTAAAACCCTTAAGGAAATGGCTTTCATGGTTCAACAGTTTTAAAGGGTTGCTCTTACTTGGCTTTGTAACAAGGAAATTAATAGTTCTTCCAAACAAATCAGAATTATGCCATAGCTACATGCATTTTCATGCTGCTGCCTTCAGCATTTCACTTCCTTCCCCAGATAACATCACTGCAGAATCCACACTGAATTCACAGTGGGGAAACATTTATTACTTGCTATGATTTCGCTCTATAGCCTTAGATAGGTGGTAGAAGTGGTTTGCTCATTGTAAAAATTGTTTTCATTAGGTCATGTGAAATAGAGTCAGTTTCTAATCAATCTTCACTTTTCAGAGTAAAACCAAGGTAAAGCCTATCCAGCCTAATGTCAAGGTGAGTTAGTTTCTGTAGTGTGATGCAGAGCAACCAACCAAGAGGTAGCCCACTTATGGGACTGCAATAAGAAGAAGCACTGAAGTGAGATACTTCTCTGTCAGCATGGTTTTCTCCCTTCAAAAATTCCTACTGTGCAAATACTGAAGCTCCTGAGAGGGAATAATCATGTTAAATAGTTTTCTTAATTTACAGGTATAGAAATGCTTTCTAATGAGCAGAAAATGAATATTGTATTAGGATTAGCCACTGTATGTGACACTTTGTGCACATAAAGCACTACAACTTGTGCTGTTCAGGGGAAACATCCTAAATGAGCACCAAATGTTCAGTGTAGCAATACATTTCAATGTATCATTAAGACAAAACCAAAATACTGTGGATTCTCATTAAGTCATAAGAAGTTACACATACACTGGGATTAAAATACCAAGATATATTTGCTTTTGTCCAGAATCCTTATGTCTGCACAACATTTTATATTCAAGTATTCCAATGCCAGTGAAGCAACAAACAGGAAAGTAGCAGCATCTGTTTCAAAAGCAGCTTTGATTTTTTAGCTCATGCCATTCATTTGGAGCCCTATGTTTAAAGTAGCAATACAGCATTCAGAGTAAGAATCCTTGCATGACAACAACAATTAAGTAATGTACTAAAGAGATTAATTTAATAACAAACTATTGTACATATATCTACAATACAACATAAACCACACTCTCATAAATCAGAAATATTACTCTAAGTGATTGACAAGAACCTCCACACCTTAAATTTTTGATACCCCCATGAGGGAGTGGAAAGGTTAGACATTATCTTTTAAGAACAAAAATTATAGTAATAGAGAAATTTGCTCTTCTTTGAGGATGAAGTGATTGTCTGTAATTGAAAACAGTGTTGGAGTCCAAAAAATTCTCCACAGCCCACTGTTCCACAGGAGGGAAAAGAGCAAACATGGAGGACTGAACAAAAACCAACAGCAATCCATCATTAACTGCACAAAAGCAGTGAATTTGCTTTAATATGAGGAAAATGACAGTTTCTCCTCAAGCACAGAAAACATAATTATCCCCTAAGCCACCCTAAATAGCTATCACTAATGCAATCCAGAAAACTGCAATTCCCAACTGGGGAGCATTATCACCGTCATGCATGAGAGAGATGCAGTGGGAAATAAGTAGTTTTCCATTTAGACTCTCAGAGCAGCATGTAACTCTTAGTATTAAATAACAGAATAGAGGGAAAAAGAAATAAAGAGGACATTATAACTGGCTTGGTCAGAGGGGTGTCCATAAAGAATATACTGCTCCACAAAAGTGACTGCAATCTGCTGAAATGAAGCTGTCTCAAGTTTTGCTGTTCCCACCTCTAAGTTGGGCTTATTCAGGTAAGCTTTGAAGTTCATTCTGCAGGAGCTAGGATGTTTTCAGTACCCAAGCTGGCTTGTGTTTGACTGCAGCATGGACACACCTTTAATAAAAGTCACAATATTCTGCAGCAGGTTTACACCTTAGTTCTGCTGAAGAGTAACACTCAGAAGCATCATGTCAGAGTCATGGAGCAGTGCTGCAGCCACCTGCTACACCCAGGTGTGTTGTATCAAAAACTCCCCTGGACTGAGGAGAAAAAATATTTGATGAAAATGTAATTCATACCTAATGCATAGGTAGTTTGAAAACTCAAGAATACACAAAAAATCAACTCAGCTGCAAATTTTAACTAGAACAGAATCAAAATAAATGAAGCCAGCTATTTGGTATAGCCTTCATCTGATCCATTTGATCTTTATCAGTCAAACACCTCTCCCCATCTGTTAAGTAAACACATTACAAACAAGTCATTAAAATCAGTTTCCTACATTTTTCTGTCAGGGATGAAGGTAGGACTGCATTTCAATTCAGCCACATTCATCTCAATCTCCACCACAGCTGATTATGGTAAAATTACTGGTTATTACTTATCAGTGAAAATGTCTTAATTTCCATGTTTGAATTTTGAAGTAAACAACTTAACCAAGAGACAGTTTTAACAACAGTGACTGTAGACTTTCAGAGACGTACTTTGGAGCTAGCTAGAAGTATGGTTTATGTAATTATACTTTCACATTAAATTTTTGAAGAACTTAGGAAGATATGGAAATATTCCTTTAAAGCTCATCAGAGTTATGCATCAAATGGAAGCAAATGGTATCTTTCAATGTCTGAACTGTTTTTCTCACTCAGGTGTTCCAGAGCCAAGTAAGGCATTTTCATACAAAAACTGAACAGCAAATAAGCACCCTTCTCTTCTCATGCACCTGCACAATCCTGGGCTGTCCCAGAGCTGAGACTCACAGCAAAAGGACAAACTGCTGCCATGGACTGAAAGGAAATGAGCTTATATAAAGATACAAATGTTTTGCACAACTGAGGCCCTATCTGTTAATTTCAGGCAGGATAAACCCAAACATCAAGTGCAGGCTAAAAGGCCAAGGCATGTCCACGCCAATTCATCTCAGTAACTCCGTCATTATGCTTCCTTTGTATAACCCCTATGTAAACTTCATTTTCTTATCTTTTCTAATAAGTTACTAGTTCTATCCTTCAAAGTTCAGAGGCCTTTCAGCCTGTTCCACTGGACACCCTGCCCCTTCTTCAGATCCTGATCAAAACTAAGTTCCAAGAACTATCGTTTTCTGGGTTAGCCTGAAAAAATGAAAAGCATTACCTTTGTTTTCACCTACCCTGTGATCCTTCATGGCACTGCACAGAGAACAGTCCCTAAAGTCCTGCATGGTAAAACTCTGCTTCTGTCTTTCCTAAATCTGCCTCTTCCACTGCAGTGATTCTGAGTTTTCAAGAGAAAATAATATTCCCCATCCTCTCTGAGATGGCTACAGTGCTTGATCTGCACCAAACGGACCAATGCTGAATTTGTTTTATATGTTAATTTACGATAGCTGCATTTGTTAAAATCAGATCTAGTGTTATTAAACTCCTGTAGAGTAATTGTGATTGAAATTTGTCCATGAGCTACACACATTTGAACCTCATAAACTAGAAAAGAATTCTTGAACAATATTGCTTAAGCGCAGGCATTTTGTTTTTAAAATATCTGAAAATATAATTTACACAGAGAGGATAAAATTGGGGATGGATACTATTTACAATCTGATTTAACACTCAAAGCAAAAAGCAACAGTAAAAGCAAAGGTAAATTGGTAAACAAAATTAGGACTATATGAAGAAAAGTTATTTGAGATATTTATTACTCACTTGAAGGTCTAATGACACAGAAAGAAGTTATTTTATTTTGTTAGAATGGAAAGATTGGCATGAGGGAATTAGACCTGGGTAAGATGGCCTAATCAAGACAAAAGCTTGACATTCATTAAAACACAATGATCACATGAAGATGGAAGAGGTTTACATAAGGAAAAGAATATTGCAGCAAGAAATCGATTAAAAATCACAATACAAATGTAAAACTAATTACTTCTGAAAAGTACACATACATATCAAAAAGTTTTTGCCTCTACCTACTCCTCAGAAACATTTATTTTAATCACTGATCAGAAGAAATTCCGGAACTCCTTTAGTAGAACATATTTATCTAACTTTTAAGAATCAAAGCTCTTGCTCAGAAGTACCAAAATATGTCTGAGTTATAACTATCCTTTAAGGATAACACTGCTTTGCAGAGTAAAACAAAAATTGTCCTATTTGCTTAGTAAATGCTACAAGTGATGAATAACCCATCAGCTTTCCATAACGTGTTCAAAAAGCTTTCAGAATTTTGCTGGTAAGGTACTCAGTTCTGATAATTCAGCTTTTAATGTAATCAAGAATATCACCAGGAGCTACTTAATTAATTCCCCAGTGCACCACAAATTTAATTTTCAATGACTTTATTGAGAACTTTTTTTGTTAATTTTACAATGAGAAACTATAACCACTGTTACACAACTTGCAAATATTTCAAACAAGACAGCAATCTCCTATTTTTTTGATTTTTTCTGTTCCAAATTCAGCTCCTGAGATGGATTTTCTGCTTCAGCTTCGTTTTCATCTTCCTGTAAAAGAAAATGAGAACCTGAACATTAATCAATTTATTGAAAAAGCATACTTTTTCTGCTTATGCAGATGTATGGAATTCTGAACAGTCTTTAGCCATCTTTTGCCTGAGTAATAAGCATAAAAATAAGCAAAAAAGTAATTTATTCAAGTGATTGATTTTACTCAAGAGTTTAAATAAAAATGATAAGAAATTTAAACAAGCCTAATTGCCTACGTTTAGAGCAGAAGAATAATTTAATGAGTAAATATTTTACTGACCATTTTACTGGATAGATACATAAAGAAATTATTAAATCACACATGGATGGATGACAATATATTCAAATGCCTACAGCAGACAGTATTACACACCTTTCCTTTGTTCTTGACCAGAAGTTCCCACTAAATTACTTTTGAATGCAAGAACTTTCATCATTGTACTAAAAATTACTTTTGAAAAGCATCTGCCATTGAAAAATGTTTCATTTTTTTGTGACCAGATATGTTTACTTCACCCTTTGATAAAAGACAATAAATTTAACTTCAGAGACACTTTATGTGCTGCAACATCGTATTTTTGTCCCATCTAGCATATTTTCTTGACAGGTCTGCCAATTTTCCAATTACTTGTACCACCATATGTTATCTGAAGATCAGTCAGGTCTAAAATAGGAAACATGAGCATGTCAGGCAGCAGCATGCTTACAATATTCTACAGCTTCAGCTCCAAGAGTAAGGCTCATAATTCACTATGGGTTCCTCTGGATCTCACTGAAAAAATGAAGTGACATCATAATGCCTGTTTCCATAGGAATGGATACTATTTTGTGTCCAGTACAAAATCATGACCTCCAAAGTATAAATTACGGAACAGTGAGAAAACTGTTTTATAAGGCAACTTGCAACAACTCATCACACCATGAACAGTCCTTATCCCAATTTCAAAGTATGACCAGTTTTCTAGTCTGCATTCTAATTCAATTTACAGAGGATCTTCCACAATGCAATAGCGCAAAAAAGAAATGAACAGACATTTAGGAATGAAGAAGCATCCTGCTGCTGTAACAGTGCTCATCACAAGCCAACAGTTGAGAGAAAGGAACTACCAGGGACATTTAGGTGGGACCCAGTAACCTGAGGTGTATTTTTCTGATTTAAAAGAATATTTTCATTCTTGTAGGAAAATAACTTTATCCTTTTGCATCCCAGACCTCCTTTCACCATCAAAGCATGCTTTGTAAGGATAACTATAATTTAGAGATAGAAAATATAGAGGAAGATTACATGGGCAGCACAAAATAGAATAGCAGCAGAAAATCTCATTTAAAAATGTGATCCCGTAATATGTTATGCCCAACTGTAATAAATGGAAAAGCTAGTTGTTCTATTAAAGTAGCAGATACTCCAAGCCATCATGCCTCTGAATCCTACCCCTGCTGGGGACACTCTAGGCACTGAGAAATATTCACATGACTGACCACTAAAAGTTTTTTTTCTTCTCTTTCTGGACCATCATCTCTTGAGTTACCATTAAAACATGCACCGGTCCCTGTGGCTCTTTCCATTTAGCTGAGAAAATATGTCTGTGCATGTGTGTGAAACCAAACACTGAAGATTCATTGAAATTAGAAGTGTAGAACATATTAAAGAGAGTGTAATGTATAGCATACATACAGAGGTTAAACGTCAAATGGAAACACACATGGCAGTATCAAAAACAACAAAGGAGTGAAGTGTTACCAAGCTTACTGCTTACAGGTGACAAAGGAATATTGTGGAATAAAAAAAACACTCACTGAAACTTTTGGCTGCTATAGAAAAACAGCCAGGTTGTTTAATGAAGAACATGTCAATAAAAGAACAGCAAATCTGCATGTTTCTGAAGGTCCCTACCTACAGCAGTTGTATGCCAGCTGATTTCAATGCCAACTAATCCACTTCCCTAGCACACGACATTATTCTGATGTCCTGACTTGTGCTCCCTCATACAGGAATATATATGAGGGATATCCTAATATATCATTCTTTCCCAGAACTATTCACATATTGCTTAGGGCTTCCTCTCCTAACAGATGGAGCAGAAATTTCAGAGACAACAGGGCCATACCTTCACTAAGGACTACAAGAGGGTTAAGGCACATTAGGCACAATACTGAATATTGGCTTCCTGAGTTTTTTGATGGCAAAAAAGTTTTTATCCAATGAATGAGGGTTTTTAGAGAATCTTCTGGCTTTGTGTAAATTTGAAATGTTTAATTCTGCACTCAAAAGGTCATGCTTGCACTCTGGCAGAATTCCCAGGTTACAGCAGCAGTTGCAGTGATCAGTATATTCTGAGATGTTGGTGATGGCAGCTCCAGGATTTGCTTGGGTTGAATACTCCACATAGAAGCATTTCAGCTTTAGGATATTTTGCAGAACTAATACATTTCTTTTCTTGATTTCCTGTTGTTTCAACCAAGTAAAACATAGTCAAACAGGTAAAATCTACCAGTAGAACATATATTTGACTTATGTGGGCAGATTCCAATGCACAAGTCATCCAATCCTGGCTGATTTTTTAAATTTATTGTTATTTTTACATTTTTATGCACAAAATTTTCTGACTAGCATTGCATTGATCCATGCTTCACATAAAACATCTTAATTTTGTAAAAAGGTTTTCACTCCATCTTTTTTTCCAAGAACAGAAACACACCTCATTTGGAAACAGAAACAGAAGTTTGGTGTCTCTGAACACAAGTGTCTGCTGTGCAAAGCTCAGAGAAATGATGTTTGATCCTTCTCATAGCATGAATTAGCAAGCAGAGAAAACTTTTCCTTGTTAGACATGCCTTGAGCCAGATCAGTCCCCAAGACTGAGCACTGCCACATGAACAACAGTGCCAGCACAAACAAGATGTCAGAAAGGATTTTTGGGGAACACTGGAAAGTATGAACCACCAATTTTGGCACTCATGCAGCTTTCTACAAGAAAAGAATTGACAGCAGAATAATTTGGGACACGAACCTCTATAAATTATAAGAAGAATAATAATAAATTATAAAATTATATTATTGCCTCTGGAATGGGAAAAATTTTGAACTGGCAATTTAGAGTGGATATTAACCATACTACAAGATGTGAAGACTCACTATTATTTCAGTTTGCTGACAATGCAAGATTTCTATGAAATGCTTTATCTTCTTTTTAGTAGCCCAAGAGGCAGCCCAATGATTGCACACAGAATACTGAAATAGCTGGAGCTTCTAATGTCATTAATAATGTTTGAATTTTCATCTACATAGGCTATATAGCCTAATTATCAAGAAATTATGCAAAACAGACTGCAGATTAAATATATTTAATATATTTGTTTTAGTAATCATCACCTATCATTACCATTATAATGCTTTTAATTCTGATGAATAGCAAAGGAAAACCTTTTCTTTTCATGTTATCTGTTAAAAACCAGTTCATGATGGCAGCTTGCAAAGTTTCTACCACCAGCAGCTCCACAATTCTGGTTTCTCCCCACAGAAATTCAGTTCACATTATTTTTATTAATACTTCATGTCTCTTTTTATAGTATTATTTATTTTTCTTACAGCCACCTATGACTCTAGCATCTAGTGCTTTCTGTTCTAAAAATCCTAAAATCAAAGTAGCTTTTCCTAGCAGATGTCACAAGTCAAGCTTTCAAAGCAGTTCTTGCCATCGGATGCCAAAAATCAAACTTGTCTCAGCATCTTTTGTGACTACAGACAACCATAGTCTCAAATATCATATAGTGAATACAGTCACCAAAAAGATGCCTCTGCACAGATCTGGTGACTTGTAATAGCCAAGGGAAGTGAACCCCTCAAGACTGTACTACTACTCCTACTGAAAGAGTGCACTTAAAAGGCCCAATATCATTTCAATATTGAAATGAATGAAGTTTACTAGTCTGGAATTGATGTTACTTCAGATTTACAAAACCAACAGGGATAAGAAAAAGTACAAAGAGCATTATAAAGGGCTGCTAAACCCAACGCTCTGAACTGAAATGCCAGCTCAGGAGCTCCTTAAGCCACCAATGACTGGACACCTCATCTGCATCCTGATGACACTGATGGACCTTCCACATCAGTTTTCCTAATGATACCTTTGCCCAGGCATCCCACCTTTTCTCTGATGGAAACAAGGCACTGGATTAAAGGGTCCTTTGGGCGCTCTACAAGTGTTTTCAAATGCCCTATGGATATGTCTTCTTTCACACTGCTTAGTCTACTTGGTAGCTGAGCATTTAAGAGTCAGAGGAAATGAATGGGGCCAGGAATTTAGAAACGAGACTCTAAAATCTGTCACATAATTAAGTGTTTGATTTATTGAAATATTAAGCACTCAACAGGTTTGCTGAAGGTAATGACAATACTTTGATATTTAGATCTCTTTTGTGACAAAAAAACTAAAGGTAAGAGTCTGACTTTTAAATCCTATTTCTAAAGTTTGGAGCTGACAGTTGAGAAAGACTGTGATACATTTTCATCTCCTTTGAAAGCATGTTTAAGGTCAACCACATCATTCTCTGACCAAAGAATAATGGGTCTAACACAGAAAGTTAATTTTGTAGTAATTATGCCAGAATATTCCCCTGTAGAGAAACTCTGGAATGGGAAAAAAAAAAAGAAAAGAAAAAAAAATCTAGAAATAGAGGTTTGAGTATCCCTTTCTCTTTTTACCCCCTCCAACCAATTGCCTTCAAAATGTCTGGGAATTTCTTTTTCCTCCATTAGTTAACAAAATGAAATGTCGAAAATGACAGTGAATTAGGCAATTCTTAACTCTACAATATTACTGACACTCTTCTGCAAATAGAACAGATCACACATTAATTAACTGTGCTAGGACATGCATCAATTCCCACTTCTGTTTATTGCACCACACTGCAATATCTAGAGTTTCATTACAACGTTGCTATATATTACAGGATTAGGTAAAGAATCATCTGAATAATAAGAAAAGTATGCAAAACACAAAAAAGCCCTGCTATAAGGAGGAATGACTAAAGAGTTGTCTCTGCTAGTACATAATCTATAAATAGCATCTCAAAAGCACTCTGGACCAAATTCTGATACCAGTACTTTCTACAGTATCTTAACTCAAAAGACCTGTAATATGAGTAACAGACTAAAGTATAAAGGATGCCCAGTTGGCATTTCATCTCTTGCCTCACAAAATCTAGCTAGGAAAATACCAGTTGGAAGTAGGTAAAAATACTTCTAATACTCTTAAAAAAATACATCAGGGGAAAAAAAAGGAATTTATTAAATATTAGAGCTTTTGTTTGTGTATGCACAAGTCTAGCTTCCAAAGTCACAGGACAAATTTGGAAGAAAATGAGTATCGGGAAAACTGGGAACTAGGACAGTCCCTCTGTTAAATTGCCAGAAGGAAAGCATCCAGCAGTAAATTTCAAAAGTTATTTTAATTCCAAAGCCTACGTTATCTTCTTCAATAGTATTACTGACAACCCTTGTAATGAACAGTGGTGCAAAAACAGAGTACAAATGGAACAGTTCTTTACCAATGGCTATTAGAAGTAAATACAAATTTCTTGTGATAGATGACAGTTTTCTGTCACTACCAGCTCTGAAGTGATAAGGCAGCTGTTTGTTTCCAAAGAAAAGGAGACCCTTGCTACATGGATCATTTTCATAGTGACAGTCTTGACAAGTTTGACATTTGCTTCACGAAGAATTCTAAAGCAGCCATCAAGAAAATGCCCCCTTTGGGACCACTGGATATCTGACAGTTGTACCTTTTAATGTGCAGTGCCATTAATTCTTACTGTCAAAGCCCACCAAAGTCCTACAGCACAATCTCTGCTGATCTGGTACACTGTAAGATGGAGGCTGTGAAGGGACTAACCATTACAATGTAAGCAAACATGACATCAATTAACTGGAAGCAGCTCTCCACCCCACTTTGTTCACTGAAAAGAGCAATGCTGCAGTATTTCCTTACCAAGCAGTACAAACTGCCAAGCTCTAGGTGGCAATACAAGACCAGCAGAACTACTGTTACACTAAAGCTCCTCTTTAAGAAGCTACAAGCAGCTGCATGTTTATCACAAACTCTTTCCTTTAACTCACACTGCTACAAGAACTTTAAAGTCTTTTTGAAATGTTTGTCAGTGTTCTGTATTTTCTATTTCCTTGTTGCTAATTCTGATTATACAGATAAATGTACCATTGCAAGAGCCCTTACAGTCAAATTTCATTTAACGCTTAGTGCAGAAAGTGGAATTTCATGCCAGATTTCAAATCTTCCATCTGTTCCTCTCCTTTTTAGGAGGCAACCATTCCACTGAGTGGTCTCTTTGGCTGACTGCCACTACAGTTGGGATCCTCTTCAGGGCAGGTGGTGCTTGAAACCCAACCATTGTTTTACAAGTTCAGCTGGTTCTCCTTGAAGAAAGTAGAGGAAAATGTTTCCTCTTTAAGAATCTGAGTCTCTAAAGGTTCAGGTTTATGAACATTTGACTGCACCTATAAATGCTTTGATATCACAAACCTGCAACATCAACTAAGAGATGAAAAGCAACTTTAACAGGACTGTACCATGCCACTATGGGCCAAGTCTTCTTAATTTCCACTCCAGTGTGAGAGGGCACCCTGGTTTTCAAATCTGACACTGTCATGAGTAAGATAATTTTTAAGGCAAATTTGTCCTTCAATTGTAATAATTACATCTGTGTAGTATATAAACACATACATGGAAACCACAATAGCATTTCCTACTTATGTGGCAACATAATTCTTTTTATGAATTGCAAATTTAAAACAGAAAGTTCTACTTTATATATATTGGTAATATTACTACAGAATAATATTTCATAGCCCAGAAATGCATATTATAATGAAGATAATTTAAAATATTTATGGTTATACTCTCACTATATTTACACTATATATGTACTAAATTATAAGAAACAAACCTTATTCATGTTTGTATTCTTTATACTAGGAAATAAAATGGCATCTTCTTACAATAGTTACACGAGAACAAAAGGTGCCCTGGACAGCAATAAGGAATTACTAACTCTATTTCTTAGTACTATTTAATGGAAAGAAAAAACCCAAAAAAACTAAGACGCAAAAGTTTAATTTTTAAGAGCTCATTTTGCATGTAGGCTATACATGTATCTTGGTAGTTACTAAATGACAGCTGAAGATCTTTTTATACTATAAATGTTTTCTCAAACAAGTTCGTGAAATATAATCTGCATATAAACTATATATATCTATAGCCCTTCAACAAGAGGTCTGAACATCCTTTGCTTCAAAAATGATTAACAACATTAAATGGAAAAGTATTTACATATTTTAATATAACAATTGACCTATACAAAAATACTTCTGGAAGCCACTGTCAAGACACGCTGCCCAAAGTTGAAGGCAGCTGAAAGACATCACTGTAAACATCACTGAAGGACATGTTTGTAACAGAAAAAGGCAGCACTACCATATGAAAGGAATAAATTTATCTCAATAACAGAGAAAATACAGACCCTAATGAAAATGTTTTAGGAAAAATGAGTGCATTGCATGCTTCTGACCAAAATTAATTAGAGTTTTAATGTTTTATGTTTCCACCATAATTCTTTAAATGGTGCGTTTATTTCATAGTAATAAACATTTGGTTCATTAAGTAAAGTTCAAAATCTGTGTTACTCGCTACATTTAACAACCTTTGGCCCTCTTCTTCTGTATTTCTTGATTCAGGTTTCCAAAGCATTGAATAAGTACTGGAGGAGCACAATTAATTTTCATGACTCTGCATATTTAGGATTCTTATTTCATCAAAGACAAAGGGCAATTAATCTACCATTCTATACTGAATTTCAACTTTAGTGAGCCATGATAGATACTGAAATGAACTTACAGGAAACGCTTAATTAAATTATTGTAAAAAGCATAACTAAAGTTTTTTCCTTCCTTATGACAAAAGAAAATGCACATTTAATTGGAAAAACCTACTGCAGTATTATAAATTAAATAACTTGGGAATTCATTAAAATATTGCTATAATGTAACAGATAAGAATTCAGAAAGCTTTTTTCTTATTATTTCATCGGAACATTTCACCTGAGTACAGCCATGAAATTCTGTTCACGTTCCAGGCATAAAAGCTGGAACTTTCAATGGAGTTAATATGATGACATTGTCTTCATTTTGTCATTTATTTTCCAAAATGTGATATAAGTAACTGTTGTAGAAATGACTTTATATTTCCTGTAATACTGAACTCCTATATTTAGTCACAATCCATGAAGTTGCCAACAAAACAGACAGAAATGAATGAAGCTGTAGCAGATGAAGGCTAGACTGTGAGAGCAAATAGAATCTGTGCTACTGCTGAAGCAATTAAAGACTAGAAAGACTTTTGCTTAAAAAAACCCCAACAACCTCCCCCCCCAAATTCCTTTCAGCAGGTCCCCCAAACACATACTGATATTTAAATTCAGAATCCAACAACTATAACTAAGCAAATGTTTCAATTATTTCAACAACTTCAATTAAAATCCCCAAAAGAGTATTTTAGGACCAGATGTGTGGCGTCGTATTAGCAGTCCCATCCATCTCTCATGGAAGATCTACTCTTTTCCTGCTGTTATCATTCATTTAATCTGACTTAACACAAGCATCGCAGACCTACCCAGAAGTCAAAATCACTGCTTTCCAAGATGTACAAATGTACTTTTAATTTGACTGTACAGAATCACAGAATGATTCTCTTCATCCATTTGGCTATGGACTTGAAACCTAACAAGACAAGAAATCTATGGCTTTCAAGGTTGGTTTGATGGCATTGGCTGGTTTGATGGCAAAAGAAGTGTTGTAGATTTGGTTTTATATTTTGACTTTATTGCTCTATTTGAAGGATCTTGTTCTGAGCCTGTAATCATGAGTGAACAGTCCTGTTTTTTACAACAGTTTAAATCAGTTGGCTTAAAAGAAGCAAGGGTGTATTGGTAATAAACATGTAGTCAATTTGGAATCAAAATTGTAACATTTAATATAGCATGGTTTTAACAGTTTCAGGCTGATCAGCTTCTACATTAAAAAAAAAAAAAAAGAAAAGAAAATATGTATCAGATTTAACAGTAGATCTCCTCAAACTCCATTCCTCTTTGCATTTCCAAGTGAGGATTGAAAGCCAAATACTATTTAATTCAGTGGGTATACCGAGGAATGTTTTGGTAATTTGTCATGATAGCGATGTTGCTTCACTGTAATTTTTTGAAGTCAGAATCAAATGAAATTCTTTCAGCTACAAAAAATGTGATGTCCAACCATTAAATGTTTCAAATATCATCAAAAGGAACTTTCCAAAAAATGTGCCCTGTAAAAGAAGCGTCTGCCTTCAAACATACTCTGAAAGCCTTCCAAAACCTTATATCTAACAGTATTTATACACTCTGTGGGAAAAAAAAGTTAAAAATTAGTTTTCTTTCAGAAAATTAGTATCATATTAATTGACAGACCTCATCTTGGTGCTGGTAGTCACTGCAAACAGGGCTTCTTATATGTTCATTGTGCATTTCTTTCTGATAAATTTGTAAGTCACTGTTTCACTAGACCACATCAAAGTCATCTTTTGGTTTGTCAACAGCTTGCTTCCCATCTCTGCCTACCCTCCAAGAAATCCCACATAACATTCTTAGAATAGTGGGAGAAAAAATACTTTGATGTGATTCAATTACTGAAAAGCTATATTGTAAAAGATTCCCAAAGCTAGGGAAATTTGGCTATAACTAATTAGTGCTTTGCATATTTATGATAGAAGAGCTCATTACAGAGCTTACATTATAAATTGTTGTTTATGTACTTTTTCCTTAAAACTCTGAAGTCACTTAATATCATTCACTGAAACTCCCTTTGAAGCTCACTAAATTCTATGCCTCAGAAGGCTTTTTGTCTCCCATTTCATTATATCACAGTATTTCCTAGACATAATATTCTTCACCACATTCTTTACCATTAAGGGGCACAACTTGCAAACATATATACATGCAGCTTTACATTCAACTCATCTGATTACTGAGCTGAATACTACCATTGACTGGGGCTACATATGAGCTACACTGTAGAACAACGCTTCTCTGGAACTGATACTGAGTCAAGCAGGGCATTTTAATTATGGGTATTTAAGAGGAAGCTGAGCTATTTTCAGAAGTCTATGTTTTCCTGAAATCCTAGTGCTGCCACTCAACTGTCTCTACAGAGTTTCTGTCCATCACCTTATGGAGGGTCAGCTACAGCCCCACAGTGATGTCTGGCACGTGCTGCTCTCTGCTCTTGCTCAACAGGTGCTCTCGTATCTATCAGTGTTACCTAACAACATCAAGCAAAAGCTTCCATCATCATTCACTTTACTTAGCTGCAATCTATTTGGTTTCATTAATTGGCTTTTCTCTTTCTGCATATACAGGAGCTCCAGGAATCAGATATCATTATTCTAAGAATTAACAGCCAGTAGCTACTTCTTTTTTTTTCTGTTTACTGATGATTTAAGATAAACTTACCATGTCTCCTTTACTCACAAAACTGAAGAGGTGGCATATAAGAAAAAGGTTATGTAGAAAAAACAGGCTCATATTCTTCTTTGGCAAATACCACTTAGTATTTGATACAACCCATTCCTCTCCTCTACACGTAACTTAGATGACCAACAAGTCAAGAACCACAGAAGCCTGTAGCACTGCCATTTGAATCAGCATTTAAATTTAGAAAAAATATAACTTTACTACTTATTCTGCCAGTGTAATTTTTAAATATGATTATTAACTGTATATAAGACTGTGACGAAAATACAGCAAAGGCCATCTATTTTGGCAGCCAATAAATCAAGGATCTTACTTTTCCTACATTACCTGATGTTTGCCTTTGTCAGTACTCTCCTTAAGGTCAGTGAAAGTTAGTAGCATTAATTACTTGTTACTGGAATTGGACTTAGGTATTTTCAATTCATTTGCACTCAGGGAAACCTCTCAGGAGATGAGTTCTCAAAAGAGCAAATAATGAAAAAATTTTTTAGCTGTTGCTTCCCCTGTCCACTGAAAATTCCACAAAATTATGCTTTTTAAGATCCAGATATAGAAAGATCTCTAGGTCTCCTTTGAAGATTTTGCTGTTCAAAAATGATAAATAATAATACATAGATAAAATATTTATTTATCTATAATATTATTAAATAATCCAAATCTGGCCAAGTTATATCATACTACATGCTATAGCATGTAGTATGATAAAACATCTGGGGAGTTTGGTCATGTAGATTCGAAAATCAGTTATGAAAACAAAATTAAAGAAGATAAGAACAAGAAGTAATATATCAGGGAATTTAAGTAGGTCAGGATAATGGCCATGTACATTTTGGTTCCAAGCATGGATAATAAATGAAGAATAATTAAAAAGTGGTTTATCATCAAAATGTATATAATACTATTTCAAATAGAAATTTTTTATATAAAGCAAATAAACTGTACAGGACAGATAAAGTATCAGTTATTGTAGATATTTTACCCAAACAGTACTGAGGCTTGACTCAGTCTGTAGAGGTGTCCTTCTGAGTTGAGGTCAAGGGGACAACTCCCTGTGTAGGAAAAGCTGAGGAAACCTCTGGATTTCTAGAAAATATCAGTGAAGAAGAAGAAATGGAGAAGTGGCACTTAACAGGTCTTCTAATCTAAAGGAGGCATCCCTGACACAAACCAGCATAAAGCTGAAACGTGTTGATAGTAAAGCAAGGTCTGAGACACAGATAAGGAATTTCTCAGCTGAAATCTCTGACATTTGTACCCCTGCTATAATACTTACTTGGCCTGGGGGGTGTGGAAATTCAACTCATTGCTAGAATGTTAAAGAACTTACCCATAAAATGTGAATAATACTTTCAATGTCAGGATGGAGCTCTATGCATGAAAAGATTTATATAAGTACTAAGTGCTGTCATTGTTATTACATTCAGTGAATATAGAAAGAAGACTTTAAAAGCGTTAACTTTCTAGCACAGAACATCACCCATTCTTTCTAAAGCCATGAAAGAAAACATAAAATGAGTGTAGTTATTGCAAGAAATTGTCTGGTTTCAAGTTCTGATGCTTATTTTTTGTGTCTAGAAAAAGTAAACAACCATCAAAAGCAGAATTTTATGATACATGACATTTTATAATGTGCAACAACCTATAAAGTATATGGAAAACAGTTTTACTTCATATAAACTTGTTTTTTGTCAGGAAATTATTTAATTGGAAAGATGCTTTCAGAGCAATCAGAAAGCAATGCATAAAAAAAGGTGTCTTTTTGGAATGATGAATAGACAATGGAGTCAATTTTAAAAATATAATGTAATAAGGAAGTAACTGCTAAGTCAGTGCTAGTACCTCAAGCCAGTGAGATCAAATGAAATTGATGTCTATTTGTCCTTCTCAGAAGGAGAAGCACTTGCGCTCCAAGGAAGACCACATCCTAATGGAAATTAAGTTTGTCACTCTGTGAAAACTGGTCATCTGGAATTAGGTAAGTTTTTTTACAGGAATGTACTTTCATTTTTAGGCCATCTTGCATAATTTGAAGATAACTGTTAAGACTGTGATCAAAAATTACATCTTTCATTGTAGAAAATTTTGGATGTTTTCCTTCTGATTTTGTATTTTTAAAAAGTATCATTTATGTCCTGTCTTGCACCGAGAATTCAAACTTTACTGTCCACTCAATGGACAGTGGAAGCGTCACACACAATATTCCTTTCATCCAAGAACAGCAATCATTCATTTGTCCTAGCAACATCACATTTTCAGAGATGGTGAGCATTGTCTCTACATATAACCAATTTTTTCTCTTGAAAGTCTTTATTTCATTGAGAAAAATAAAAGGCAGAATTTTCTTTCATATATTTAAAACTTTAATTACAGGAGGATTGCTACTGATACTGCCCAACACATCAAAATACTTTCTCAGAACAGAACTGTCACTAATACACTATTTAAATTTACAAAGTGATTTCCACATGAATGGGATTGTTCCAGGCTGAAAACAACATTTTTAATACCATAAACAAACAAGAGATGAATGCACAAAATGAACTGTTTAACAGAGGTTTATGTACCCCTTGTGCATTGTATTTGGAAATGAAGTCCTTAAACTCAGAGGCAGAGGATTCTCTGTGGATTAGAAGAGAGACATGCGGTCCTTTCAGCAGCATCCTTTTATACAAAATTTGGCACTAACACCCTGTTTGCTTCAGCAAATGACTTCATGCTTTGTCCTTTTAATCCAATTTCCACCATAATATGGACTGAAGTGTTGTGAAAATACTGGAAGGGGATGCCTGGAAATTTATTGCATTAGAAGTCTAATCCAGGTGGTAATCCAATCCCACACAGCACGTTTCTCATTAACTGAGACGTTTAACTCACAGATGGCTTTATACAAACCAGCATTCTGCACTAGCTATGACTGGAAATAATTCTCACACATCAAGACATGACTCAACAAGGCAGGTAAGAGGCTAAGTCTGACAAGAAGAGGAACAGTCACTCTACTAAAAGCTACAATAATTGATTGAAACACTCATCCCAAGTTGAATAGCTCAGATCTGTAGGTTATTACAGCATTAGGTACTTTGCTGGTGCAGCCCATGAGAGTGTAAGCCCCTCTATTCAGCAAGAGCTTTGTCATCAGGGACTGGCTCCTCTCAGGTGAAAGCACCACATGTACCTTAAACAGCTGCCCCACAGCAGACAGGAGACCATTCAGAAAAATCTTATTCATAGTTTACCATCACAGAAAACAATAATTTCCTAGACAATGAACATTGCTACTTTTGTCTTTTATTTTTTGAACTGATTCTTTCCTGAAAAGGACAGACACTTGCAGATGCCAGCAGCTTGCCATGTATGTGTCCTGTTCTGGATTCCCATGTTCTCCCTGCAGAAGGCCTGGGTCCATTCATATCTCAAAGGCAACACAAGGCTGCTGCTCATTGCTTGTGAATAGGATGTCAGACACTGAATAACCAGGGATTTAAATTAAAAAAAATGAAACCAAACAGTCTTTAGGAAACTTAAACATGGAATCATACCATGGAATCATAAGATACTCCCATCACAACAGTGCCACATACCTTTTTATCCTAGCCAAACAAGTATCTATTCATAAAGGTGCTTGTGTTTAACATGTCTTGAGCAGAAGAAGAAAGAAAATTGTGTGTACCCATATTAAAAATTTCTACCATTTGTGAAGCAAACATTTTCTTAATGTAGTTTCTTTCAGATTTGTCAGTTTTACATTCTTCTTCACAGAAAGGTAAATTTGTTCCTTAATAATTTCTGTAATTTTTCACAAAGTATAAGGTTTGTCTATAAACGATATTTCAAAGTTAGCCTGGTAGAAGGAAAAAAAAAGTGCAGGAGGGAGGAAGAATACCCAAACCCCCAGAAAATACATTCTCTGGCAATATTCTTTCCAGTAAGTTTTGAACTGCATTTTTCCTGCACTGGGTCTCAGTAATAACCCAGCCTTCTTGCTTAATGAGAAGGATTTGTATTCCTGGCCTATGTAAAAATACAGGCTGTATTTCTGTATATCTGTGATTCTCTTTTTCCTGTTGTTTCTCTGAGTAACTGAGGTGACAGCTAAGATTTTTATTTTGTCTGAATAGTTCATTAACTGCAACACAGCCTTCCCCTACACCTTGGGTAAAGTCTCAAACATATTTTTTCATTTTCAAGGTCTTATCCACTGATACAGAGAATAAAAGGGAATTTTCTCCATGCCCAATTGGCCGTTTTGAGCTGATAATTAGACAAAAGCTGATGAAAATAACGTATCTCAATGTTGCTCCACTTTCCTCCCACAAACTGCTTTCTTAGTATGTCTAGAACTTCATACTTAGGTGAATGTTTCCTTCTAGCTTTCACCACCTAGTTCACCATCTTTTAAAAAAAGATGGAAAGTTCCTGGAGATCCTTAGGATGTTGCTTAAAATCTTAGTATCATTTCCTTTAGATATAAGCTCTTTTTCTTTCTTTGTTGCTGTTCTTCATCTACTTCCTAAAAGAGCATCTTCTCTTGGTACAAGAATAAGGTAGACATAACAGCCTTCCACTTAGAGGTATGTTCAAGGTGGGGGACTGAATAGATTTCCCTAGAAAGGAAATTTCTGGCACTTGTTTTGCTTTTTTAAGATTCTGAATCATAATTTTTCTTCTAATCTTACATTTAAGAGTATCAAAGTGAAGAAACTGAAACACGCACCAGTGTCTCTCTCTCTCTAAAGAACTAAAATGTGTGCTGGCACTATGTTCCAACCAAACAACCACCACCCATGTGGGCACAGTGACATATTTTTGTTATCACTTTCAGAAACCAGATATTAAAATATTTTCAAACTCCCATCATATTAATGTTCGTCACTCAGACAAACTTTTAGATTTCATAGGAGTGAGGCCTATAGCCAAGATATATGACATGAGAAATGTGGCAAAGGGATTTCCATGAGATGTGCCACACCCAGCCCTCTGATTGCTGAGGATTAGCTGGAAAGTAAGGGTGTGTACTTTCTGCCAAATTGCTATACTCTTTATGCAACAGATTCTAACAGTGATAACAGCAGCTTTTGTCTCAAGTGTTAGAGATTTTCTCAGGAGTGCAGCAGGTTGTGATTATATTTATATCAACTGATTATATCAACTGAGATATTTTTTCTAACCAACTTCTATACATAAAATCATCCTGCTTTCACCATGCCAAATGCATGTGCCCCACTAATCCAAAAATATTAAATGCATAATTGAATTTCATTTCCTTAGGGCATATGATTTCATAACCCACGGCAGGAAAGGATGAGCAGAGTCAATTAACAACAAAATGCCTGTCCAAACAAATGAAAGGACAGATCTCCTCAAAAGCTTGCCTTGTGCTTTTTACACTAATGTTTATGAACCAGAGATCTATCAAGCCCTTCAAAATCAAGCAGTTAACAAATTTTTTCATATTCTCTGAGAGGCACTGTCAAGGATATGTCAAGGATATGTCGCTTAAGAAACTGCTTTCACTTCAGAAAGCCTTAGGTGTATCTCCTAAATGTGTCACTGAAATACCATTTTCAGATGCAAGACTGGCTGGCTTGCTGAAATTTCTAGGCCATGCACTTACAGCTAGCTGGAATGCTATCATGAAAAGACCAATATGACCTCATTTCTGATAAGTGACAACCTTCCTTAATGAAGCTATTTGGTGCTAGAAGATGTGAAGTGAGTTCCTCCAAAAACATTCTGAAGATGTGAATTCTCATTCTGGAATACAGAAGCTGCCACCAGTCAATCAAAATTAACATTTTATGATTCTGGAGTTTGCTTGCCTCAGAAGCATTGATATATGTTTGAAGAGAGTGAGGTACTAGGAGTCAGCCTGCCTGTTCCATCTGCCATGAAGAAATCGCAGTTGTTCTGCAAAGTAGATAGGATCCCATGGTTCTGGAAGGGATGAAGACAACCAAGGACTTCTCAGTACTTTCATTTCAAAGCACAAAAATCTGACTTGAAATCAATTCATTGGATGTCTGAAGATACTGAGTTTACCACAACGAGAAAAGCCTGTGCTATGTGCAACTATACATACTGGTAGCCTAATGCAGGCTTTGTCTGATGAACTTTTCCTACACTATCTAGAAGCCACTATTTTGAAAGATGCACTGCAATTGCAAGTTTACCAGCATGGATCTTCACAGACAAAAGCCAAATGGATGTGGTGGCCTAAGTAAGTGCCTGATTTCCAAGAGGATCCCACACTTTGATACAGACATACCCTCATATGCCTCTCCTTTACTCTGAACCAGAAAGCAGTGGAACCTACCAGTTAAAGCAAGTTCTTATCCTGTATGTAGGCAGATGTTTGGATTGAAGTACTGTGTGATTTTGAGCCCTCTAACATGGCTGACCAGAGTTCAGCCTACTTAAAAAGCATAATGTTACAAAGCTCCCTAAGACCTGAACAAAGCATAACCAAAGGTAATCAATTAATTTCTACATGGTCAGATATAGAACCACTGATAATTTCAACTATTGTGACTCAAATTCTTCTTTCCTTTGAGCTCTCTGAAAATTTGGAAATTTGCTTTCACAAGATGCATTTGATGGACAGTAGAAAGAATGCCTAGAACATAACTCATCATCCTTATGTTCCACATTGATTTTAGGATGCAACAATGCAAAAATTCCCTAATACATATGCTACAAACATTCTGGCAAGAACAGCTGGCAAGCCGTTTTACAGAGTGCCCATCCAAGAGTAAATTGCACTCTGTCTGCAAATAATCACAAAAGGTAAAAATTTGGATTCTGTAGAAACCGAAAATGTTTACAAAAAGAATTAAAATTTAAATTGCAAGTTTCTTTCAAGCTACTGATCATGCAGTATTAAACAAGCTTTACTGCCTTATCATAGCAATTACTTTTTGTTTCACATTAATGATATTCATATCATGCCTAAGATGCTAATGCAATTTGACAACAGCAAATACTGTAAGATCACTTAGTTTATCCATGTCACTTGTGGGGACAAACTCATAGCCTTACATTAATGACCTTCCAAACATATTAATTGCTTCTAAAATGGACTGCTTCTGTAATTTTGCCATAGAAAGATTCATTCTCACATTGTCCTTTAATATCTGATTTCTAAAGAAAACAATTATCACATTTCTAGGCAGCATTTCAAAACCAAAACACTGGGTATACCCCATAAAATTATATTTGATGTTTCTTATTAAATACATGACCTTACTAAATCTCCCAGCTTATTTCATCATCCATGTGATGTGATACCAATTAGTGATTAAAGTTAAATTTATTGCTGGAAGAAAACACTTGGAGTTCAAAGTAAAATTCTCACATACATCAGAATCAATAAGACTTCATTTCAGCTTTCTGCTTGTTTGCAAAAAGCTGTGATGATGCCTTGGGTCTTTTGTGATGGGACTGGCTCCAAAAAAAGCAATGTCACTTCTGACCAGATACCTTGGAGAGCACCATTCTCAGAAGACTGCAAAGCTGCAGCTGGAATTAAGGAGGTAGTAGCCATAAATGTGGGAGTTGCTCCTCCAGGACTTGGGAAAAGAGTATTCACGAAGACAGCACAAAACTTAACCACTCACCCTTCAATAGATTAGAGAAATGTGGGATAGGACACTTTAAGTACTACAAATCAAATAGGTTTAAAACAATAATGAAGGGACAGCTGCAAATTCTGCAAAATGGTTGCAGGGTTTCATCACATACTTTTCTGTTCTGTTCTTACTTCCTTACAAATAGCACCAACACTTCCTGGCATTTTCTTGCTAAAGCAGCCAGAAACAGAGCTGAAAATGTGGTGAGATACCATAGTATTTATATGAACTGTAGTATTTTTGTATAAAATGCTTCATCACAACTGTATTTTGGATTCTAAATATTAAATTATATTATTAACCCAATTTATTAATTAATAATTAATATTTAAACATAATTATATACTCTGATATGTACCTCTCCAGTACTACATTTACTGCTAAGGCTAATTTTAACTAAATTAAGAGTTCATCCAAATACACTCAGTATACACATATTTTATATTTTTTCCAGACTACATTACTATTGTACAAAACAGTAAAGGGTTAGATATATCTTAAGTTTTCTGTAAGACTAAAATGTCTGAAAATTGACACTAAGCACGTGTCAGAGTTTTCTAATGTCTTCCAAACAAAATATTTGCAGGATTAGCAGGAAGTTACTTGTTTTAACTTTGACTTGACCTTCACTTTTTTTTAAAAAATGGGTTTTTGTATTCATATATATATTCCTTTTGAAGACAGGGTTAAACTTGTCTGAAGCATTTTAATGAAATACTGAAGACCTCCTTTAATTTATGGCATATATATTTTCAAGAAGGAAAATGCTGATATTATCTTGGTTATAAGCTCGCTGCTGAAATGATTTAGATATTCTTTTCCTTTCACACAGTATCAGTATAAAGCTTTTCTTTGCATGCAATGAATTATAGTTGACACTTCAAACCTATTCTATCAGTATCTTCTAGTTCAGAAAAATGAAAAAACATAAATATTTATTCTATGTATACAGAAAAGACACTGGACTCTGATAAAAATGATCCATTATGGAGTGGTGAATAACTGTTACATGTGTCACACTTAGTAAAGGGCAAAAAAATTTGCCACATTTTCATATGAGGATTTGAGGTTATTGTGCAAATAAAAATGCATTCATTTTATCATAGTGAGCTGAAAAGTGTTTAGGCCCAGTGATTTTTGATGACATTCACTTCATGACTCTATGGATGATGAAGCTGCTTGATGCAGATCCTTGGTTTGATTTGATAAAGCCCATTAATGATGTGCTTTAACAGTGGAAATATATTTATGCAAACAACCTTCCATTTTCCTGGTTGCTATGTACAATACCTCTCTAGCTTAAGCTTAAGTTTACCAGTTAATAAGACTAGGAATTCATTTGTTCATTCTGTTCACTGTCTTCAATCTTGCTTCTATTGCTAAATTAAGTTTCTACATTATGTAGAAAAGTGGAGGTTATTAATAAATAATAAACACTGCTCAACAACAAACGGCATAGGAAAAGAATGCGGAATTTCCAAATATTGATAACAATATTATCAGCCTTATGATCAGTCTTTCCTTAAAAAATATAGATTTCTCCTATTTAAGTGCAAACTCAAGTGAAAATGCAGTAAAAACAACTAAAACAATGTTATTTAATTTTTTTAAAAAATCCACAATATCTGGTTTTATACTAGAAATGAAAGCTCTTTGAGGTAATTTTTTTTTTTTTAATTCAGTGATTTTAACCATACAGCCCTGACTGCAACACTGAAATGCATTAATGATACAAATTATGGAGCTAAAAACAAATACCCAAAAATTACAAGTTCTTAGGGTTAAGGTTGTCACAGGAAAAGTATAATATTTAATTGTACAGAATTATTTTCTAATTTGTGTTATGGAAGCTTTACAGACCATAACACTGAGACCCTGTGCTTATTAAATTCAATACATATTGATTTAAATGAAAATAAAGTAGCATTAGTTCAGTAAATTAAAAAAAGGAAGTTGCAAAGTTATAATACTCTGGAAAATTGGCTAAGACATTTTCTCAATACATTTTGTATTAAACAGTGAACTAGAAATCACAATAGTGCCAAGCACTTTATAGATGCTAACTTAGCTGGAAAAAAAAAAAATCCAATCTGGAACCACAGCAAATATGCAATAATGATCTGAAAAGTTTAATTTTTGGCACTATTTCTTGGCTTCATCACTACACATAGGCATTGGCAGGTTAACTTGTGACATAAAGAAATAAGGAGCTACAATGGATAGCAACAAATGTTTCTCTAGTCTACTTTCTTGCCACATACAATGGCCCCAGGGAAGACTGCAAGATGAAGGCAGAAACAATCAAATTTGGTAAATTTGATATTAGTTTCCAAAATTAACTATTATTATACACAAGTACTTTAGAGATAAAGAAATTCCACCTTAGTATCATATGAACAATTTAGAAAAGATAGGCTTTAGGAACAGTATTTTAAAGAACACACCAAGCTCTTCCACCTTTTGATCTTAGACAAAATAATTGAAATAAATGTTTATTTCAAATTTTCTCTGAGTTTTTAGTGTTGCATGAGATCTTGAGACAGGGATGGAGGGATCAAATATATTTCACTACATGGCAGAAGAGAGATCTTAAGAGTCATGCTTGTGGTGAAAAAGGAATTCTTCTTCTTTCCTACAGTAAGAGATTGGATTTATCTATTTTTTTGGTAAGGTTTTAATGTGCTTCCCCTTTTTGAATATCTTGGTGCCTCTGCAGACACTAAAAGCTTTCTCAAGTAACACCATGACTTCAAAATTGGGTTATTTTTACTCTGCTGCTTATCATGCTACAATATGAAAAATGGTGACTTTATGATTATCTACACACTGAATAAACCCATCACCTTTGCCTCGATTCCCATTTCAAATATCACCCTTGAAACTACAATAAGACTATTAAACCAAGCAACATTTTGCAGAAAAAAATCTAAAAGTTTGCACAGCATGCACACACACACAAATTATATTCTGTGGGTGAATCCATTTTTAAATGCTGACTTACTGAGATTTTTTTCCCCAGAGCTAAATATACAAATAAAGACTGCCAGAAAATGAGAATGAAAATAAGCATCTAAAATGCCTTAAAAATCTCTGCTCCTTTCCTTATGGTCTCTTCTTCATGTACTTAGTATCTTGTCTTCCATTTTGAGCACTGCATCTCCCAGATTCAGAGAGATATTAGAACACCTACACCTTTATTTTGACTAATTTTTTACACTTCTGTAATGGGTATTTTCTAAAGACCTTGCCTAAACTCTGGACATTTATTTTCATAATACCCATGTGACCCTATGTGACTAACATTGGATTAACTGAATTTACCTATAGCTAGTGCCTATAGAAAGTTGACAAAATGTCAACTGAAAACTTGGGGGACACTGAAGTCAAGTACAATCCAAGGATTGGAAAACATACAGAGAATGACTCTATTGTCAGTTGTACAGATTTAAGGCAACTTTTTCCACTGGCAGCTCATTCTGGAACTTTGATTTTAAGTCTCCCAAAGATTAGAAGCTACCACTGGTATTTTCTTCTGCTTTCAGATAGAATTCTCAGGTTAGAATCCTAGATTTGAACTCTGAATCGTGGAATTACGGAATCAATTACGCAGAAAAAATCTCTTAAGATCCATACACCCAACCATTACCCTGCCAATGCCAAGTTCACCAGTAAACCATGGCCCTAAGTGAAAGAACTACAAGTCTTTTAAATATCTCCAGGCATGGTGACTCAATTATTTCCCTGAGGAGCCTTTCTTTCAATAGATTTTTTCCTGACATCCTATCCAAACCTCCCCTGGCACAATTTGAGGCCACTTCTGGTCTTGTTACCTGGGAGAAGAGACCGACCCCCACCTCAGTGCAGCTTCCTTTCAGGTGGTTGTAGATGGTGTTAAGGTCCCCTCAAGCTTCCTTTTTCCCAGACTAAACACCCCCAACTTCTTTGCTGCTCCTCACAAGACTTGTGCTCCAGACCCTTCCCAATTCCACTGCCTTCTCTGGACACACTCCAGCACCTCAGTGTCCTTCTTGTAGTGAAAGGCCCAAATCTGCCCACAGGATTCAAGGTGTGGCCTCACCCGTGTCAAGTACAGGGGGATGGTCACTCTTCTGGTCCTGCTGGCCACAGTAACCCTGCTACAATCCAGGATGTTACTAGCCTTCTTGGCCACCTGGGCACTCTGTTGGCCCACGTTCAACTGCTGTCACCAGCACTCTGAAACTCTTTTTTGCTGGGCAGTTTTCCAGCCTCCCCGCACCCAGCCTGTACCATTGCATTGGGTTGTTGAGCAGAACACACAAGGTTCCCTGTGCCTTTATGAATCCAAATCAATACTGGTAGTTTTTCAACAAGCAAAGTGTGGACATGCCTCTGTCCTCTAATAGTCTGAAAACATTATCTCCTGATAGCTATCACAAAAAAACTTCACAAGGATGCAAGCACCACTTTGTGTGAATTCCAGTCCGTGTGGTTCTTGATACCAAAAAGGAGTCTAAATTTTGTGTAACTAATCACCTTACAGGCAAAAGTTGATCTTAATTTGCAGAAACAAGCAGGATTTTCATTAGTTACAACATTAGCTCTCAATTTTAGTCAATCTCTCAAACAACACAAATATGACAAACCTGCTCTCTGTGGAGTTTAGGCGAATAGCTTTAGCCAGCTAAGTCATGCAGTAGGCATATCTCCATCTTTACTGCATTTGCAGAACTACAGAATGATACAAAGCAGTCATTATGAGAGGACACAGAAGTACCTTAAGTGCCAGGAGCTGTGTGCTATTTTCCTGTGATGATTCCAACCATTTAAACAAAAATCTTACCAGAGTAAAACAGTAGGACTGGACAATGGAAAACCAGCTTTACAAAGATACCACTCCTCATCACAGTCTAAGTCTCTCTGAATTTAACTATAGTTTCAGGAACACCTGCAGTTTCTCAATAAAACAAAGACCATAGCTACAGCATAGAATATGTAGTTCTGGGTATTCCAGGTCATCTAGAGATTTTGGGAGACTATGATAGCTATGTAGCAATACCTAAAAATTAAAAAATAATTAGAGGAAAATTGTTTACTTAAGAAGGATTTAGGAGGTTGATGACAGCTATTAAAGATAACAGTGTGTGTTAACCTAGTTGATAGTCTTTAGGAAACATACGCTTGAAGTTAATATAAATTTAGTTTTAAAATACTGTTAATTCAGGTAGAATAATGTATATATGACTATCACAAAAATACACACTAATAGTAAAACTATGTACTCTACAAATAACATATCACTGATCCTACTGTGTTGAAATATTTAGGCAATATGAACTCTTCGGTGTCTAAATATTCCATTTAACAGTGAGAAATGTAAAGTAACAGTAGTTTGGCAAAGCAGCATTGGGACACTGTTGGGATTGCACTGCAATTTAGAGATAACCCTGAAGCAACTGGGTAGGGAAAATCTATATAACCTACATTATTAATGACTACTGACTGACCTCTGCTTATCTTCACTACCTTAAGGATGACATTGGAATCTTTGACTCAGTTCAAGCTTCATTATCTTAAACCTAGCCTGCAATAACTTAAAAGGGTTCTGATGATATTTTCAACCTATCATATTAAAATAGGAAATTTCTGATATTATGAGTCATCTACAGAAAGGATCACTGCTTTGTTCATGTAGTGCAGTGTGAGCCCTAATATTTACACTGCATGCAATGACCAAAGAATGCATTAGCTTAATTTTTCACTTAAATATTACAGGTAAGAGACAAGACAACAAATCCCTCAGGAAAGAAATGAAAAATAGAACATTAAGAGTGTGCCCATAATATATTGAAGAAAGAAGCTACACTTACTTTCCTCCAGGAAAGAACTTCCATTGTGTATCACACAGGACACATAGGAAATGACAGCAGTGGCTTACATGACATTGCACCACGCCACATCATGGATATCTCAAAGCAGCACAGTCAAAGCTGACCAGATGGTGGACACAGGTACACTGAAGCTCACTGACATCAGCACAACCATCAAAATCCTCAGCAGGTGGGAAACAGTCCTAAACTTCAACTTCTTGCTATTTTCCCACCTAAAGCTCACTTAATTTTAATTTTCCAATCAATTTTCCACTCTCTTCCTCTATTAAAAACCCCAAAACATTATGATTTAAAGCACATCATTGAAGCTGAAAAAAACACTGTTTTCTCCTCTTAGAATGTAACAAGTTGTTTAATGCTCCATAACATTTTAAAGGGGACAAATATAATAACAAGCTCATTTCAAATTGAATTTACAAAAACTAAGTATTTTTTTTTGTAGCAAGATGTTAATGAAAAACGTCTCTCATAAAATATACAGTAGCTGTAACTTAATTGCTTCTTCCTATCCTATCAATTTAAAAAATTATTTCTTCTTTTTTTTTCCCCTAAATATAAAAGAATCAAGCATTATTTAAGGAAACATTTTTTTTTCACTCTGTAGGAATGCAATTCCAACTTATCTGTCTTCAGAATATGAATATAAATTTGTACACAAGTGATCCTAAATGCCACTGCCTTCCTGCTTTCAATGCTGCTATTTTTCCAGAGAATATATCCACAGATCAATGACCCTTTCATGTGATCTTGAAATGCCAAAGAATAATATCTCAGGGAAAATACTGTTCTCACTTGAGTTATAATATTAATTTTTACAATAGAAAGAAAGCAGAAATCCTAAAATTTGGAGAATGCCATCCAGAAAATGTATAGACCTGGCAAATTAAAAATAAAAGAAGGAACAGAGAACTAAGAATTCTTCACAGAAAATAATTTCAAACTAAAGCCATGATAATATTAATGAATCTCACCGATTAATAAACTGCTGGCAGAATTTGGCAGCATTCACTGTAGCACATTTTTGCACGTTTGGCCATTTTTTTTACTGTTTATTAATTGCAGCTACTTGGAATTGATGATCTCCAGGGTACTTATCAGTGCTTATCAAGACTGATGAATGCATCCCAGGTGTTGGAGTCCTATGGAGGGTCTATCCATGCACAGGATCTGTGCTGAAACCCTGAATGTTTTCCTGCAGTGAACTTGCAGGCACTCCTGACAACAGAAATGCAGCTGACAGAGTAAATTCCAGGAGGGTCTCTCTTTTCCCCTCTATCACTGCGTGAGAAAAACACTCTAATGCTGATGTGTGAGTATGTACACATGATAGGGTATTGCTTCCTGTCCCGAGGGGTCTTTCAATCCTTTCCTTTACCCCAAAGGAAACTTAGGTATCAGATTATAACACCTAATGAACTTTGATGGTGTGCTTTTCTCTGTAGTCCATCTGTAGACAGGATTTCTGAATTCAGTTTTTTGGGTATTGAGGGGAAAACCTCATAACAGTTATTTTCTAAATTTTTAGCACACTTTTAAAATTCCTTTTAGAAATACGGACGAGTGTCAGGCAATAAAGGAGAAAACTGCAGGGATTTTAATAATATCTGCTTTGCTTAATACACAATAGATATTTTCATCATCTATATATAAAGTATCTTTGTGAAACCCTTTAAAATATGATTTCAAACCAATGAATGCCATTTTCTATTTGCCTTTAATTTCCTCTCCATAGTAAGTTCATCAGAGTGTAACAATTAACTAACTTAATTAAGCTAACTTAATTATGTTCTTTCATAGGTCAATATGTAGAGCTACTCAGATTAATAGCAGAGCTTGTAAAGTTAATCTTCTTGTATAATGCAAATGATGCCCAGTCATGTATTAAATACCTTCCTGAGTAACAGACGACATAGGACTGAATGTACTTTAAAAAAGGGCAGAGACTGTGAAAAGGTTAAATAAAGAAAAATGCCTTGGATTTGTGGAAATTTTGAACAGATTTAATTCATTTTTTAAATTAATATTCTTCTAAGAGGAACCCTCATTTCATAAGGCCATTTGCAGCTTAAACATACATAAATAAATTTTCACTTCAAAAGCACAACTGTATGAGAGCATTTCCCAGCCATCTTGCGCCCTTTATATTTAGGTACTAAGAAGATTACATAAAAGTTATGTGAAGAGATTAGAAGGAAAATATGAATTCCTAACTCCAGAGCATTTACATGCTTAGCTGTATTTCCCAGTTTATTTTACGGAGGAACCACTTCAGTAGTCAAAGGTATTATGTTCCTTTCCTCAGTTCATTATTAATTCACTTTTAACACAGTTAGACTCTAAGGCTCTTTAGGCATGTGGCTTACCACTTTTGTTCTGAAATATTAATGGGAACTACAGTAATAATAATAATTACTTGTAGAAGCATGGAAAGTAAAATCAAACAAATCTCTTGAGTGCCAAATGATCTGAAAAGGTGACTCAACTCCCTTGTTTTGATAAATGAGTCTGATGACATACTGGAAGACATACTCTGGCAAGAAAAGTTGGATTATGGGCCAAATCACCCATAATTAATTCCACAAGGAACCAAATATCAGTCTTTTCTACAATAAATCCTAGGTCCAGAAAATATCTGAAATGCATTTCAATTCCAAGTCTGTAATCTGCTGCAACTCCTCTGCTGTCACTCAGAGAAAACAAAGAGGAGGAGTGCAATAAACATAATGTAGTAAACACCTTAGAGAATGTTTACTGTAAAGGAGCATAAAGGAAAAGACCCCAGAGGTATGAAAACCACCACTGCTCAGAAGCTTTAAAACCAGAAAAAAACACTAAGAAATGCATTGGAGGGATCCATCCTACGTCTACCAGGATATCGATGACATAGATGATCCAATATGTTTTCTTTCCTTTGTTAAAGTAAGCCATTTAGTGGTTGTGGTGATTGTTTTGTGGTGTTTTGTTTGTTTGCAGATCTCAGTATAGCAGCAGGTTCAGAGTACAAATTAACCTCTGTTCCAAAATCACATTCCAGTATCACTACTGACATAAAGGGGAATTCTTTACCTATGATACATAATAACTAGTAAGTTATCACTTATGATTTTTCATCTGAAAACAGATTGGTAGGTCCACACAGCATGTGCATTTACAATTATTTTTCTGAGTGAGGAAGTTCCTCAGAAGTTAAATGAAAAAAATCAGTGTTCAAGACTAAATATGAGTCCAACTCACCCTGTATCAGTCGCTACTCTTTTTTTATTAGCAATGGGTCAGAAAAAATACATTTATAGCAACGACCATCTGACACAATTTTTTATTAAATGCATTTAAGCCAGGAGCTACACAAACTAGAGGGAATATATTGTTAGGCCTATGAAACATAGAAAAGAATGCACAGGCTTTTCACAAGTGCAAGCATAAGAGCTGTGCATTTATACATACAGACAGATATACAAAGATACTTTATCTAATATATTCTTGTATTCTCTAAGAGTGCAAATCATCTCTCTTGACAGTGCTTATTCTTCATGATTATTTTCTGAAATGAATTATTTCAGTGGTGTAAATTCAGTTATTTAATTGTCTGATAATAGCAGAAGGAAAAAATTAGCATATAAGCATTATTACAAACTTTCCCATGCAATTACTTTCAATTCAATAATTTCAGAACATGTTACTTCATACATTGTTTAAAAAGTAAAAACCTCCATGTAATAAAATACCATAAGGAGGGACTACACACCATGCTGATGAAATTTATAGCTTTGGGTTAACAAAAAAAAAAAATTCTTTTGTCCTAACTTGGGACAAATGGACTTGTTGGGAAAGGTTTTATCCCAGATCAAGGAACAAGGATAAATCAAGAAACAAACGACAGTATCAGCTGCCGATTGTATTAACAGAAAATAAGCAGTATTTCCTTTGCTTGGGTAGGAAATAATGCAGTCAAAACTGAATTCTATGATCCTTTCAGGATGTTTGAACCTTACTTACAAGTAATGGCAGATGACTTAAGTGTGTGACACATCTTTTTCTATCAAAACCATCACTATACCTTACTGTACATTACTTATGGAAAAATGTCTGTGCTCTATCCAGATAAACTGCAAGCACTTAATGTCCAATAGTTCAGAAACAGGTTAGCAGCTACCTATCTTAATCCTTCTTTAGCTAAGAACCATGATTTGCACAGCTTTTTTGGTTTGAATACAGCACCCAAAGAGCACCACAGGCACATAAGCTATTCATGTTCATATGCTACGAACACAGCATTTATATTTTACCCTAAAGTGCTCCATGCATATTATGTGTGCTTTTCTTTCGTAGGGGAAAGTAGGGGTTTTCTGGTTGTTGCATTCATTTTTCTATCCAAGAGAAAGGATAGCACAGCCTTTCCTCTGTATCTGTACTGTTCTGGCAAAGCAGACACTTAGAAAGACCAGCTCTGTTAGCCTCTAGGCTTACACTAATAAAACATGATTAATTAATTTGCCACAGGATTGGCAAAGGAAATTAATACACATAACTCATGTACTTCTATTTTACTTCTAATTAAACAAGAGAATATGTCTCTTATGAGACTCACATTTAAGGGAACTGTCAAAACTAGTATCTTACCCAGATAACAAACCACTGACACCACCACTCCCCATGGATTAATGTGCTGCTTATGAGAAATGGTATCAAGACAAAGCCCACCCATCTTGCTCTTTAGACACATGAAAAAGGCAAAGTAAAACTACTTCAGCAACAAATCTTCATTTTTTTCAGCACCTCTGTATATCCATCAAAAACCTACTTAAATATATGTACCAAATATGCTGCAACTGCTAGCTGCAAAGTGAAGCTGACCACAGAAGACAGAATAAGGATCATGAAAGCTGATTCACCAGCCTTTCAACTTTATTGAACAATTGCAGTGTTATTCAAGCAAGTGTATTTGTAAATTTAAAACATTTTGAAAGTTTTGCATCTCACATAATCACACCATCCAGGGAATTTCCTTTCATCCATTCATGGTAAAGAATATCAGAGAAAAAATGGCATACAAACATAGCACTGATGTAGTTCTGAATTTTGAAAGTCTTGTGGGAACAAAAGTCCTATCTTAAGCATTATTATCGGAGGAAAATTGCTGAAATATAAACTGCTTGGAAGGTCTAACAAAATTACACTGAAATTAGGATGACACACATCTATCCCCCTCTTCCAAATGCACTGAATTCTCCTTTCAATGCCACTTATCAATTTCAATTCTTAAAAAGCCCAAGAAATATATACAATATTAAGTTATCAATCATCTTTTTTTAGGATGGACACTAATTAAAATTATTAATGCATTTAAATCTACAAATTAAATTTTATAGAGG
This sequence comes from Hylia prasina, assembly GCA_013397195.1. Classification (NCBI taxonomy): domain Eukaryota; kingdom Metazoa; phylum Chordata; class Aves; order Passeriformes; family Sylviidae; genus Hylia; species Hylia prasina. Next base: position 5,776,985 of record VYXD01006830.1, read on the forward strand.
CTTGCACAACTTTTGGAAAGAGACAATAAAGCATCTCTCTAAAGTCAGTTCAGTTACTTTATAACTCAAAAGGTTTCTGCATGTGAAATACACACACTTTCCTGAATCACTAACAGGTGATTCAGGACACTTGTGAAATTCACAAAAAATTCACAGTTGTCTAGATCTAAGCACTCAACATGCTAATTACTTCTGCAGTGGCTCTTGTCCTATGCCCCATAGCTGGATACTGTCCTGATTCAACACAGAGTTAGATTTAACTTTAGAGCATCATAAGTGACTGGTAAGCAGTAAGAGGAGTGGATGCCATTCTTCCTTTCTGTTGAGGAGAACTCAATATTTGACCATCATTTTTATTAGGAGGAATGACAAGACAAGCAAAACAAAACCTCATTTGAGTGATCAAATTATATCCCACAAATATCATCCTACTGATGACACAACTAACCGAGTGTTAGAGTCAGATTGTCCTAAGAGGAAAACAAATTGTAAGCAGGGAAAAAAAAAGCACTTTATTCAAATTAATGTGCCAGCTCATGAGATTTTCCATACTTTCTTCTACTAGAAGTTGTGTGTCCTCACATTTGCAAGTCCAAGACTCTTTTTGGACACCACTTTGTCCACAATTTTCTCAAATTTTCTCCACCTTCCTGAAAACCCTTTGCTGTTAGCCACCTTGCCTTCCCCATGCTTTCCTCATATTCCTCTTTTCCACAGATGTTTTTGAGACAGATGTGTTTGAGATTTTCTTTAACAACTTTCACCAATACTGATGGTTTGAATTCAAGTGAGACATAAATTACACGAATAATGCACCAGTCAGCAGTCAATTCCAAATATTAACTCATTAAGCAGATATTGAAAGATGTACCAGAAGACTTCAAATAAAATTAAAAATAAAAAAGGCATTAGTTGAAGTCAAGCTCTGCAAACACTTTTTGGACCTGCTTTTTAGGGTGTAATTCACAAGTGTTTGTTTATCATGCTGACTTACCCATGAGTAACTTAGATGGGTTGTTTCATGGTGGATTCTGAATTTGGAAATTCAGCATACTGGTGATCCCCTCTCAAGGTTCCCTGCAAATCCAACCACAAAACTCTTTCTGACTCACCTCTCTCTCTTTTGTACAAACTGCAGTAAATATGATTGGAGAAAGTCTCATTCCCTTATAAAACATGACTCCACATTCAGTAAAACAGCTTCGACATAAACTATTACTGAACTATTCGTAAAATTTGAAAGGTGTATTTCCATCTTTTGATTGTCTGAAGTTTCCTCTCTCCCACAGCTGAGCTGCTTTTATTCCACAAAAGCAAAAATTGTATATGCATCTTCCTCATAGTCACCTTTTACTAACTAACCATGTTTCATTCCTTTCTACAGCACTTTTCCTCTCTTTTTATTTTTAAACATCATCTGTGCTCTCAATTTTAATGTCTCTTCTCCAGTGGAGTAAGTTGACATAGCTGAGCATTAAGAGGCAGATCCCATGTCCCTCCACAGACTAGAGGTCCCTTTGTTACTCAAGAATATATTAAAAAGTATTACTCAATGCTTGTACTCCTTTATCCATCCTCAGGACTCCTTAGATATGATAACCTGACTTTCTATTTTGGAATATACAGTGACATTCCAAAATAAGTGAATCTACTTGGTGTTATTCTAAGAGACACCCTTAAGAATTCTTCTGGCTTCATACTCTGGACCTACCCTCTTCTTCAGACAAAGTGACAAGAGAAATGAAGATATTTACCTAAAGACTGCACTAAACTAATAAAATGGCATTGTACTTCCTATGACTAGAACTTCATACTCTCCTTTGCTGCGAAAATTACAGTCAAAAGAAATCTCAGAAAAATAAAGCAGCAATTATTACCTGGTATTTGACATATTTTTATAGTAATAATACCAACTAAACTGTTTGAATAAGCCAAGATTAAGTGTTAAGGCTGCTGCAAAGGAAGGACTTATGTCTCACAGGAAAGGTTAATTTAAGGATAATAACAGTTCTCTGGGAAGATGACTGTCACCATGAAATGAAGTTATAAGCCTGAATTCTACAAGCAACCTCTCCTCCAGCTGTAGTGTACTATGACAGGGATGCACAGCAGGGACAGAAAACACCTTAAGTCATTGGCTACCCTATGGAATGACCTTACAAGCACCTTTGCTCACAAAACCAGCAAGTATGAACTAATGACCATACTACACCACTTTTTTGAAACCAAGACAACAAAGAAGGGCCCAATATGAGGAAGAGTCTTTCCTTTGCACAAGCCAGAAGCTAGACATATTTAAATTTTGTGAAGGATGATAAAAGTTTATATCCACCTATATACCTACATACAGATTCTATTTCTGACTCTTCAGTGTAATAAAGTTAATTTAGCCAGAATCCAACAGGGCTCCTATTACTGTCATGCCATAAAAGATAGGAACAATAAAAAAAAAATCCTAATTACTGACAATATGAAACAGTATTTTCAAAGTAGCATATATTATGGAATATACTTATAGGTACCATTAATAATAGTCCTGAGTTTTACCTTGGTCTTGCATGCTCTTTATATGGGAGTATAAGACTGAGCTCTAGCTTAAAAAGTCTCTGTTATTAGTAGTACAACACTTGGCATGAAAAACAGAGGCAAATGTGTATTCCCCAACAGTTAATCTTGGAAAAAAATAGACACAGAATGTCCTACCTCTTCTGGACGTTTCTGTGCCACCGATATCAGCTCTTCAGAGCTACTTCTTGAGGTAGAGGGTACCACGTTACCTGGGGCCTCTGAGACCACCTCATTTGACGGCTCGGAGTCCTGAGGGCAACAGACACAAACAGACCCCTCAGCAGCGTGTTGATGTGGCACGCCAAGAAAATGAGACTTTTCAGAGGAACTGTGCTTTAAGCACAGAGAGGGAAATTAAAAAAAATACTTGAGGTGTGAAACTCTACTCCTTTTATCCTGGGCAATTTCTTTTGCCTGAGTCAAAAACATCTGTCATGTATTTTCTCTTGAAATAATAATATTTTCTTCATTAGAGCATTTTAAGGCTTATTAAGTAGTTACAGCATTGCAGAATTGCCAAGTTCTGAATAAGCAGGGTTTTTTGCCCATACCTACCCCTGCTCCTGAACTGCAAGGAAGGGAATATTACATTTTGCCCACTTATGGCAGATGGATGCTTCTGCAAAACGGCTGAAGCCATGCTAGAACAACCTCCAACAAATGTATTTTACCAATTACTGCAAACCAATATAGCAAACAACCTAGTAAAGTTAAAGAAGTTAGCAGAGTTTGTCGCTTAGTAAATTTAACACTACAGTAAAATAAATGAAAATTCTTAAGTAATTTACTTTCTATTTTCCAAATTGCCTTGGTTTTGCCACTCAACATGACTAAATCATTCAAAATAAAAACCTTCACTGCTTCACACAGAGGTTTTGACAACAGCATAGATTGAGACATTTTAATGCAGAGAAAAAATCCATTAATCGGTACAATCTCTACTGCGCTTGTAGTAATGCTCATTACAGAAGGTATTTCAGATGTCATCGCTTAGCAAGCAGAATATGTGCTTTTGATATATCACTTTCTTTCTACGTTCACTAATTGCAAGGAAATCAAGATTATACTTTTGGAAACTGCAAGCTGCGAGCTCATTATTAAGTTTGCAAACATAACAACCTGAAAAAATAAATTAAAATTTCATAATGATAATATTCAGCAATTGAAGTTTAGCCCATTGCATGGAAAGGGAAAAAGTGAGCACTGGTCCAACAAATGTTACTGAATTACACAGAGAATCACATGTAGTGACACCAGATACTGTAGAAGAATTAACACATGGAGAGAGTTCTCAAAGACTATAACGTGGAAAAAATACCTTCTGAGCTTAAATATTTCTAATAAAGCTTTTTTACACCTTTCTCATCCTATCACCTCCCTGTGACTTAGAAAAAGGATATTCTGGACCAATTTGTGACATGCCACTTTAAAATTCAGGTTTGGTATGAGAAAGATATTTTAGGAAAAAAACAACTTTCAGGAAAAAAATAGCTTTTGGGAAGACTAAAGAATACCATCAATTAAAATGTTAACAGTGAAGTCCATTGCACTGAACTGTTTTATGGGCATAATGCTGGATCTGTGGAACAAAAGAAAAAACAAGATATCTTGGAAGAATGTCAGCCAAACAGAGTGAGCTGTAAGGAGAAACATCTCTAGCATTCTGATAATAAAAGTCCAATTTTCCCCATGCTATATAAGCCATCAAAAGATGCTTTGCATTACATTCATCCTGACAGCTCAATGGTTTCCCTGGACTTGTACAGGCAAGCATCCTCTCTCTCAAAGGCCACCTCAGTTTGGTCCCAGTGAACTATGACAATGAGAGTATTTCTTCTTGTTGACCCAATTAGCCATGAGCTAACTCTGACTATAGAACAGCACTGTTTTCTCCTTGAGAAAGTTAAATCAATGCCATGCAATTTATCAGCTCAATATGTTTCCAGAAGCTCTTCTGCACTTCTTACAAAAACAAACATATCTGCTAGAAGAAAATTATATACTTGTCTGAATCTGGTGGTTCAGTGATTTCTCTCCTTGAATTCTGCTTGTATTTTGTGCCTGAACAAGCTTTTGTTATGCTGTTATTACCTGTGGCCAGATAATGGTGGCAACCATTTTCAGTTACTTGCTTTTCTACAGTAATAAACAGTGTTTTTCAAAAATTATCTGAGCAACTGCAATTTGGTAAGCTTACATTCCTGTCACATTCCTTTGTCTCAATGGATCCATGGGTTCTTTTTTATATCAAATTTTGAGCATCTTCTTCTCCAGCAGCTTGGCCATCTTCTCCTAAGAACCAGCTGGCTAATTTAATACTTCTATTTTTAGAGAGATGGATGGAAACCTAATTAAGTTTATTATTCAGAAACCAATCCAAGCAAATATGCCTCCCTTTCCAATTGCACTGGTTTTATTATCTCTTTTCACACTGTTAGTTGGTCAGAGCTTGGTGCTAATAATGCCAAGGTCCTAGGTTTGATCCCAGTATGGGCCATTCACTTAAGGAGCTGCACTTGATGATCCTTGTGGGTCCCTTCCAGTCCAGACTATTCTGTGATCTAAATATGTAACGCAGGCCATCTATGTTGCTCTGAACTAGTTTGGCAACATGTGAAATACAGCTTTCATAACACACATATTCAGTAAGTGGAATGAGATCCTTTCATGAACACTACCACAATAAAAATGCTGCAAGGTGCAAATGAGAACTTTTACAAAGCCGCTTCCAGGTGTGTTATGACTATGTGGCCAAGTGAGCAACAGTTCTGGTTAGAAATCTTGGTACTTTTACTTGTACTCTGGCAAGTAAAACAACCTGAAAAAGTATTAGCATCATTTAAACTTGTAAATGAAAGGCAAAAAATCTGTACCGCTGACCTGAATCAATATTTTTAGTGAAGAGGTGTTAAAAGGAAAAATGTACTTCAAAAATAATTAAAATTTATTGTCTTAAAGTCACTTTATTATTTTTTCAAGGTCCTGCATGACAGAAACTATGACAATGGCATTATCATTATGTGTCAGCCTCAGCTGCAGCAGTGATGGATGTGGTGGTTTATGGACATATAATTAACACAGGAACTATTTTGGTACATGTGTTTTCTGGTTTAAGCCCTTCCCACTTCATTAACTTATTATTTAACTTACTATTATTTTCCAAACTACACAGGAAAAATCATAAATCTGCATTTTCAAGTCAGACAGATCAACATATAGCATTATAACATATCACAGAATTTAGTTATATTAATTAATAGATTATGCAGGAAAGCCACTAAATGGTACTTCCAGCTTCTTCAAAATTTACAAATACTTTGTGAAAATATAAGTGCATTATAAACACATAAATTCAAATGCTCAGTAATAAACTTTTTCCTGAAAAATGCAGATTTTGATCAAAGCTCCTCAGAACATGAACCTTCTTGGACTTACAAAACCTTGAAGAAGAAACATGAAATGTGTAGACATTCTGCTATGTTTATGCAAGAAAGATAGCCCTTCTTTTAACTATGGCTCTTTTCCTGTGACCTAAATGTTCATGCAATTTAAGATACCACAAATGCATGGGCTTGAGCAATCTCTTTTCTCCAAAAAATCGTATTTTAATTATATACTGACACAAATACATAACAAATCAGATATTCTAGTCCTGGGATGGAATCTGCTTACTAGTTTTTGAAGTATTCAGTTCTCTTCTTCCCTTCACTCCAATTGGTGTATTTGCTCTTTGCATCTACCATACAGGAGCACACTTTGAATTTTTAGTATTGTCCTTTTCTGTGCAGAAGGAACACTGACACAGTATGCTGAAAAACCAATAGTGCATACAGAACAGATGTGGATTTCATTCGCAAGGCACATGAAAGTGATAGATTTCAAAGGGAGGTTTTAATGTTTTATGCTATGCTGAAGTTGTGGCATAATTTAAGAATTTGACTATTTTCACATTTTGCTTTTCAAAAACCAGATGTTTAATTCAAGACTGATGTACATATATACAGGTATGCATGGGATAAATAGGACACGGATATGTATATACAGACATGTGTAGTCTGTATATACATATACAGGCAAAGCACACAGTGAACATCACAGTAGCAAAATGCTGTACTTATCAATCCATGTCACCGTCACCACAGATAAAACAAAATAACTAACAAAACTGTAAGAAGCTGTCTTCATGTTTCAGAAAGGCCTTTTTTCCCCTCTCACTTATGTAAATCTAAAGGGGGACAAATATTTCTACTTTGTCAGTCTACAACTGACTAAACAAAACAGAAGCCCGACATTGCTTCTTATTTTAAAGAAAATGAAGAATCAATGTATATTTTTATATTTTTAAACTATGCATAAAATATTTTCCTAAAAAACACAAGAATTTCCATTTGAAACACGATGGAAAAACAGTGTCTTAAAACAGTGTTCACACCAGCCTAACGGCCTCTACTTTTTCTGCTACTGCTTCTTTAGAACAAAACTAAAAAGGGATTGAAACAAATCCTTTATAGATGATTTCAAGCTGACAGGTTTGAATATATTATGTTAACTCTGCATCGTTTTTCATATATCATCCTTTACCTTGGTCCAGTTGAGAATTACACAAGTCATAAATTAGCTTTAAGCAAGTTTTGAATCAGCCTGGAACTAGTTTTCAAATTAAAGAGCCGTCAGTATATTACATCGTACTGTCATTTTATTACCCCAATCAATTCTGTGTGGCCTGAGGTAGAAAGAAAATGGATGCTGTCTTCATTTGCAAAGGGTTTATCTCTCACACCAGGCTGTGAAAACATGACTGCAGTAATGAATTGGATGCCAAAGTTACTAACAAAGACTTCTAACAGTAACAAAGTAGAAATATTTGTCCCCCTTTAGATTTACATAAGTGAGAGGGGAAAAAAGGCCTTTCTGAAACATGAGGACAGCTTCTTACAGATGAAGCACTGTGGGATGAAATTAGCACGTTTTTATTGAAGCGCTAAAGTGCTCATGGCCTCACGGAGTGGCATTTCCAGCGCTGCACAGAAAAAGCCTTCCTGGGTCAGACACACAGAGCCTCTCCAGCCCAGACCAGGGAACATCCCTCCAGCAGCTGAGCAACCACTCCTACTGTTCTTATTCTCACTCCCCAGGGGCATACTTTGAAAGCATTCGCAACATCTTAGCAAGAATTTCGAAAATCTGTTGCAGACAAGATATCTGTAGCTCTCCACTGTCCACAGGTGGCCAAAGCAAATCCCCAGGGAGAAATGTACAGTTTATCTCAATCTACTCACATGCAAGATCAATCACTTTGCCGTCCTCAGACTTTATTCTGTTTTAGTTAATGAAGCAAGAATATGGGCAAGCCATGCTCCACAGCTGTAAAATTTCCCTCCCTCTTTTATTATGCCTTTGTCATTCTCTTCATGCTGTTTTTACTCAACATCTGACAATCTCCTCTCTTCTTCTGCCCTCTCCAAAGATAGGAAATTACAAATGCAACCTCTAACATTTATGTGCTAACCTTCTATGCTGCCAGTCACAGAGGCAACACTGTTGTTATGTCCTTGGCTATTTTTTCTCTCTCTGGAGAAGGGGACAATGACTTCTATGTTTATACACTGTTCACACAACAAGGTCTCTTTCTCAGCTCACTGTGGAACCACCTCAGTTCAAGTAAAAAACCTTAAGCTATCTCTGAAACCTCTGCCTTCTTTTAGAAACAGAAACAAAATAAAAACCTTTTATAATTCTCAGTTTTCGAAATACAGAAATTAAATTACATTCTTTAGCCTCACACTAGTTTTGCTTTTTTTCTTCAAACACCTTGTGCAATTTGAAAGAATTAGCAAGGGTACAAGTTTCGAATAAATACCCAGCTGTTCCAATTTATTCTCCCTTTATCTTCCAGCAAACTACTGACCAAGTATACTTGCATCTTTGAAATCTACCCAGCTTTCCACGTGCAAAAGGTGAATTTCTCCCTTAACTATTGTTTTAAAATAAGCATGCTGCTATGGTTACTATTTTACTTGAAGTGCTTGATTAAACTATAAAACAGGGTCATCTGTTTTCCCTGGATGCCTTTCAAATAGAAAAAATATATATTTACATATATTTAAAGCTAGAAAGAGGACTCTCAAAATGTTTTCTGTATCTATTCTTCTAACTTTGTCACATGCAAATAGAAACAGAAAAGAGAAGATTTTACTGTTTGAAGGTATTATCATTCACTGACCTCTGGAACCTGAATTAGTTTCCCCTTTCTAGCTCACATATTTTCTACATTTCCATTAGTCAGTGTACTAATCCTACCTCTCCTGGGACTGAATTCTCCACCTTCTCAATCAAAGTCTCCGGGATTATTGTATTTCCCTTTTACTTTCTCACCATTCACTATTTCCCAACATTCAAAAGTTATTCTTTCAGCTACCCTTTCAATAGCTGCCTTTTCTGACCCCTGAATCCTCTGAACTGTATTAAAAAATCATCTCTTAAAATGCTGTAATTAATAAAACCACATTAGAATACAAAAAAGGGAATTAAATTTCTAATTATAGCCATTCAAAACACTAAACTCATCCTGTATGTATAAAATAAGGAATACAACTTCTCTGCCACTGTCATGGATTAAAGCTCCCGATCACAGACAAAGTACTGCTAAACTACTGGCAAAAATTTCTGTATGAACATGTATATCATCACCAGGAATTTTTAGAATTTCTTCGCTAAAGGGAAAAACCCAGTATCTATCTTGTTGTGTGTGTGTGTGTTAAATGTCCTATGTACTGCATAATTTAGTAATTATCTGGTGCACCAGAGCAACAGATTTTACATGAATATCCTTTTGCAGGATATTAATATACTGGCAAGACTGCTGTACTATGCTATTATCAGTGCATATAAGAGTAATTCAGTACTTTCTCCCAATTTTGTCCACACTGCTTCCTTCCTATGTATTGTTCTATTTTTTTCATATTGTGAATTAGGTTACAGGCAGACACTATACCCTAAAAAGTTATTTTTTTCCTCATTTTGTACTTTACGGAGTTTGTAGAAGTTATTTTACTTAGTTCAAAAAGCTTTTTATGACAGTACACACAAAATTTATTACAGCTGGATGAGGATATTTAATTTTCCCTGTGCCTGTTTGGTACAGCTCTGATCTCTCCAATCCTTTTTTACACTACGCAAAAAAAAACCCCAACTCAAATCCAAACTTCAGGAGTTGCAAAACAAATTCTCAAGCACAGCACAAGCATCTAGAGCCACAGTAAGGTGGACTCTAATTTTGCTGCTGTTGTCTCTCACATAGGTGAGGTGCAGTTCACACACTATAGGTCTATGTAGTATTAATCTGGTACTCTGGGTACATGTTTACTGTGTAGCTGTATATATGTCAGATAGTATTGCAACTACTGGTTTCAATATTTAGAAAATTACTTGGGCACCTTACATCCAACATTTAAAAAAGACCTCCTAAACAACAGATGTACCAAGTCATCTGGTATCACTCCTGGAGGGCAGTGCTGCAGCTACAGCAGTTCCATTAGTAAGGCCACATTTGGGGTTGCAGTTGTCTCCTTCCTTAAGCAAAGTTTTATTCCTTCAGAAATGATCAGAGGCAGATCACAGCATACATTCATAGCCTCTCTAGGAGGAAGTTTTACCCAGCTGTATTTCTTTTCAAGCCATGTTTAAAATGCTCCAAACTTTCTGTGCTTTTGGATTCCTAAGGCAGTGACAACTTGGGAGTAAGGTACAGCAGCAAACTTACTTTCCTCTCCTAGAGTCAAGCTGCACATTTGCACTATTTATGGTCAAAATCGTTTGCTTTAGTCCACTTCAGCAGCTTGGAAGAAAGCATACACAAAATTTGCTCACAATATTTGGCTAATTCTTAACTTGAATGAGAAGATTGAACACTTGAGAAGATCTCTGCTCCAAAAAGCAGCTGCTTTATTCTAACAAAAATAGAATGTAGCTCAGAAAAGGCTTTTTTTCAAGCACACAATTTTCAGATATTATGCATCAGCATGCAGAGTGTGTCTGTCAGATGTTGGAACAAAGCTTTAAATTGTACCATCTAACTTAATTCTCAACACAGGGTCAGCACATCCATAGGGTTGTGGGGTTTTTTCCTTCATCTTTGAGAAGTTCTCTAAGTAATATTTACTTAGCTCCTTACATCTTCATCAGTATTGATTCTTGCTTTCAACTCCTTGAAGTCCAGATTTTCCCAACATAATGCAAAACAGGGTTATATCAAAATGTGTGATCACCAAAAGAACCACAAAATTGTCAAAGGCTACTTTTTAAATCAAGACTTGTTTTCATCTCTCCCCACTTCCAAAATTTTGTTCCAGTAACAAGATGAAATAGAATAGAAAAGAAAAAGATTACTCAGTACATCTTTTTTTTTTCTTTTTTTTTTTCAGTCAAAGCTTATTATGTAAGTTTTATAGCTTTCTAAATTAACTTTACATTGGACCCACCTGTTTGTTCAGAGGTTTTCTATAAGTGCTCTACTCTTCTCTGGGGGAAAGCTCTCAGTGTGTCCTCCAAATCCTCCTTTCCACTTTGCTGCAATCCTGTATCTTAATTCACCCCATTTTCCCCTGTAAGGGTTTCTGTATATTTTCCAAGTGGAATTTTCTCATTCTTATGAATGTGTGTGTGCTTCCAGCTCTCCTTTTATTCCAAGGGTGCTTCTTGCAGTCCCATTGTTTTTGCCATCATGCTTTTCTCAGTCCTGTTCTTCCTATCCCTCTCTCTTCTTAAAAACTACCATCATTTATTTTCAACTGATAAAGCAGAAAAGTAAAACACTAATTCAAAGCTATAAAAACATTTTTTTCAAGAGTGAATTAACAGTAGCTTTCTATAAAAAGCTTTCTATAAAAATTTTTCCTACACACGATGTCTCTCTAATATCTGAATGTGCCAAATTAAAAAAAGTATCTTTCACATCCTTTGAGAAGCTTCAAAGAAATGTCAGGAACACTATTTTGTGGGTGCCCTTGATTTATTCATTCATGCTAGACACTAGAACAATAAAAAAAAAAATTCTATTTAACCTTATACTAGTAAACAGAGATACAAACTTTTCTTAATTAAACTAGCCAGCTAAAACACAAGGATATTTTATGCTGGCACACTGAGCTGCACTGACAATGGGATGTTTACTAAAAAAGGGAATGAACAGCGCAGTTGACACAGTTTGAGATGTTACATTAATCAGCCATCTTTTGCTGAGCTCATAGGAACTGAAAGGTTACAACTACTGCTGCAGCTTTAAAACATCCTCATAAAGCCCTGGAAATTCCTCCTTCTTCCCTAATTAAGAACACTGCGAGTGATACATGGAATGATGAGGCTAAATTCACACAAAATGTCAGCTTTACTGCCTCATTCCTAGAAGCATATTTATATTTTCCCTGTGGTGTTCCTTTTTCTTGAGATTACCTCTACCAGACAAAATTCCTTTTGTATTTTTCTCGTCAGTACTAGAAAACATACAGCAAGTCCCTTACTCTTAAATATGGTTCCTTAATACTGTAGATCAGATGCTTTCAGTTAAAAGCATACAGTGCTTATACAAATGGACAAATGACAGAATTTCATACTCTAGCAATAGAGATCTGTGTATTAATTTTTAGGCTTTTGATCTTGAGACTACTAATACAAGATTTCCATAAATTATCTTATCAAAATAGGAATAAAACAACTCTTTCAGTAGATGAAACAGAAACAGAAATATTCCTTTCATATAGTAAACATAAGAGTCACTTCATACCAGGAAACAGTGGTGTGACAGGAGCAGCTCTTTAGAGCAAAGCAGTTGGTGCTGAGGACCAGCCAGATACCGATCACATATTTCAAAGATGCAGCTAGTTTGGTCATGCAGCCCATTAGCAGTCAGAACACACCCTAGGCTTTAGGGCCCCTGACAGAAACTCCCTTTGCACACTCCTAAAACCAGTCCATAATATGAACCAAAGCAGAGCCACTGGTGGCAACTGGGTGATTCTTTTCAAAAACACATTTCTGACCTTAACCAAAATGCTAAGGTAAATACATGCTGAAAACCATCAGATAAAATCCATCAAAATCAGCATACTGGAATGTAGACCCATTTAAGCTAGCAATAGGATTTTCCAAAATAACAGGCTATTTTAAATACCAGCTTTCTGCAGAGTTCAGCAGTGTTATCCTGGATCATCAACAGTCCCCCTTCCTCCTCCTGAGATTCACTGGAAGCTCTCTGGGGTTTAAGAATTGTCCCTACCTTTTCTCATTTTAATTTTTCCCAAATTAAAAAAGGTAGCATAAGAGAGACAGATATACTTCATGCCTTATTTTCAGACAATGGTTTGACAGCTGCCCTGAATTAACTGGTGAACACATTCCATATCACCAGGAAGATCTCAGTTCACTTTCTTCTTCCTTATAAGAGGATTCAAAATAATATTCCCAAGGTAATGGCTAAACCATTTTACTATTCTTTAGCTGAAGCAGGTTGTTTTGCATGGAGGGATGAGTCAGTGGATAAAATGATTCATTGTCTATTAGCCAGTGTATCTATTGTCTTCTGACTATTTACTGTTTTTATATAAAGGAGCTTTTCAGTCTCTGTCTGTGCTATACCCATAAAGCACATAAACAACAACAGGTCAACAGCTCACTCAGTGAGAGAATTATTAAAAGATTAATAGACCACAGCTCCCAAATCTCAATCTTTTTGTATTTTCTCATAGTTACATCTAAATTTTAAGATTCTTGAAGTTATCATTACATGAAAACAGAACTTTTAAAGACTTTCAAGAAGTTTCCTACCACCAGTAAGTTACAAAACAATGTATTTAGAACATCCTTGTGTTCTGACATTCCTCTGTCTTGTGCAATACATTTAACTTAAACAAGTAGTGGAGATATTATGCAGTAGAAGAATATGGTAGGGCAAATGCATATTCATGTGATACAAAATACGCTTGTAAATATTAGCACCTCATATGTATCCTTATTTATTGCATGGGACTGGTTACAGATTTAATATTCATTATGTCAATGACTGCATCAATCTGCTGACACCCTTCTATTTCCAAAAATAAATATGTGATGTGATTAACTCACTCAAAGTACACTTGTGCTACCTTCCGTAAATATTGAGTTATCTTGCTATTTTATTTCCTTTTTGACACTTTTCTTCAGCTATTTATATCACATCTGAAAGGATACCATCTGCCCTTCAGTCTTCATGAGATCAGTAGCTAGAAAAAATCATATCATCTACAGATTCCAAGGTTTTCCACATATAAAATCTTTTGGTAATGTTTGTCACAGCTGAAATACACTTAAGACTTTTCAAACACGCACAAATATGTTTCAAACCACTGAACCAGATAATAATTTTCAACGGTTACCAAAGCCACATTTACTAAAAAATCTAAGATAAACTTAATTGCTACTAGAATTTAACAATGCACTATACATTTTAAAGGTTTTGTGAAAATCTTTTGAAAAGCCATCTTAAAATTCCATGTAATAGTCATGCATTTTCTTGGCAGAACTGATTGCAATGCTCTTGCAGTTATATTCCCACACAAGCTATCTGCTGAGCCAATTTTAAGAGGATGGAACTTTTCTGCTACAGAATGCTAAAATCCAAGTGATGAGACACTCCTTTGCAGAGAAAGTGGCTGACACAGCACAAATTGGCAATGCCCAGCTGTCTTCTGTGAAATGTGATTAAATGTGGCTGGCACTAAGAGAATTTCTGTTTGCGAATGGCAACTGAACCTCACTTCCACTACCTAACACAATGACAAAAAGCAAATCTTCACTGTACTAAACGTCATTACTTGCCTAGCACTTCATAAAATGGCACTTTTTTTGTTTTTTTTTTTTGTTTGCCCCCGCACCCTCTCTCTCCTCATTCAATATGATTACATTTTGCCCAGGCAGCATTAGCAATTTATACTGATGAGTGACACATTACTTGAAGTGATATATATGGCTACATTTCCTTGAAAGACCTGAAAATAAAATCAACCTTGAGAGTAAACATAAGCACTTAATTGGGTAACTATGACAATGTGTTCAAATATTATACAGAGACTAACAATTAAAGACCTAATTCTTCTTCTGTCATATAGAATATGATTACAGGTGATGTGCTAAAATAATTTGCAGGGTAATAAAGCTGGACTAATGAGGAATTAAAATATATAATTCCTTAATTACGTAACTTCTAGTTCTATGTAAAACATAAGACAAGAAATACATTTCTGCGTTAAGAAATTTATCTCAGAAATCTAGTAGCAACATTACGGTGCAAAAGGATGCCTCCAGGCATACCTTTGCATATCAGGAGTCCCTGTTTATGTCATTGCAAAGCACACACCTTGCAATTTTCTGTTGACTGCTTAATTCTTAATGAATATTCACATCAAACAAGATTATGCAAAATGGAAAAGTGGGGGTTTTTAATACTGCCCTCCTGGAAGCCTATCTCATCTAACCCAAATATTTAATCAAGACTCAAAAGGTTTAAAAATTCAAGTCAGTTACAAGACTTTCATTCATACTTTTTTTTTCAGACATTTTCAAAATCAACACATTCTACTAAGTAAATAACAACCTAAATTTCCAAACCAATTATTAACTGATAGTAGTCATGGTCAATTACAATTTATTGCTAACTTTGTTTATGGCTCCACTGTCAGCATGAAGTCCCTAATTATCAATACCCAAAGAGCTCCTTATTTAAGGAACTCTAGAAGCAGGAAGAGAACTGGATTGACAAAGTAGATCTGAACTTACATCAGTGCTGTAAGCTATGATGCTTTGGAAGCTACCATGTAGTAACTGTGACACATATGTATCTTCCTTTTTCTGACTTCACTTGAAAAGGAATATAAAATAGAGAAAATTTGCATTAAAACCAGTATTTCCCTGTCTTTTACATTTCAATATAGAATCTTCAATATGCAAAATTCACTGTCACAATGCTTCCCAATATTATACATATCTAGAAATCAATTTTCAGAAGTAAGAAAGAGAAAGCCTCCGGTTCTGTAAGGTGCAAAAAACCTTGTTTCCTGTGTCCTTCCTGTACACTACTCCTCTTTCAACCTTCTCACATTCTTTGAGAATACACATAGGTACATACCTAAGAAGATGTATAAAATCTTCTTGTTGTTGTGTGCTGATGAGAGCTCAAAGACTGCTTTTGTTTATTTATTCTCTCATGCTGCATTAGCATAAACCCACATTCAGTGGCTTTATTTCAATCATGACACTAGCTGATTTCTGGATTTTTCCCAATTGCATCTAGTTCCCAGCAGAGACTTCTTGTCACTCAGTACTACAGCAGCAGACAACGTAGGCTGTAATTTCATTTTGTCATGGCTTAGGAAGAGTAAGTCACGATTCAGTAGCAGAGCTATTACCCAGATAAACCGCAACTGTAAGCAGATTTTGTTAGAAGCATAACCTAAAGCAGGTACAGAGTAGCAGGCAGCAGTTCAAACAGCCACCCATGAACAGATTTTGCTTCCTTAGCCACTACCTTAGAGTAATATTTATTAGACATAAAGTAGAGGTTTAGTCATTTAAATATTAGATTGTGTATGTTTAGATTGCATGCATTAAAAATGTACAACCTTTATAGTGTTTATGATTTGTTTCCAGTATAATATTAATCAGGTACCTCTTAAGTGTTCCACTGGCAATTGGACATGGGTATTTTAACCAAAGCAATAGTTAATGACCAAGCTTGTTTCCAATTTCAGCCATCCAGATTTTTACTTCAGTAATGTATTTTTCACCCCAACAAAGTAAAATGATCAAGACAACTTATGAAAAGCAGGACTACTTCAGTAATAATTTCATTTGTGTGATACAAAGCCTCATAAAAATTGATTTGCTCCATTTTTGTATTATGTTTGTATGGTAAAGTTTTGGCAGCAGGGCAGGGGGCTGCAGGAGTGGCTTCTGTGAGAAGCTGCCAGAAGCTTCTCCTACATCTGACAGAGCCAATGGTACCTGGCTCCAAGGGGGACCCACTGCTGGTCAAGGCTGGGCCCATCAGCAACAGTGGTGGCACCTCAAGGATAACGTATTTAAGAAGCAGGAAAAGGCTGCACAACAGCACCTGGAGAAAGCAGCGAGAGGAGCAGCCCTACAGACATCCAGGTCAGTGCAGGACAAAGGGCAGGAGCTGCTCCAGGAACCAGAGCTGAGATTCCCTGCAGTCTGAGGTGCACCCCATGGTGAGGCAGCTGTGTCCCTGCAGCCCATGGAGGAGCACAGGGATGCAGAGATCCACCTGCAGCCCGTGGAGGAGACAGACCCACACCCGAGCAGGTGGATGCCCAAAGGAGGCTGTGATCCTGTGGGAAGCCCTTGCTGGAGCAGGCTCCTGGCAGGACCTGTGTCCCCATGGAGAGAGGAGCCCAGTCTAGAGCAGGTGTGTTGGCAGGACTTATGAAGCCACTGGAGCAGTCTGATCCTGAAGGACTGCACCCTGTGGAGAGGGACACAAGCTGGATGGAGCAGCTTGTGAAAAACTACTGCTCTCACTAAGACAAAGAACAGGGTGTAAAGTTTCAGCTTCAGAAAAATCTCTATATATTGCTGAGTTTATGAAAAAGAGCAAATGAAGGTAAGCAGCAAGGGATTTCTTCCTTCTTCTGCATAACAAAAAAAAGGGGGAAGAAAATGAACTTGTAAACTAAAAAATCTTTGGACCAAGTGCCATCAAAATGGCTTTTTTTTTTTTTTTTTTTAACAAAAACGCCTCATTTAAAACTGCAGTGCATATTTAAATCTCAATTTTCTAAGAACATACTACTGGGAAAAGAGACTCTTAGCAGATTTATTTTAACTGCTGGTTTTTGTCAAAGTTTAATGCAAAAAAAAAGAGTAGTTCACTTTGCACTCTTAACTGTAATTTATTTTTAATATACTTTATATTTTTAATATACTCTTAATTGTAATTTATTTTTACAATACTTTTTTGATCTATCCCAGTGTTATCTTTCAGAATCAGAAATTTGGTTTTGCATTTTAAACAACCATAATACATTTTAAAAAACAGCCTATATTCCAATTTCTTAAACATCTGGCTGGTATTAGTTGACTATAATCTTTCAAAGAGAGACTTTTTCAGAAAATGTTTTTTTTTAATGTGAAAGATAATGCTATATTGTATTATTCATTTTCTGGCACTTTTTTTTTAATACAGTTAAGTTGCACCCAAAAAGTACAAGCACTAGAAGCTCATGATGAGGATCTGGCAGTCGGCACCAAGAAGTATTTGAACTGGTAAAATTAATTTTGATGTGGAGAAGAATCAAAATTCTAAAAGTAAGCATCTGTTCCATGAACATTTTCCATTGCTTAACTGTTTTTTTGGGGTTTTTTTCATTAAAACCTCAGTCTCTCACCTAGACTATGAGAATATCCTGCCAACTAAGCGTATCTGAGTTTTTGGATTAATTTGGGGATTTACTATCAACTAACTTATCCACTATTCATAAATCAAGTCCCAACTTAAGTTAATTTCAAGGCTGACTATTTTTTGAGCTTTTTATGGTATAAATTATTCATTACATAGACATATTATACCTGTTTGCCAGAAAATAACAGAGGCTGTGCCAACTCATTTCTTTAAAATATGATACCTGGGAAGCAAATATTAAAACACATTTGGCAATACTTCAGCCAAGTGATATTGCCATATACCATATTTTCACCCTTTTTTTTGACCATCTTGGTAGTGAAATCCATTTCTGTGCTAAGGTTTGGCATTACTGAAGTTCTTAAAACAGGGCATAAGTGGTGTAAGGACTTGTGTTAAATTTTCATACGGCTTTACAGATTTGGTTTATTTTCTCTTGTTCAATTTTAAGGAAATTGTGACAATGTTTTACTGCTCCTCGGTAAAACCAAAGGAAGGCAACAATGATTTCAAAATGATTTCAAAATAACCAAATATTAAAAAACATTTTTCTTTCTATGTTACACAAGAAACCAAACTGATAGCTAAACTCTCGTCAAGAAACTTTGAAATATATAAACACAAAAATATTTAACACTATCATTCTTTATGCCCATATCATAATATAGATCATAATATTCACACCTCCGGATGAAAAATGCAGTTAGTGAATCCTACTATCTAATTTTTCTGTAAACTACCTTAAAATACTCCTAAGTTCTGGCTGAAAAATGTTGCATAGAAACTGAACATTTTTTCCCATTATATTATGTTCTGCTTGAAGCAGCAAGCAGATTTATTAGCAGTATTCTTTTATCATTTTTCAGCTGCAATGCTGGGTGCCACAATGGCAGTACATTTGCTTCTACGTTCTGTCCTCAAAAGAAGGCGCAACAATCTCTGTGATTTAAGGTTACTAAATGAGGACCATCCTTTGTCAGAACACTCAACTAAAGCAAGTCTGAATTACTTCAAAAGACCTGTATGGGGTTTTTTGCGTATTTTTAAAAATGTAGTTTAGATATAATCATGTAAAATTGCATTGTGTTGAATGATAAAATATGCACATGTAAAACATATTTAAGGCATGATTAAGCACTATATTACTACTGCATGCCAACCTCATCTGTTACATTTAATAGGATTTTCTTGTGTATATATACACACTATCTCTCACTTCAGCTCAGAGAATTCACCATTTTTACAGGCTGGGCCAAGGGATCCAAGTTGGGCAAGAGCAGAGGAGAAAAAATTACTAAACATTTGAAAATGTTAATTTTGCCTAGCACTCACAGCAGCTCTGGGGTGAGACAAAGATAAAACTCAATTTGTTGTCAACAACTTGACTACTTCAAACATAAAGTCAAACTTCCTTCTTCTCCATTTATGAAATCATAGCTTCAGTTCTCATGCCTTGCAAACCCTAAAGACAGACTTTCTCCTAATTCTCAACCCAAATTAATCCCTTTTAGGGACCCCCAACAGCTAAATCAGAGCAGGCAGGGGTCCTATGAAAGAAAATTTAAAAATCATAGCATGAAGTGATTAAAGGCTGCAAAGTCACACATAGCCAAAAAAGCACTTGAAGCACTGTGTGCCACCTCAACTTTGGGATTTCTTGAATTTTGAAATGTTAACATTAGGACTTTGGGTTCATTGTTTAATTTTTAACACACTTGTGTGAAACTACATGTGTGAGTGAGGAAATGCTTCCTGCATTTGGAGAAAAGTCGTAGTGAAAAAGATAAAATTCCATAAACCATAATGAGGTTGTAGCCTGCACAATGCAGGAGTAGATCAGACACTCCTGCACTCCTCACAGATCTTCTTAATCACCAACTTTATTTTTGATTAGAATAAAATTCCATGGACTACAGGAATTGAATTGTGCACTTTTTACTTTTCATCTGACAAAATTTAAAGGTCTGAAATACATTTTACTTATCAAAAATACTTTTAAACTTAAAATATTATTTCAAACATTATATTTAATAATGTGATATTAAAGTGTCAAAATACATTGGAATATTTGCTGTGTGAGAGCAAAATATACTCAAAGAAATGCTTCTACCTGGCTAATAAGCAACAAACAGTACTTTTTCTTTTGAACACAAAATGTGTATAAAAATATATTATTTGCCAGTGTTGGTGTGTTGTGTATTTGCAGTTCCAGAAAATATTTCCTGAGGGGTTCAGATGAGAATTCCGTGCTGACATATATACTGACAATTTATTTCCACTGAAAAAATGCAGTACAGTAAAGAAATGAAATAAAAGGAAACCAAACAGAAGTCTAGAGATGAGGCAGCTGATCCTGCAGCACTCAAATAATAACCTGACACATACATTCTGCAGTGTTTTGCAAAACAGATTACATGCAAAGATGAGCAGCTAGAACCTTAACTAGCATGGTCAGTGTAATCACCATGATAATACGTCTAAACTCCTTACTGCCATGGTCCTTGCAGAAGTTTTAAATTGGAAGAGATATTTCAAACAGTACTTTTTCACTGGAAGGCAATAAAAAGAAGCCCACATCTAATAATAAAGAGACCTCATAGTAAGATCTTATTGTACATAAATGAAAAATGGTCAAGCCATGTTTATTCCTACTAAATATTACCATGTCATGATATTATTTGGTTTAGGTTTATTTATCTTTCTTAAATTCAACTACAACTACTTGAAAGAAGTGTCTATATTAAGCCTGAATACCACTAATAAAATCTACCAGGAAAATGACGATTTGTAGTGCAGTTTGGCAATCCTGAAAGTGCACTGTAAGCCTTTTGCAGGGTGAATGGACAGTGTTATAGAAATGGAGACCTTATAAGTTTATTTCAGCTTTCATGTGATGTAACAAAATCTACAACATTTTGAGATGAGAGAGCTTGTCAGACCTTAGTAGTGAGCATCACCCATTCCAAAGAAGTGACAGCAAGTATTACCAGCAGAGAAGCTGTTGCCCTCATGCCCTACAGCAAAGTCAGTGTCTGTCTATTATTTGACAGGCAGGGTAATATGGGAATATGCTACGCTGGTGGAAAACCTGACACAATTGCTGGAGAGTCCTGCAACTAGGATGAGCAAAGTGAAAGTAGCATGTCCAACGTTTGTGCTAGATAACAATTTAAATCATATGTTTATTACTGCTAAATTACACGCCTTGTACTGCTGACACCTGCAAGTGCTTGGCAAAATCTGAAAATAAAATAGCATTATTTGCTGTCAGCAGAATGCAACTTTTCCTGAACATCTAAAATTGAATTTCATAATTAGAAGTAAAAACTAACAGCCATTATATGCTCAGCACTATGATTTGTCTTGTCATTGAAATAGTGTCATTTACCTACCAATTATTTTCAAGGCCCTATAGTGCTAATGAACATATATTGTTGGGGAATTTTAAAATGTGTATTATAAGTAATTTAAACTGGACCAAAACAGATTAACAAAGTCAAAAGAATGAGAACTAAACAATAATCTCCTCAGCCAAAGCAGAAAATTCAATCCCATTTGCTGCTATAATCCATACTAGTAACTTCCCTGTGACACATCAAAAATTGGATGCAGTGAGTGACAGAGACTGAAATCATCATCAGCTCAGGCTTGCAATTCATCCACAGGTCAGGCAGAGTGCAGCAAATGACCCAACTTTCAGTTGTTCACTTCTGAGCTCCAAGCACACATTTGAGAGACCACACCCTCTGAGAAGGGGTAGAAAAAGCCTTATCATTATATCAGCTCCTCCTGGCTGTGAAAAATCAGATATATAATGCACAATCCTAAAGCCAGGTAGAACAAAGAATCTGAAAATTATGAAGTACAAGACAAAGACCTAATCCTTTAAAAAACAGGCTCACATTATAGCTGGAAAGAGTTTAACTTGATACCATGTTTTTTGAATTTATAAAACAGAAAAAAGCTACCAAAAAAAGGGTTTGGAGAACATATAGGGCAATACAGCTTTATCAGAGAAATTTCTCTGCATAGCTCACTGGAAAAACTATGCAAAAGTGACTAAACAAAACCACAAGGAGTCCCCATAAGACAATTTTTTCAGTATCTTTCATATTCATTATATATTCACTCAAATGCAATTCTAATTGCCTGTACTTGAAAGTGCAAGAGACTTTATTTAAATTTACTCACTAAAAATCTTTATGAATGAAAATCAGACACAAGAACATTTTTAAAATTAGTAATAATCACTAAGATAAGACAAAATGTATAATCATTCTACTGAAAAAAAATTGTTTACTCTTTAAAACATTAAATTTTTCAACACAACTTAAAACTAATACAGACCCTGCAAGAAGTCAAGTCCATCATAATTAATTTACCTCATAAGGTAACTAAAAATTTGTTCCTGATACATGGTATACTAATCTCCAGGAAAACACAAGTAGAAATTACAAACCCTTGGATTTTTCTGTTTACATGAAAGTCAAGAATAGAAGATACACGAGATTTTAATTCATGTTATCAGGACCCCATTTTAGTTTAAGCAGGTGACAGAAATTCAATAACAGTTTTAATTCACTCTTGGAATGTCTCTTGCATGTAAGTGGTATTCAAGAAAGATTGCTTGATGTCCAAACTGCAGTGGACAGCTAATTTCCTCTGTCTGTCTCCGTACCTCCTTATAAAAGAACAGTTTGATTAATCCCCCAGGGGGAACTGAATAACATATTTTTGCAATTGGAAAGGGACACTAGGAAGCCAAAAAATGATACCACTCCCTGAACTCTGTGCATGTGCTAATCTTCAAAGTAAATGCATGACAGAGTTTAGGTATCCAAGTATGCTGACAAGTAACATATGAGCACATCTCATCATGCCTGTGTCCCTGTGTATCCAAATACCGAGACACTTCCTAGGTAAAAGATTCTGCAAAAAACAAAGCAAGTGGCAGTAACCTGAAAAATCTTGAAGACTTTTAGAATACTCTTTTATTTTTACACTGTGGCATCAGATGCATTTATAAATCCACTTATGAAATCAATTGGAAAGTGTCTCTTCAAAGATTATGGTGATGATAGAAGAGAATGCCAGTGCTGAAGAAGCTTCTGTGCAGACAAAGAATCAAACCTTTTTTTTTTGAAAAGTCAGTACTATAAAGGAATACTATTACTTTCAGTATTATTGAAGAGCTAATCCATGTCAAAAATGTAGTTCTAGTTTCACAATGTTATATTGGAACAAGGCATGCCAATCAATACAAGGTATCAATAGCCTTCATATGAATTTTCAGTGAAAGAAAAAAGTTTAGTAATTCGAATCACCTTCCTTTGTTTAGAGAACACATCCATTTTCTCTGTTCTTAGAGGTTTGTATTCTGTAGTACTCCTGAAATACTTCTTCTTGTCAATATCACCAATGCTGATACAGTATGAGTACTCACACCTTTCTCACAGAGAGCACAATGTCAAAAACAAGCATTTAACTAGGATAGTAAAATTTTTTTTACTGATTATTCCCATTTTGCAGACACTCTGGGCCTTTTAATACCTATTTTAAAGATATCTGAAATCTTATTTCATGACCTTCTACCAGAGCAAACCTATGCAAAGCATTTCATAAAAAATTTCAAACACTAAGCAAACCTCCTAAAACCAGAATACCTCAACTATTTTTAGGGTGCATTTACTTACTTTGGAGGATGTAGAGTCACATTCTTGACAAATCCATCCATAGCCAGTCTGTTTAGGAGACTTTTTCAAGGGAGGGTCTAGACAGCCAAAATGGTAGCAAAGCCTGCATTCATCACATCTGCAAGAGAAAAACAAAATATATATTTATATAAAATGGTACTTCTGTACTATTTTAGATTGAGCTTCCCTGCAATTCTCAGCAGAAGATTTCCTGATCCATTATCATAATAAAGAAAATCAATTTTCTATAAGAGGTAATTTTAAACAGCCACTTGAAGTAGGTGCTGCTTAATCTGGAATATCCTGATGCAGACACTCATATATCACCTTTGTCATCATCTTATATAAATGACATTTCAAAGACTTGCAAATTAATGAAAAAATGCTTAAATTTTTAGCTATTTCAGCATCATTCACTGCCTTTTTTTCCTAGAAATTTTAACTTTTTTAGACAGTGACAATATTTCTTTTTCATAATTTTAAGACACCGTTTTGCACAGGTAGTTTTTCAAGAAAAGCTTTGTGAAAAATTCATCCATGTATTAAATAACTCAAGTATAATTTACAGCTAAGTATTATATTTTTTTACACCAGGACTATGTGGTTGATAAACATATGTACAAAATATTTTCTCCTTCACACTGAATTTTCAGGAAAGGGCATTAATTTAAAAGGATTTCACTCTGATCTTTCACTTATAAAAATGCTCTGTGTACACACAACAAATTTATGTTCTTTAATCAACCTTTCATTAGTGTTTTCTACTATGCATGGTCCACACAAAAAGCTCAAGCCATACAGCACAGCTATTGTTAACCTATTTTTAAAGTACCACAAATAGAAAAAATGCTACATTAGAATAGGTGTTTCATGAAGGGATTTTTAAATCAGAACAATAATAGGCTCAAAATGAGAAAGAGATATTTTCAAAGCAAATAATAGAGATTTTCATATACCCTACTGAACTTCTCTTTATTTGCATATCTCCCTGTATTCCTTTGTATGAAAAGGAAAGCTTTTTTCAAATTTACTTTGCAACAGTCTCTTCATTAAACAGCCTTAAACTCTGAATTAAAGCCAATATAAAGGACTGAAAAATAGGAAAGAGCGAATGTTTAAAAATCAAAATTTTTCAAGAAATCTCCCACATTCTCTCTCTGCTTTCCCAGCCCCTCATTTTTCCCTCTACAGTATGTGGTAACACAAATATATCCAAAAATTGCAGTAATAGCATGGCACAGGCATCATCAGATCAAAGACAGGGGGATATAATTTATCAACAGAATAGACAGTACATCACAGAAAGAGGATTCAACTAACAGAACATACTGCTGCATGAACAGAACAAAATGTTCATGTGGCTTCTCCAAGGATTAGTCTCCCCATAAAAAGAAGAAACTGTTCTCGATTATGATTGCTCAATCTAAGTAAATACTTTTGTCCTTGCTGCTAGGAGTCACAGGTAACACATGAGCACTGGTAAAGGTACAGCATGTACTGTTTCTTGCTAAATAGAAATTAAAAGCAATAATCTGACTATCCACAGGATTCAACACTGGACTGACATGGTTTTGATACTTTTTTGAAAATGAGATATACCATACTGCAATATATAACCTTAAGACTGCTTAGCAGTGACTCAGTCTAACTCAAGGACTCTCACTTAACCATTCTCAGTTTTTAAAGGCAGAAGAGTTCTAATGTTGAAATATATTACTTAAAATCAGGAATATATGCAGCTTTATTTCCTGTGAAAGGTGTATTAAAATAAAAAGGTTGAGAATAGGAGATGAGATAGGTCACACTCCTAAATCCCAACAGTGTATGTGACCTTCAGCAAAAGATTAAGCCTCCTTTGAGCCTCAATGTTCTCATCTGTAAAGGAGCATATTTTTACTAACCTGTTTCTGTATCTGGAATCTTATGCATGTAAGGGCTTGCACTTGAGCAGTGCTTATCAAGAACTCCCTTCATATAAACTTAACAATCCTCTTAAGTAACTGAAAGTAAAGAAACATACTATTTCTGACTGATTTAGAGTACTTTCAGAGTTTAATCCTAAAATTTACATCTGATTTAAACAGTATCAATTTGCATTTTTCTTTTTTTTTAATGAAGTAATTGTTTTATATGTTTCTAAGTTCAAAAGAAAATGTTTCCCCTCTAAAATTGCACTTTGGTATCTGTTACATTTTTACCATTATCTACCTATAATGTGATATTTCCTGACTGCACTTTCAGCCATGTTTCCTCAGAAAACACTGAGGGATTCGCAAAGCTGAGTTGAAATAAGCACGACATTGTGAAATTACATATGGATCTCGAGGCACCATTCTAAAGCACAATGGTTTTAATATTTATTGTCATTAATTTTTATCACTTCAGAGTGTTTAGTTTGCTAGAAGAAAAATTGCATTTTCCTAGAATGAGTTAAAAATATCTATATGAAAGTTTTCAGACACTAATAGCTTCTACCTCATCTGCACAGCTGAAGAAATGCAAGAAAGTATTTTCCTATATCAAAACATAAAAATCTGCATGGTGATAGAAGTGTAATGATACCAAATATTTTTAAATGCTTGCCTCCTACTGCTTTTTACTGGAATATGAACTCTGAACTGGAAAACAGAAATTCACTGATTCTGAAATTCCCAGAGCATTATGCTGGGAAAATAGATGAATACACACTGTACCTTGGTTAAAGATGATGCTCTAGCTGTCTGGCAATCATTGTCTGCTGAAACTGACTGGAGATACACACATCACAGTGAAAAAAAAACCATTGGCATTCTTAATTCCTAATTCCAAAAGCAAACATTGCACCTAAGTTAAAATGGCACTAATAAAACAAGATGAATCCCTCAAGTGTATGCTATTAGCTGTGTTCTTTTGTCTAGCAACATAAAAATGACAGAAATCCCACTGTCACATTCAGAAAATAAGAAAGCGACACAAAAATACAGAGTACTTTTTGACTTAGTTATAGAAAATGAAATTGTTGGGTCACAGAAGATGTCATGCTGACAGTCTGGCAGCCTGTTGGTGAATGCACTCACAGATCCATCACATTCTAGACTTTTACAGAGCAAAGGAGTCACGTGGCACCATCATTTACAAGTATCATCCGCTTCCATCCTGAAGATGGCTTAACAGCACAAACAAAACTGTTGGGATGGGGAGGGGGTGAAAGGGGAAGAAGCCACTTCCTCCATATTACAGGTTGTTGAAATTTTTACCCTTGTGCACTCAAGGTCACATGTTCAAACTTAAACTAGCAAATATTTTATCTTGCTGTTATTTGTGGCTAACTATTTTTGTAGTGAAGAACATGATTTACAAATGCAATTAAGAGGTGGGCCATCTTCAGCAGCCTGGTTAGCTGCTGTACTGAAAACTTTGTGGAAATAAAAGCAGAGCTCCACACAAAGACATGCTAACCTAACCTCCTAAATTACCTCTAACTGACAAGTAATTGCTTACTATCACTGTTATAACAAGCCTGAAATTACTTTATGCATCAAAATTAAAAATCACCATGTTCCTCATTCCAACAATTAATGAGGATAGATATATGCCCACTAAATACAGAGAAAATTGAGTGTGAAGAAGAAAGGTGAAATCTGAAGTAGTTCTGGTAAAAAAGTTTAAAAAAATCTCAAACAAAAATTTTTTACTTATAGAAGTATAAAATGCATGTCAGCTACCACTTCACCACAAGAAAGCTTGATTAGGCATTTCCATACCTGAAATATATTTTATTTGTTCTTTAATAGGAGTGATCTCCATCTGCTCTTGCCCTTGGATTGTTTTTGTTAGTTTTTTAGCAGTACAGCTGGCTGTGCTCAAGCCCTATCGTGTTTGTAATTAACTAATTATGCTCTAATCAATAGTGCAGATACTGATTTTACAATGTAAATGAGATAAATGAGATAATGGCTGGGGTCAATCTCATTTTATTTACAAAGCTCAGCACACACATCCAATTTCATTACATTGCATCTACCTGCACAGGAGGGAGTCTTATCAGTTGGCCTGCAGAAGTCTTCCTGCAAGCACTGGGGAAAAAGACCTGTGCTTTTACAGAGGAGCAGTGAATGCAAAACCCGCCCGTCACCAGCACATTTGTAAGTCACTGGTTAATATCATCGAAAACCACAAAGAGCTGATTCAGCCAGAGAGAAGAAACCTATTTTGCATTCACGAGACAGCATCACCCATCTATAGCTGTAAAAGTAATTACCTACATGTCCCTGAAACACAACATTAATAAGCTAATCTTTAAATACAACTTTTCAAATATGCTTCAGAGACTACAGAAAATCTCACTTATGTACGCATCATTGCACACTGCCTGCAGTGTCATGCCAAAAGGTACCATGGTGAACAAAATACAAAGTTGCAAAATATATATACCGCTCCCGATTTGTCACAACAGCTTGGAAAGGTTTACTTTAATGGGGAAAAAAAAAAAAGATATAAGACATTGACACATATCTCACAATTAGAAGTAGAGAATTTGTCATATAAGCCGTACTCTGACAAACTCAGAATTAGTCAGAAAAAAAATTAGAAGTTGGCAAATCCAGAATTTTTAAACTCTAAGGGAACTGCAGTGGGATGTGTGTGTGTACATGCCCCCCTTGCTGAAGACATGCAACACAATGGCTACCTCCAGCACCAGTGTAAATTTGACTACTGATAAGCATCATACTTTGCTGGCTTGTTTTGGACCACATTTCTGACTAAAGCACCTGAGGAAGAGACATCTGAGGAACAGAGGTTTCTTCTCAGGCACTGACCTCTCTCCCCTTTAATCCCTCAGTGTCCAAGTGCTGAGTCACCCCAGAACTGCAAACAGATGGAGACATGACTTGGGGTTCATTTTACAGTGCAGCACATTCTTGATTTCAGATGAGCAACTTAAAACCAGCCATGGCCATGTAAGTCACTGTCAACACGTGGTTTCTTATCAGCACCTGTACGATATACAATTGAAAGGAGCACATAAGCCTTCCCAATTCAAACTACAGAACCAAAATGAATTACTTCAGCCTGGAGTAGCTGAGGAGTGCTCCTGTGACGCCTTATTGCAACCAGACCGCAGGAGTAATAAATTCTGGATCACAGGAATGAACAGTGTGGTGGGTTGCAGCAGCAACTCTTACATGTCACATCAAAGAAGGCACTTTTCTGTGCCCTTATTTAAACAGTAAAATTCGAGATCTAATGATGAAATAAATGTATAGTCCTCTATTTCGTGCACTGTTATTAATGCTGTCCAAAAAGTACATTTTTTCTAGTTACTGAGGGAGGAGCCCAAAACTGTAGCATGTTTTCATTATAGAATATGTGGATAATACTCATCTTTTGCTTCTGACATTTCTTGAAACGAAGTGAAAATAAGGAAAGATATGACTTTGTATCCTACCCTACCATTCCACACCAAAACTCTTCAATTTATCCCAGTTAATTCCAAACCAAATTACTTTCATATTGCTGTGATATGTCACAGGTCAAACACAAACCAGAAGTGATGCAGTACTATATTTAGACTCTGAAATATAAGATCTAGATTCTTACAAACTCCTTTGTTTTTAGACAAAAAAAGAACAAAAGACAAAATAATAAAACCTTATTAAGTATAAAACATAAGAAGTTTGATCTTCTCTTCCTGATTGCTATACTTTTCCACTTGCCTATAAATGGCATAACAACTAAAAATTTGTGGTCATCTTGCAGCTTCTGTTCTACAGAACAGTTTTAAGAAGTCTTCTCACATAGGCCTGTCAAGCTTCAGGTGACTTTACCACCAGGAGTGTGGCACATTTCTGCACTAAAATTCTTATGTGACTGCATATGCATAAATTTTTGATTATAAACCAGGATATAGCCCAACTATATGACCTCTTCATACACATGGATTTGTTATCCTGTCTTCACAGATGCTAATAGTTCACCCACATTAAACTGTAAGGAACTTCACTCAATTTCAAAGTTAAATCTAACTTTGTGTTGAGAGAGTGGCTGGAACAGATATCCTTCAGAGAATTCTGCAACCTACATCTTCCTGGATTCTAATATTCTCATAATTTTGATTTAGGTAAATGAAATATCTGGGAAGGATAATGCTATGGTATTACACTAAGTAATTAAGTCATTCTAATTTCTATTATGCCAGGTACAATGCAAGTACAAAAGAGGAGGGCTCTTATTTACATAGTTTATAATGGTAGATGACAGAGTAGACTCTGTTCTGTTATGTGGAAGAGAGAGGGCACAGCTATTTTGGAAAGCTGAGAGATTATACCAGATGAGGGATGATCATTGCATTCTGGTTTTTTATATCTACCTACTGCTGCTGAAGACAGTGTATGGGCAAGATGGACACACAGCCTGACAGAGCACGATGAGCTTACTGGTCTTCAACTAAGAGTAGTTTCATGATAAGGTACCTAAGTGCTTTTGGATATGGGAAGTTGTCTGATCTCCTGTTTACGTAAATTTCTGTCCAATCTCAGGGGCATTAATAAAAACAAATAGTGTATTTCAATTATACAACAAAACAGCAAAAGAAAACAGGCATTAATCTGGCAGACATCTGTGTAAACCCGAAACTGCCACCTAACTGATTTAACTGATTAAAATCATTATTTTAATACTAAATCAGACACCCCCTCATATCCAAAAACCTAACACTGACTATTCACAGGTATGGAAGAATCTGAAAGGGCTATCATACGCCATTCCTATGTAACCAAGACTTTTTCTGTCTACAAATCATTTGGTTTATGAAACTTAAGTTTGCATGTACAAAATTAATTCTAAGAATGCTGAAAATAAACTTTATTTACTATACCTGTATGTGAACAGCTTTCTTTCACCAAGAAATTAAGTTTTCTCTCTCTCAGTACTGCAAAACTATACAACACATGGCTTTGTTAAATTAGTTTGCAAAATTCATGAATAACCCACATATACAAGTGGAATATGATATGAACACTATTTCAGATGTATTTGCTTTTGTTAATACACAGCTACTGTATAGAACTTCTATTTCTAACATCTTAATGTTTAAACTAACAATTTCTGTAAAGACAATGACTCAAAGACATGTATTAAAGTAATGCTATACCAATTAGACACTGAAAAAGTCCTTTGACAAATTGAAAAGTGTAAAACTTAGAATGCTATTATCAAATGCTGCATTTGTCTTTCTGAAGTACATTCTAGTAATACATGATTGCATCCATAGTGCCACTCTCAAGTGTTCAGACTATTAACTCTACTGAATGGTGTACTGTTTATGAACTACTAGAAAAGTCCATTATAGTTTTGAATATTGCCATCAAACTTCTTTCAAAAGGTGAAACATCAAGTGTTAGCATCTGGCTTTCAACCTAATGATATGGGAGAGTGAGAGAGATGGAGAGAGAGATGGAGAGAGAGAGAAAAATTCTACAAGGAAGCTGTACTGGGGAAAAAACCATAAAAATACAGCAGGAATTCACCTTAGGATTTCAAGCATGCCCAGGAAAATATCAACAATACTTTAAACAGTATTTAACACACATTAGTCTGTCCTTAAAATCCTCCAATAGCAGAGACTGCTGAACTCCCTAACAAACATCTCTAGGGCAAGTATTCTTATTATTAGAAAAAAGCTTGCTGTTGGCTATATCAACTTGCTACAATGTAGCTTATTTTTTGTCTGATCAGCTTTGAAGACTTTTTTTCTGTATTTATAGCAACTTCTGTCTTTATCATCTTTATATTAATTTAGGCGTTTTTATCATATTTCCCACCCTCACTAAGTTAAAGAAATATTACTCTTTGAAACTATTTTTATTCATGTCTCCTTTGGTCTTCGTATCATCCAGTTCATTTTGCTTTGGACCTTCTCTGTTTACCGAACTGGACAGGATATGCCAGCTGAGTCTTTTCAAAGGGTGAGATACTGTTCTTCGGAATATCTGGGAGGAGTAATTATTCAATGTGCTAAATGCAACACCTCTCTCTGTATATCAGGTTTGATCAGTTTGATCAATGTTCTCTGATCCGTGATCCAGAGTACTTAAAATACTTAAAGTACTTAAAATACTTAAAGTACCCCAAAATGTCTTTTTTTTTGAAGTCACTCTTGATAGAATCTTGCAATCAAGTGATTTCCCTCTTCCTTTCTGCACTGCTGCTTTTTCTGAATACTTTCTTAAAACTTTCTTTTAAATTCTAACACTGTACTCCCTCACATCCTACCATCACCACCTGTAAATGTGGCCAAAGACTTTATTTCAGTACCTAATATGCTAAAGCAAAAATTAACTAAAATATCGTACTACTGAATCCAGGAAAGCTTGAGAGGAACCCAGTGAGCTGAGTATCATTTGACAGTGAGTCCACGGTAGCTGGTTTACTTTCCTAATCAGCTACATATTTTATTGCAGCTTAAATAACAGAATTGCTAACTTATTTAAAGGAATGTCACACACAGAAGTACTTTGAAAGTCCTACTAAAGCCAAGATAAGCCACATTTATCATTCTCTCCTATCCACAATACCTAGACCATTTTACTTTAATAAATGATCATAAAGCACAGTAGACATTACTTTTTCCTTTCTTTTTTCATAAACTCAGCATGATATATGGCCAAACATATTTTTGTCCCCCCTTGCTTACACAGCACTTGGACACAACTTTTTACTTTCAGAGTACTGCACAAGTGGGCAATAAATTTGCGTCTTTTCTTCCTAGAAAGGATTCACAGATCCTTAAAGATCAAATTCCTGCATTAGCATCTACTTCCTAGTGCAAATTTCTTTATTTTTAAGGTGTCTTCATGTGCCTTGCCAATACAGAATGATAAGCATTTCTGACAGTTCCAACAAAAATCTTAGCTCTTGAGATTCTCCCACCCCCTTTTTAAAACGAAACGACGTGTTAGACATCAGGTTAATTTTATTTAATATAATATTCAAACATGAAATGCCCTGGTAAGATATGACTCGTAGATAAGTATACATAAATTTGTATATTCTCCTATTACTTGTTACAGCATTTAATTTCTTTTTTAAGTTTAAAAAATACTTTCAAATGGAAACGTGCCTCGATGGATGACAAAACCCACCATATCTCAAGAAATTCAAAGATTATAGATCATAAAGTTACAAGTGTGATTGCATTTGAGCAGAATTTTTCCGAGCAAGTTCAAGATGAAAACGATGAAGATGTCAACACTCTGATACTGTAGATTTAAGAACTGGATCTGTACCATTTGAAGATCAAAATACTATGAGTGCATCTACCAGGATATACACGGACGGAGACGAAGATCTCAGCTGTCACGCTGTGTGATCAGTTCTTCATTCCTTCCCCAACTTACAAAACAATTTCGTGTTTGTACTGGGAAGAGATAAGCTTGTCCTGAACATTGCCAAAGAAGTAAGCCAAATGAAACAAATGCCTGCACATACTCAATTTTTTCTTATTTTTTAAAAAAAATTATCAGAAAGAAGTATAGGTATACTTCTATTCACTCAAATGTCTGGAGTCAGAAACAATTAGTTCATATTAATAAGCATAAAATTAAATTTTCCATGGCAAATCTATTCCTTCAGAATAGTAAGTCTCAAGTGTTTTACAGGTCTCATTATCACTGAACATTTATTTTTTTTTTAGGAAACAATCCTTTATACAATAAGGTCTATGTACAACACAGTGTTCTATATAGAAATGTCTTATTAAACTGTATATAAGTAGAGTGACAGGCAGATGGCAAACCATTGCTTATTTCTTTCAGTATCACCATAGAGGAACACACAATATTTAAGTCCCACAGGCTTCTGTCACTCTTCAATGAATCCAAGCATTGTATAACATCATTTGCCAAAGAAGCACAGGGGAAAGAGACATTACTTAATAGGACAATCCTGACAAGACATTTATCTGGGATTTTTCAACGATGCACATACAAAATGCTCCTGAATAGTGCAAAAAAATGCAGGCAAATTAACTACCTTGTCAGTCCAAATAACAAACCAATCAATTACATTCTATCCAAGCCTGACAAGCAAACTCAGTGTTTTGTCATAATAAGCTTATAGTTGAGACAAGGTAGCTGTTTCTCCTTTACTTTAGGTATTCTATTGAGAGCTTTATCCACATTTAAAAATCCTATTATAAAAGGTTTCCACGATTGCCTCCGAGGATGAGTTGTGGCAGAGTTGTGTCTCATGAAGGGTATCTACACAGTAAAGTGATAAGAAAAAAACATTAACATTGAAAGATCATAGCACCTCTCCTCTGTCTTATGAAACATTTTAACATCACACTAAATTTAAGCAATGTGTATGCTCAGATCCAAATACTCAGACACCCACACCAAATTTTCAAGTCTCTAAGTGTCAAAACATTAAGCTGAGTTAAGTATAGCATCCTTATAACTCTCATAACTTTTTCTCAGTACAGCTCAAAGAACAAAGGCAGTCCATCACAAGACAGAGAAGATATTTGTCTTTTTTTTTTCTGAATCATAAAAGCAACAATTTAATACAAGTAGGCTTGATTGTGAAGCCAGCATTTTACTCAGATTTGCAACCCACAGAAATGCAGCTATGAGAATGACTACAAGCACAAACATGGGTACTATGTTATAATCTTAAAAAAATGTTTGTTTTATAGAATAGCATTTGAAAGAAAACAAGTCTTAGGATTTAGGAAGGAATAAGTAAGGGAGGCTTTCTTTCAAAATGCGCTGTAATAATTCAGTATATAAAAGGCTTTAGTCACTTCTATAAAAATGTCTTTGAGCCAATAATTCCAAAGCCTTCAGAGCTCTTCCTCTTCCTACTTGTACTTTCTGTCTTTTGACACTCATGACATACATACTTTTCAAGAATGCTTTTTAATAAATCAATAAAATTTTAAAGTGCTGATTCTCTACATTTAAACTCTTTAAAGTACTTGTCATACAGTAAATTAATGTATCCTAGAGCAATGTGATATTTTAATTAGGAAAACATCTATGTTGTCTTTAAGATTAGCATAGACATTTTGAGAGAAAGATCAATAAAAAGTCTCCATCACATTTGATGCTTTTATTATTTTTTTTTAAATTTGAAGTGTATTTAAGTAGTATTGTAAATAAAAGAGAAACTGTTGTCATACTTTAATACAATATAACAGTCTGATGAACAGGAGCCATCTTGTTGCCACATGTTAAAACAAAAATTCTTTGCAACCGAATTTTAGTTTTGAGTATAAAGATTTTGAGTCTAAGAATTAGAGGGACAGCAAGAAATACCATATGTAAATCCACTCCCAATTCTCACTTCATCTCTTACTTGAGACACGATTAAAATTTCAAATTGGATGTCCTGAACTGCAATTCTACAGTGCAATTTTGAACTTTTTAAGAAAAGTGAAGAAAAGCTTAGCTGTAAGATAGAAATATTCTTCATCATCATCTCATTACAATCCCCATCCCTTACTGCGTGCAACTAGCTTTTTTCTGACAGCCTCAGGGGGTGAGGTTGACATGGGTGCACACTGAAATGCAGAAACTTGAAGGGTAGCATCAGAAACAAACAAGATAAACTGAAGGTCTCTGTGCCACCTCTACCCTCTCACAGCAATATCAGTAGCTGTAACTGTACCATTTCAGTCAAGTCATCAGCATACGACAGGCTGTCCCATCTGGGCTGACAAGGTTTGGGCAGGAATACAGCAACCCATACTTTAAATACAAGGGGTTTTACTTTGGTTTCTCAAAACGAGTGAATGAGTATGTGAATATGTGTATATACACACATACACGTATGTATATCTCTATATAACTGCATTTATATATAAATTCCTATTAATAAATTATTTTACATAAAATTTTTATCCATGTAAACCTGTTTTTATATATAAAACCAACTTCACAGCTGAACAAATAAAATAATCAGTTAAAGTTTAATAAGCTCACAAATCAAAGTCATTAAGTAGAAACAAGGTTCTCAGAGGAAACGTGTAATGACTGAGAAAAGATGCTAGTATTTTGTAGCACTTTAGGTAAGGCTGTAAGAACACAGACATTAAGTAGGAAGTGTAAGTAACCTACACCTGCACTAGTTATTCCCGTAATATCTCTTTGTATTGCATTTTTATTGGCAACAACGTTTAAAAGGATATTAGAATATTTACTCATATATTAAAGAGAAATTACTTTTAAAATGGTTGGACAATTTTTCCATTTCTACTCTATTAAAAATTTAACTTGACATCATTCATTTTACATGTTCTAGGGTTATCTTCACCCTTTCATGTTTGAAATATTGTTAATTAAGGAATCATAACTGGCTTTGTTTGAACAAGTGAGATTTTTTTTTTTTTGTTCTAGCAAGTGAAAGATTGGTAAAGACAAAGGAATATGAATGTATAAATACAATAGCTTGCAATTATTGTAGTTAACTGTATTATTGTAATACAATAGCAAACTCACCTGATAACTGACTACTGCCCTGAGACCACCTGCACTGATGACATTTCTCCTGCTCTAGTCTTTCCTTCTGCTCTTCTTCGATCCCTACATACCATTTGCCAACCCTTCCTTCAACCAAAGAACTGCTCCCATTCCTGTATATCTATTCAAATTTCTACTGACTGAAGTACCCAGAGTTGTCTGCAACAGCTGAACTTGTATTTACAGTCTCACTTAGGAAAAGGATGCAGTGAGCACAAAAATCTGAAATAAGGATGGTGAAGCAAAACTGAACAGCTTTCCTCTCTTACCAGTAGATGCAACAAATATTAAGAAAGAAAAAAGCATCACAGATAATGCCAAAATAGATGCTTTGAACAGGAAGGTTCTCAATTGCATATTTGGTCCTTTAGAAGAGTTGATCTCTCCCAGCTCTCTTTTGATCCAGGACAAAAAAGAAATTACAAAAGCACTTTCCTTCATACTTTTGTACAAAGAGGGAGAAACACACCAACCTCTCTCGTCCCTAACCACACACGGCTGTCATCTGCTTCCTGACTTAAGTATTATGTATTATTTAGTTAATAAATATTATTAGGTGGGTGTCTAAGAATATGTGCAGATTTCATTTTCAAAAGGCTTTATAGGACAGGAAACCCCACAAGTTATTTCAATACTTTCTACTCTTCATTTGTGTAACAGACACGGAAAATTGCAAATCGTAGACAAACACAATGCTTATGTCAGCAGTTTTGATCCTGGTTCTTTTTTAGCAATTTTAATGCTTGCCTTCATCAGGTTAAACAGTTGTTGTAAGAGCAATGTTTCTGGCTGCTAACTGGGCACAAGTAAAAATACATTTTCAACCACAATGCAAAATCCATTTATCTTCAAGGGCCTGAAGGCAAAAAGCTGCTTCAGTGTACCTTACCAGCTCTGAAAAATTAGGTATCTCCCACCAGGTTAAGTCTGCTAAGCCTAAAGAGGAATTTGGGGTATTTGCAAATAACTTTAAGGATGTAAAGTTGATAAATAATATGCATTTTTAAAATTCAGGCTGCTCAAGGTACACCTCATCTCAGAAATTAATCTGTACCCAACAGCTCTATTAAGTGGATGAGAGTTACTGAGCTCTTTAGAGGGAAGAAAAAACCGAAACCAGACTCTGAAAACGATGATGAGCAATATGTCTTCTAGACATTGCTAATTACCTCAATTTTCTCAGTATTGATCAAGTATAAATATTAATAAACACTTCCTGAATGGTTACAGATATATATCTGCTAATATACACACTGATTAGCCTGTAAAAAAGTTATCTGCAGGACAAAAGATCACAGCATCTGAGGCACCGCTGGAACAGAAGAGCTCTCCTTTATTTTAGTAACTGTCACATGGGAACATAATGACATTTAGAGCTGGTCACTGCATAAACATGTTGACTGTCTTGATTTACAGAATTCTATCCTCTAAGTACTTCCATGCCCATTTCAAAACAAGAACACATTTTCAAAATACTTCAGAGGAAAACTATACTTTTAGTACTGAATGAAACGATTTCACATATATACCAATATTTTATTTAATCTTTTGTATGGGATATGTCATTTTCCTTCAGTCTGTACTGTCTTTGTGAATACAACCTTCTCAGAACCCAAGAAAAACATCCAGTCAATCCAGCTCAATACCCTCCATGAAACCCAGCTTTCTCTTTTAAATGACTGCATTTACAAACTCTGTCACAACAAGGTCCCTGATGTTATCGAAGCAATTTCAAGATACTTTAATCATTGGCAAAACTCAGTGACTTGACAAGAGAAATTTGGGGCAGAAGACTTCAATGGCTTGAAAGGAAGGTTATTGAGTGATGTAATTTCATCTGGATGGGACTGATTCCAATTGATCTGTTTTTGCAATGCATATCTTGCCTCTGCAGCTGCCTCTATCTGATTCAGTGCTTAACTGCAAGGAGTGAATATTCCTTTCCACTTAAAGCGAAACTCTTCCTTCCTCCTGCTATCATTCTGAATGAGCATGAGGAGCCCATTTTCAAGTATAATCTCTCTACTCACTGCAAAATAAAATACATTCAACTGAATGCCAACCCACAAATTCAACTGAGTCTTGTGACTGCCAGCATAGGTATTACATAAGTAGAAAAACAGGTAATAGAGCATTATGTTTATCATTATTGTTATTACAAACTGAAAATACTGAGTTAGGGTTTGTATAACACAAGGGCATATGGCAGTACAAAATAATTCTCAATCCCAACTGCACAATATCATGTAATCTACACTGTATTAGACTCTACTTATTTTCAGTTGAGTACTTACATTCAAAAGAAAAAAAAAAAGCTGCTTGGTATGCAATAAGCATAATTATTAATATTTGGTCACGTGATATATGAAATCAAGTCTTTCCATACAAAATGTTTTTCCACAGTTTTAACAGAAAATAAGTACCACTAAGAAACTCACAATTTAAGTTAATTTTAAACTGCATAAAACCTAGGGTGGAAAAAAGCCATATACTGGTTGTTGCAAAGCTTTGAGAGGAGTATTGATGAATACTCATGTATTGATATGTAATCATCCAGTACCTAGGATGAAACTGAACCAGGATGGTGCCTCCAATATATGGCTGATGGGTCAACTGACTTGCCCTTTATTCATCCAGATTTAGTCTTATGCTGTCTGTGCACACAAAACATGCTTGACTAATAAAACATGTAACTTGCTTGTTTAGACATAA
Source organism: Hylia prasina (assembly GCA_013397195.1). Lineage (NCBI taxonomy): Eukaryota > Metazoa > Chordata > Aves > Passeriformes > Sylviidae > Hylia > Hylia prasina. The sequence continues at coordinate 5,815,906 of VYXD01006830.1, forward strand.
ATGTGAGCTTTCCTCTGATAATTTAATGAGCAACAAAAATGGAATTAAAGATCAGCTGCCAGTCCTTCACTGCCTCCCAACTTCTTGTACCACAGGAGATTATAGTCCTGTTCAATTTCACTTTTTATGTTTCACCTATATACTTCCAGATTTTAAGAGCTTTCAGGTGTCTAGCCGCAGCAGCAACTTGCAGGCCACTCTGCAGCAACACGCAGACCAGACATGACTGCAGAAAGACTTCCAGAGAAAACACGAGGGACCCTCAGTACCAATCACTTTGCCTGCCTGACCCCCGGGCTTCTGCTCTGTGGACAGTAATTGATACAGAGTATCTTCTCCCTAAAATTAGGTGTTACAAAGGTAACTAATTATAACTTCATCTATCAGTAAACTCAAAAGCATAAACTCAAAAATATGTACATTTTATATATTACAAAGCTTTGTATTATGAGTTCTGTCACTCGTGTTCTGTTAATGTGAGAACTCTCTACCTCTTTCTTAAGTATTGTATAAATATACTAGCATAACATTAATCTTAGAGATCAAATATTTTATTGGAAATAAAAATCAAAACTATCTTCAAATACAGAATTTAGTTATTATTGCTAGTATTCATAAACCATACTTTGAGAAACATTTTAACTAGCAGAGACATATAATACAATAAATTAGATTATAATATTGATTTGAAATTAAAAAACCTAAATAGAGGCTTTTAAAATAATGTTATTTTTTGCATTTCAGTATATCAAATAAAGTCTAAAATTGTTATTATTATGTAATACTATTATAATTGTCTTGTTTATTTTTACAGAAAAGTAGATTAAGTAATTTATTGGACCGCCTCTTTATCAGGGGGTATGGATGAATTCTGACAGAAAAATCTAAATTTCACCTCACTGCTTCAGTTTCAACACTGGACAGTCAACACCAAAGGACTGTGCAGTTTTCATACTGTTTTCAGTGAAAATACAGGCCTTTAAGTTAGCCATCAGTTATTAATAGTTTATTGATGTCTGTGAAGGAGTCAGAACCTTCTGTGTAACTTCAATATGTTAAACTCTAAGCATGACTATCACAAATGCTACAAAACAAGCCAAAGTAGGAACTCTGTTTCTTGCTCTGCTGCTCTACTAAGCATAAGTCTAAAACACAGATTCAGAGCTAGGAGATGAGCATTTTTTTCCTCCTTTCAAAGTAAATTATTCTTCAACATAATTATAAGGGGTTTTTTCCTCTCAAAACTCCCAGAAACCTTAAAACTGTAACAGTTCTATTGTGAGACATTCAGAAGTCTCTACAGAATCATAGGGAACCTCTTCAACAAGATGCTGTATATCACAGTCCAGGTCAAAACCTGTGATGCACTTGCTCCTATGCTTAAGAAATCAATTATGATCCAGTTTTATTTAGAAATTAGATTGAAAATATTAATGGCACTAGTGACACTTTATGGCTTATTGGAACATTGAGTCCAGAAAATAAAGTGAGGTATAAGTACAGTGTCTAACTACTGCTGTGGCTTAAAATTACAGAATAATTAACTACTTCTCCATAAGGAAGACCACAAAAAGCTGTATCACTGTTTTGGAGGAGGAAATGTTGGCTTGTCACAGGCAATGCTAGGCCTTTTCAGCAATCCTGCAGGAAGCTGTCATGAAAGGGGTATGATTTTTAAAAGAAAATTTGCTCAGAGTTCAGAGAAATAAAGCAGAAGGGTCTATGTATGTGATGCCTTTGAGCTCAATGCATCAGCAAGCATGGTGAAAACTTGGCCTCAGACCTCTATGCCTACCAGTGTGACATGGGATAGAGAAGGACAGCCAACAGCAGGAACGTGGCAAGTACAGGTCTGGTGCATTTGGATATATTCCAGTCCATAGGAATTATTCAATGTTTATAAAACAGATGTTTGTTATCTCTGTCAGACTCCTGTGTAAGATCTAAGAAACACCATTACAGCCAAGGCAGGAGTCTGAAAACTGAAAAATGCTAGATGAGCCCACCTTAAAGTGGTGAGACATGCACAATAAAAAATGATAATCAGTACCTAGGAAATCATGGGCTGGTCAGCTTTGTTCTTGTACTGGGAAAGATCAAGGGACCCATTGTCAAATACATGAAAATAACTGAGAGCACTCAGCAAAGATTTAATAAGGATAGAGGGGTTGCTCATATTTGAAATTACGAATAACATGCTCTGTGAAATAGGAAAGAGCAACTATTGCAACACACCAAAAGGTGTCCAGCATAATGCTTTTCTATCAGCCTGGTACAGCATTTTCCTTATCAAGTTAAAAACCAGGCGGGATGAATAGGTTGAAAGCCAGCTGGAGTTAAAGGGCAGAAGACAATAGCTTGAGCTCTAGATGCTGTCCAGTAACAAAGTACCCCAGGGAGCCAGGGGGAGAAAACTGGTGCATCAGGCACAGCATCACCAGCCAGGCAAGGGAGGGGCCTGTCCTGCTCTGCTCTGCACTGGGGTGGCCTCACCTCAAGTGCTGGGGGTGGTTCTGGTTGCCACAATTTGTAAGGAAGACATTAAACTATTAGAGTGTCCAAAGGAATGCAATGAAAATGGTGAAGGGCCTGGAGGGGAAGTCATATGAGAAGTGCCTGAGGTCACTTGTTTGTTCAGCCTGGAGAAGAGGAGACTGAGGGAGATCTCATTGCAGTTACAACCTCCTCATGAGGGTAAGAGGAGGGACAGGCACTGATCTCTTCTCTGAGGCAACCAGAGACAGAACCCAAGGGAATGGCCTGAAATTGTGTCAGGGGAGGTTTAAGTTACATATTAGAAAAACATTCTTCACACGGAGGGTGGCTGGCCTCCAGAAAAAGTTCCCCAGAGAAATGGTCACAGCACGAAACCTGGTAGAGTTCAAAAACTGTGGACAATACTCTTGGGCCCATGGTGTGGTTCTTGGGGATGGTCCTGTGCAGGGCTGGGGGTGGACTCAGTGATCCTTGAGGGTCCCTTCCGACTCAGCACATTCAGTGATTCTTTGATTTTGGGGCTGACAGCGCTACCAAACTCTTCTTAGCTGAGACAGGGAGGGCTCTCACCACCAGGGCTTGCAGCCACAAACTGCAGCTCAGGAGGTTTAGAGGGGACATCAGCAGATGCCTTTTCAGTACAAGGAATTGTGCAGTGAGCTATGGGGTACTTATGCCTCAGCTCTGTGGGAACACACAAGTAAGAAGCTATGATAATTTGTTCTTGATATTCTAAAAGCTTTCATTTCGGGTATTAGAAGGCATGACCAATTCCTGAAGTCAGGATGGGAAGCCACAATGCTGAATAAAATCCTGTGATGCCCAGTATGTGGGTAAGTAGTGGATTTCAGTCAGTTATAAGGGATAAGAAATTTCCTTCCCAGCCCTCTTACAGACAGTATCTGATTGTATGTAAGACAATAGTGTATTATAAGAGGTGTCCAAGACTGATTTATAATCAGTCTTGTTGCACACAAATAGTAAAATATTGTGCCCTTGATGCCATCTTAAAATTCAATGGTATTAGTCATATTAAAGGCCCTTTTCCTAAGACTGACAGGTGATTTCATATTCTACTGAAACCTAGATACTATAAACATTTCATCAAATAAAAGCCAGAAGAGGTTATATACGTAAGTTTTCTAAGTGGAAGCATATCTAAAGTGTTTTGGTAGCCATCAAAAAAACCCCAAACAAAGCAAAATGAAAACAAAGCAAAAAAAAACCCAACCAAAGAAAAAGCCAAAACACCCACAGAAAACTAGTATTATTCATTTATATTTACAACTCCACAATAAAAAGCTTTACACATGAAGTGACCTAAAGAAAAGTTTCACAGATGTGTTTACAAACAAAGTAAAGAGTAAGAAAATAAAAGTAGGGAAGGTGCAATGCATTCACTTGAACAGTTCATACAAATACCTGTATTTTAAAATAAGCATCTTAACACTGGACTTCTTTTTTAACGGCCATAAAGTTTTTCAAGTTGATTGACAGATGTAGAAAAGCTTAACTTACAAAGCAAACATTTCATATATTCCATTATAATTTCATAGTTAATTCTCAGTCTTCAGTATTAAAATTTTCTAAAAAGATAACAGGTCTTTAAGTGGAAATGGAGTATTTCTGAAATGCACAAAAAAAGGAATTATGATTTTCTTTCAAATTAGTCCTGACGCATGCAAAATTTAGCAATAGTTTTTTTCAAAAGAAGCCAGATGTTAACCAGTAGATATAAACAATGGATGCATTTGTATTATATCATAATCAAGCTATATACTAAAAGCATTGTACAGCATTCCTGAAAAGGACTGTTTAGACAATATACTTAGAACAACATTTGTTATAACACAGTTCATCTATACCATGGCTGGATGCATGCAAATAAAATTCAGATGTAATACATAAATATTAAAAACAATGACAATGATAAATCGTATTATATATAAAATCTATTAATTAATAGCATTTAAGACCATGCCGAAAATTTGGGAACGGCGTACTAAGATGATGTTCCATTTGTGAAACTCTGTGCTAAGTAGTAAATAAATCACTTCCAAAAGAACTACAAAAATTCAGTGAAATCAAATACCATGATGCCCCTTGTGCTTACTTAAGATTTTTCTCAAATAATATAAAAAAGGACCCTTAAGAAAATTATGTGATCATGACAAAAAATGAAAGTAAAAGATTAAGCAGATTTTTTGCAATATCATTACCATACAACTGTATTCTTGAATATTACTTTTAGCAGGTACATCAATAACCTAGTCTAGATAAAGCACGAAGTTTGTTTCAACTGAATCAAGAGATAAAACTACCTCTGTAGATAGGAAAATAATCATTTGTTTGGTCATACATATTCTCATTGAATTATGTTTTGGCAGTAAAATCTGTATGAAACAAACCTAAACCAATTGAAACCAGTCGGAAGAAGGAATGTTTCACCTTGTAGCATGCTGGGGATAAGGTGAACCAATTATCCCATTTAACATTCAATTTTACCATTTTCCTGAACTTTTATTACTGCTGTTGTTGGGCACTCGGTTCCCTCTAAAAAACATTGGATCTTTAGTCCCAGCAAAAATCAAACAAAAATCAAAAGTTAAAAGCAGGCTTAAATGCATTTCAAACAATGCATCTATATAAATTTCTACCTCCAAAAGTTGAATTTGGGAGAAAAAAAATGAAATAAAAGAATATTGTTTATCGTCTTGCATGACTTTGGAACTACAGAGTAGATTCAGCCTTTTGTCTTACTAGTGGTCATAGTCATTCTGAAATGCCCTTGTTCCCCCATATTCCTTTTCACTATTTTTTCTTCTCTAGAAGAAAATAACACAATGTGAATCTATCAACATATTAGAATGACAGGCAGACAAAAGGTAAAAATTATGGATACAAAGAAGTTCTTCAACTGATTTTAGAATACTGCAAAGTGAAGGAATCTGTGACTGTAATTTACTAATTTATGAAATCTCTCTTTTCCTACTCATTTTTGAGAACAGAGGAAAACAGAGAAAAATTAAAATATTCCAAACTTCTTGACAACTTTATTTTTTATTAACAGGTCAAGATAGATGAAAGATAACATGTAACATCAAGGAAAATATCTAACAAAATGTGGAACTTCAAAAAAAACCCCTTTTTTATGAAGAGTTGATGATAAATATATATTTGATTAAGTCATATACCAACATTTTCCTGCATATAGAATAGAAAGTTTTAAAGTATGCAAAATAAATACTTTGGAACTGTAACGATATAAGTGATGTTAATTATGATTTATCATAGTTTTTTCATTCCTGCTTACCATTCATACTTTTTTCTTTTTTAAAAAATACTTCTTTGCTACTTTTGTAAATGTTTTGATTAATCAGTAAAAAAACCTGTATTTCTGCAATCATAATAAATATCTTCTGCTACCTATAACAATGAAGTAGCTGAAAATTTACTAAGATGTCATTTTCCAGTCACCCACTCCCCATTTCAGCATGACTGACTTGTCTTGAGCATAACAAACTTTTGTTTTCACATAGGATTCCTATCCGCAACTACCCCTCCCTGGTTCTTTAAACAGTTTCAGTATCCCCCCTCCTCTGACTATTATCCACCTGGTTTTCTTGTTTCAGTGTCTTTCTCTAATCAGTCCAACTTTGCTCAAATCCTGATGTTTGAATAGTCTGGATTTTGCTGCCTCTGCACACTATTTAAATTCAATTTTTTTTACATTTACCATCCAAACTCAAGTCCTTATCCAGTCCTAGTCCCACCATGATCTCCATACTGGGCTGTACCAGACAACCACAGCTCTAAGGTTTGTCTGTCTGTAACCCAAGGCCCTGTTTCATACAGCACATCTGCATGATTCTGGCTTAGCTTTACTGAAGAAACAAGTGTATAGTACAAATGTTAAATTCTGATAGATGAGTAAAAAAATTCATCATGTCCGTTGGTATGAAATGGTACAGAGCAATGACTCAAGGAAAAAAAAAACCACCCCAAACAAAAACCAACCAACCAAAAAACCCCCCATAAACCCTCTGAGAATACAGTGGAGAATCTAAGGATGGTAATTCAGCTAGATAAGAATCAGCCTGGTCCAAGGAGCAGCAGAAGCTGAAATTTCTTTACCTTATCAAAGACTGCCCGAGAAGTGAAGATACGTGAGACATCAGCACTGGCTGAGATACTCATACTGAAACTTAGCCTAGCAAAATCCTACTCCTTATCACAAGTGACTATGTGATTGTTGTGGATTCTTAAGTTCTGCACATCCTGTTCACATCTCTCTATGAATGACAAAAGATGACCCAGAAGAAGGGGTCCACACTCCACACTCACTGCCCCATTTTACTCTTCTCTCATACTCCGCTCTCTCATCTAGTGCAGCATTACCAGCCATTGATATTGTCCTTAACATCTTTCTTCTCAATCCACATTTCTGTTCCCTGCAAGTCTTGCAGCAACTCCAACTGTAGGGATAAATACACTCAAATAGCCTACAGCACTCTAAGTACAGTGACAAATGATCTAAAACTGGCCATACCATGACTCTGATAGTTATGAGGAAACTGTTTCTCACAAGATTTCATCAAATTAACATGAATAAATTTCTCCTCTGTCACTGGGAAAGAAAGGGAAGTCTTTGGCAAAATTCATTTTACTGATCAAAGACTTCAATTCACTTTTCTTAAAGGTATGGGGTGAGGGACACCTGGGCAAAACAGTACCCTTACTCAAATCTCACCTTAAAAATTCTGCCTGAAAACAACCAGCCTAAAAGATACACAGGAGACATGAAGAATTCTGAATCCAAGTGATTAAAGTTTTACAAGTTTTTACAAGTTTTACAGTAAGAAACTGAAAATGGGGTCTGGTACCACAATTATTACCACTGCCCAGGGTAGCTAACTTTAATCTGTATTAATGCTTGTTAAAAAATTCAAGAGAGTAAGCTTTGCTAAGTTCCAGTCATGGACATTTTGCTTGATCATTTCTCCTTTCGCTGTCTGTGAGTCAGTATTTCATAGCATAGTCATTGTATACGACACTGTATAGAATACACACAATCCATCATTCTTGATGAAATTGAGTGGTTAGATTTCACTAATTCAGAAACAAAAATCAGAGTATGAATTTGAAATAAATGAAATTAAGCTAACATTCTAAAAGAAGAACCAAACTTTCATAAAGAAGTGCTCCTGAAAAAAAAGCAAACATTTTTAGCTCATTCATTCATCAATGACTTCTCTAATTAATTCCAGATTTTTTTCCCTTGTTGGCAAAGACATAGAAAGTTTCAAATACAATGACCAACAGAAGCTGAAGCATTGCTTTTTTCCCAAAGGTCTCGTGGCCAAGACAGAAGGAAACCTTTTACCTGTTTGAACGATTAAAATGGTGTATATGTCTCACGAAATAGCAAAATTAAAAATAACATGTAAGACTCTAATAACATTGACAATTCTGGGGCTGGCAGAAAACAAATACACTCAAGCTACTGAAAAAGACAACGGTAGCAATAATAAATATTTTTTCTTTTCTTCAACTTACTCATTAAACGTATGTATTAAGCCCATGCATAAATTTTGTTTATGGTGATTAAAGTTATGTTTTGAACTTTATCACACTTTAACTTACAAAATCCACCTGCTTCACATGAACTTTTCTACATGAGGTCAGAGGAAACCCACTTCAAAAATCTGTAACATGGATTAATCTATACTGAAAATACTGTGCTGCTTAATTTTAGAATTTTATCAATATTTATAAGAAAAAAAAATTATCCACCCACAGATATGATTTAATCCAAATTTAAATGCAAAAATGAAGGAAGCATGGCAATTTTTTGAGGCATCTCATCAAACAGTGAAACTAGTTTAGAATGAAATATTAAGGTATTTTTATAATGGGAATGAGACAATAAGAACTTAATAGTTCTTATTCAACTTAAATAGAATTAAGTACATATACTATTAAATGAAGTTTCAAAATAAAAGTATTTTAAAGTTTTCAATATAAAAGTATTTTAAGTTAAAACCTTCTGAGTTTTCTATAGTAAGTACACCAACAGCTTAACTAATAATTATTATATACTGTAAATGTAATCCATGTCTTTGTCTCCCACAAGATGCAAAATACAGACTGTTAGAGATACCCAGAAATCACATGGACCATTACATGCTAATACAGTGGATTTCTTAAGTGAAGAATCACACTGCAAGAAAGACAGAAAGTTGTGAGAAAGAATCCAAAGGAGAGCTATGAAGATGGTTGAAGGGCCTGGAAGGGAAGCCAGATGAGAAGTGCCTGAGGTCACTTGGTCTGTTCAGCCTGGAGGAGACTGAGGGAAGACCTCACTGCAGTTACACCTTCCTCATGAGGGGAAGATAAGGGGCAGGCACTGATCTCTTCTCTCTGGTGACCAGTGACAGGACCAAAGGCATTGGCCTGAAGAAGTACCAGGGGAACTTCAGGTTGGATATTAGACAAAGGTTCTACATCCAGAGAGCACTGGAACAGTCTCCCCAGGAAAGTGGTCACAGTATCAACGCTGACAGAGTTCAAGAACACTCTCAGTCACACACCGTGATTCTTGGGGCTGCCCTGTGCAAGACCTGGAGCAGAACTTTGATGATCCTTGAGGGTCCCTTCTAACTCAAGGCTACTCTACAGCTCTATGAAATGACAGTAAATAGGAACAGAGGACACGCCTAACATGTTTGCTATCACTTATACTGACTACTCCAAACACAGACATGTGTGCACACACAGACACACATATCAAAAGCCTACACAGAGATACAAGCTTGAACCTACAGTGTGAAAAAGAGGCCAATAGTTTTGGTGTAGACTAGAAATCAATGGCACAAACTGTTCAGATCAGGTCTCTAAGGAACTAGGATCTACAGACGAAAAAACCTTGCTGTTAGTGCTCTTCCCTCACTTCACAGAAAGCCAACTCCTGTATTCCCAGTTTTGCTTGGAATTAAGGGAGTGGAAACTTTAACCCTTAGCGTGTGTAAAAACTGTACCCACTACCCTACTTGGTGAGATACTTCAGCATCCACCACAAGGGATGCAAAGGATAACTTAAAGGCTGACAATCCTCCTGCCCTCATGTTCTCCATCCTTCACAAGGGACCTCGTCCTTCTAGTACACCACCACTATTTGCCCTCCTCACACTTCTAGCTCCTTTTCAGCTTAGTGTGGAGTTAAGCTATGACATTATTTGTACTTTCTGGGGTTGGCAGAATTGTCAAAGAGACCATTTACAGTTGAGTTTTGTGAGTTTTTAGGTGTCTTGGTCTGCAGCCAGGGGGGTGATACAGCTCTTATAATGCAATTTGACAGGTGGCCCCTGAAAGCTATTCTTGGGGTAATATTTCAATGCAGTGAATTTAGATATGCATTTTAAAAATGCACATTTCAAAGAGAGCAGAGGAATGGATTGGAACTGTGGATGTCTTATCTGAATTTACATAGTGGAACCTTGCACTAAGACATAACTTTCAGTGGAAAACTGTAAGCATTAGCACTGACAATTCTCCACAATGAATTCACCTTTTAAACTACAACTGCAAACTACAGCTATGACATGACTTTACCAAGACATTAATTTATTAAGCAAAATTACTCTCTTGTTCTTTGGTAGTGTTCTTAATGATGTGCTATATTGACTATAGGAAGATGTTTCTTTTATAAGAAACTAAATTTTACCTGTTATATACAGTATTTTTTTTTTCATAATTTACTTTTAAGAACAATAAATATACTTTTTCTTTTGACTCAGCACTGGTGGAACCACACCAAGTACACTGCATCCAATTCTGGGCGTCTCAGAACAAAAAACATAATGGAGATTTTGGACTAAGTCCATCAAAGGGACTATGAAGATGACTGGCTGGAGTATCTGCCATACAAGAATAGCCTAAGGCCAGAGATTATTTAGTCTGGAGAAGAGAAGACTCAGTGAGAATCTTCTCACTTTGTAAGGGGAAGGAAAGACAGCCAAGACTCCTTAGTGGTGCCAAGAGAAAGGACAAGAGGCAACAGGCAAAAACTGAAATAAAGGAGATTGTTAATTATAAGAATTTTTTTTTTTCACTCAGAGGAGGAACAAGCAACAGAACAAGCTGTCCAGAGAGGCTGCAGAGAATTCATCCTTGGAGATAATTCAAAACCCAACCAGACACCACCCGGTTTAACATGGTCTATCTGATATGTTTTGATTTAAGGAGCTCAGACTAGACCAGCTCTAGAAGTCTTTTCCAATCTCAAGCATTCTGTTATTCTGTTTTAAATAAAAGCAGAAATTATTTAGAAAACCTTTCAAAATTAAAGAAAATTAAAGTCCTACAGTTACTTATTGTTCTTTAATGTGAAAAAATAAGATTACTTCTAGAGTTTTAAAAGCCCACTGGTTTTCTTATCTCTTTTTCACAGCAAGTGTTATTAAAAGAACTGTCAGTAGATACCAGCAGACAGGCTGTTTTTATGTAAATTTAAACAATTTTTACTATGACAAAGTAGTACTTTTATTTTTCCTCTTTTCATCAGCTCTGCATTTTCAGATATTAAATTGCCGCTTTTGCAATTTTTACATACCTGTAGTTGCACATTCTCTCCAAAATGTAGAGAACTTCAAATAAATATTACTGCTCTCATCACTCAGTAAGACTTCTAAAGCTAGCACTACTGATTTTACTCATGCAACCTTAATTTCTTAACAGATATTAAACTTTCTTTCAAAAGAAGGCATTTTAATTATTTTTTCCTCAAGTGCTTTTCCTAACATCCCTCCATAAACTCATACACTGGGGCAGTTACAAGCTTCATCAAGCAAAAAAAAATCGAAAAGTTCTTCTCCTGTCATTTATTAAGAAATGCTCTTCAATCCTGAAGGAAACAGCTCAATAAATAAGGTGATCCTTGTCACTATTTCTCACGCTGTTACTGAATCCTGTTTGTTATTCTTTCTGAACATTTTCAAAAACCAACTGTTCTTTTTCAAGGCTGATTTTTTTTGGTCACATTTTGCACCATTCTCAAGTAACTTAACTTCTCCTCAATTCTTGCATCACAAAGTGTTAACACAGAATATGCACTGCCAGAAAGCTGTCCCCAGCAGGGTCTAGACTAGATCTATTCTAGCTTTCATGTGGAATTTCCCATCCTTGTTCACTACTTCAACGTTTACAGAATTTGCAAACTGGTTTCTCCTCTATTCATTACTCTTTTACACTCTGCCTACTTAGCCCTTCTTGTGTCTCATTTCCTTTTCTCAGTTTCCCAGAAGCTCTAAGCCAGCATTTCCATATTTTCACCCTTTTCACAAAATACTTTGAGAAATATAAATCATTTAAATAGAAATATAATTTAAATACCCTAAGTGTCTCAAAACCAATTGAGGTTCTCAAATAAAATTCTATGGACTTGTACAGATTCCTGCCAATTAAACCAGCTATATATTGTGTTCCATCTACTTAGTGTAAAGTTCATTAAGCATTTATAAAGCACACTTCACTTCCAGAAAATTCTTCCACAAACCTCCTCGTGTAGTTAGAGTTTCTACACAAGTTAAAGGGCAGACAATTCAGAAATCCAGATAGTTTCTGCTCCCTTAAAAAGAGCCCTATAAAGGAAGTGAGAATCAAATTCACAATTACGATGGATTTCACAATTTCATAAAGACAGAGTTTAGAAATGAACTTTTTTGTTTATTTTATTTGACTTTCTTCAGGCATAAACCAGAAGTCTGTGCTCACAGTTGGTTGTGCTAATGAGCATGCTCTCAGTTAGATGCAAAAATGCAGGCATGAGTCCCATCCATTAGCTTTTATGTTTTATTCATGTGGATCGTTGAACAGAGATGGGAACACCTAAATAAGAAGTCCATATCACAAGGTCCAAACAGACTTCCATTTTGAGTCCTGGGAAAGCTTAATACAGGCATACTTACAGAATATTTAACTCCTCTCCTCTATTTCCCTAGGCAGCAACATCAGCACAAGGCATAATTTGTCTCTGACTTTTACTAACAAGAACACTTTAAAAAGCTATTCAAATTTATGAGATTTTTAAACCCAAGGATAAACCCTGGCCACAGTTTACACTGAAGTGAGCACTTTAATCCATACAATATTTTCTTACCAAATTATAATCAAGTTTCTGCTATGCAATTTTGGTGCTGCTATTGCTAGCTTTTATTGCTGTATTAAATTGTTAGCAAACAGCTAAAGGCTGCCAGAACAATTTCATAACATCTATTTCATTTTTAATAGTCCTTTGTATGAAACAGCTCTGAAATTATTGTTTACATATTATGGTCAAATAAATGCCAACATTCTATTGTTTAGCTTACTGCCATTAGGATTTTGGCAATTATTTTAGTCTTTATTACAACAATATTTTTCAGAATTTAATAATTTAACCATCAGTCCACTACTATCACTTAATTATATTTGCTTTTACTTCTATCTTCTCGCTCCAAAACTGAGTGATGCTTCAACTTTTAAGTATCGCTACCATTTTCACCTTTGGCTATCACGACCATTTTGGCTTCCTCTCAAAAACAAAAACAAACAAAACCCAAACAAAACAAACCACCTCCCCACCCCCCCCAAAAAAAAACCCTCCTCAAAACTGGTTTAGTATATGTAGGATGCTGAAGCTTTTATAAAGTCCTGAAGTGCTATCAGATGCCATGCAGTTTTAAAAAAACATGCCCTACTTTTAAAATCCAAATGTACACATTAATTTTCAGGAAAAGGAGTTAGTTGCTAGTGTTTCACTTTTAGTTACAAATATTTAAATTACACTAAACTGAGGTTCTCTTACCAGAAGTAAAGACTATTTTGAATTTGTCAAAGCCAGCATGCCTTTTTGGTCAACCATTAAATAATGTGGCAGAAAACACATTCCAACATACACATTTTCTTTCAAGTAAGTTACTGTATAACCGAATTTCTGGTTTTTTTAGTGCCTGCAAATTAAAATATTTTATTCATATTTAGATGGCCCCTCATGGAAACAGAATAACTTTCAATGAGAAGAACCATCACCCAACACATTGAAATTGGGTAGGAGTAGGATAAAATAAATGAAGTGCCAAGAAAACTTCACACATCCTTAAGAAAACAAAAGCAAAAGCTGTGTTTTTCAAAGATAAAATTGTATACTGTGCTAGAAACAAGCAAGGCTTTTCATCAGTTCTGAAACACAAAATAGAAAGCTGCCAAAGGATGCATGAACCACACTTTAGACAAGTAATTCTTCTGTCCAAGTATTCTTACATGTATTACTTTAGATGCAGACAAGCTCCTGTACAGCATGAATGGAGAGCTACTTTCTGTTTCCTCACTCAATAAAACATTGTCCTTTTCCAAGTGACAAGTGTTGACCTTTCATTGTATCACGTCTGCTCATGGTTTGCTCCCTTCTACAATCACTTCTAGCAACACACCTCAAAAATGACATGCAGAAATAAGTGTACTGCATGTGCTGTGTTATATAGCTGATGTGTAAGATTTCTGTGGTTGTTAATTAGAAAGGATACTTTTCTGAATTAGCATACTTGGTATGTAATTACTGCAAAGCAGCAACATAAATTAACTTTACAGATCAAGGCGTTCAATACTGATGCTGGAGACATGTATGTTTCTTTTCTCCCAAAATCTGTACAATCCAATGTAAGAAACAATGTATATTTAGAGTGCTTTTGGTTTTGACTTTAAAGCAGAGATTTCTGTATTAGAACTCAAATGCTTGGCCACGCTCCTTCTGCTTTCCTAACCTAACTTTTGTTTCTTTTTAATAAGAAAGGAAAAAGTCAGCAAAACAAAATGTCAACATTAAATCATTTCACAGCATTTTGTGTCAGAAATGTAATGGAAAATGTGCACATCATGGGAAAGGTTACTGTTCTTCCAGAACATCTTTTCATTTGGTTCAGGGCTCATCCCTCTACATAACTGTGCAGGCACTACTGATGGTTGTTCTCCCTGGGCTTAATTTGGCAGTTGAAGGATTGTGGCATTTTCAGGAAACCACAGTGCAGTGATTTTAGTGGTTATCCATCTGAAAGTGATGATATGATTTAGAATAATTACTCTGTTTATGTGCAGTGGTAAAAGTCACTTACTACACCATATCCCAATGTCAGCTTACACTTTACTGACTATTTCCCTAATACAACATCACATCAGATGTCAAAGTCAGAATTAGAGGGATTTACTGTTCCTCAGCAGTAAGTGCACACGCAGTACAGTAACATCACTGTACTTAGTTTAACTGACAATTGGGTAAGGAAAGGAGCAGGAGAGAATGGGATGAATTCAGCTAGTAAATCAAAGCACTGCACATTAATTTACGCTTGACCTTTGCATTGTTACAACCAGTGATATGAAAAGGGAAACATTAGTCTTTGCTAAGAGCTTTTTCATATTCTTGAAGAAAACATAAGCTGCTCTTTTTTTTCTTGCATATCCTTTCCACATGCCTTCTTCTCAGGACTAAGTGAATTTTTAGGCCTTTTTCAAGATGAAATCTGTGATAGGCTTAAATATTTATCTGTAACTTTTTAACTTAAGACAGCATTCTTAAATTCGGCAAAATTCTTAAACTGCTTATTTCTCATTTCCACAAGACAACATTCAAAAAACATTTCTTCAAATGACAAGAATTTAAAAAATCCATTCAAGGGCAAATGTTTAGGAAAAAATCTCAAGAAGAAGAATGAGATTGTTCTACCTGGAATATTCAGTGATACTGAATTCCTATCTTAATACAGAACCTTATCTTTGGCATTTAAAATGTCGAAGCAAATCAGATGCAAAAATTTAATTTCATTGAGATGAGAATGTTAAGGAATGACACAAACTGTAAGCAACAGTAACAGTCTCAGCTGCTGAAAGCAAAGCAAAATCTGAATCCAATATTGTGCATGGCACAGATGAAAAAAACCCCAAAAATTAATGTAAAAAAACCACAAAAAAATAAAAATTATGCAAAAGAAAGGAACAAAGCTAATAACAAGGCAGAAAAAGAAATGAAAAAAAAAAATTAAAAATTACTAAATTTTGTACACAGAAAAAATATTACTTCAGTAATAGACATTAGTCTAGACTATTTGATCTGTAATTTCAATGAACACAATAGCAGGGAACTACGGCAAGACAAGTAGACCAAATCTAGTGGACATCAAAATCATGCTGAAGTACAGGAAATAAACCCTACAGTTCTATTCCTTTTCCCAAAAACCAGACATTTTGTAAGAAGATTGATATTAACGTCATACTTCTCAAATTATCTATTTAGATGTTACTACATGCAAATTATTTCAGCTACTTTAAAATAAAGTTCAATATTAAAACCAGATTTCTCTTGTTATTTACACTGCCAAAAAAGCAATGTTTACCAAATATATTCTAACATTGAAGAAGCTTCACAACTAAATTGAGTTTTTTATTGTCCTTTTTAGTTTTTTTAACTGTAATGTTAAAGTAATGTTCTCCAGTAAGAAGCTTTGCAATATCCCAGCCTATAGCACAATTAAGCTAAAAAGAACAATAATATCCCAAATACCTGTCGATTATCTACAGCCTCCCAGGGAATACTGCTATACATAAAATTCTTGATTTTCAGTCAAATTTGCAAAAAATTGTATGCAACTGTGCTCCATAGATTTGTTAATGAAATTACTGCCATCAATGCAATTAATATGATATAATGGTACTATATGCCATATAAATAATGTGAAGAATAACTCTGGTCAGTGCTGAGAGAAGTGACTCCATATCCTTAAGCTCACTGTCCCTCTAGCTGCTTTTCATATATGGGCTTCTTTGGTAACGCAAAAATCCCCAAAACACACAAACCTCACATTGTTCCAAGACAAAATTAGTTTTCAATAGTGTAGATGAAGTTTTGCACCCAAACTGCAGGTCACCTACTATTAAAACCCCAGGCAGATTAACTAACTACACATCAAAGATTTGTAAAAGTATTGGGCAGCAGTAACAAAAATGATAAAAAATCCATGTGGAACAGTAAGAATTATTCTTCTGCATATTAAGATGTCCTGCTCAGTCCATAATTTACACTACAGTTCCATTAAGAGATATTTAATTCAGAACACTGACTGCACAGATGCTCACTTGGCACTAACTGTGAAAAGTCAAAACTGATGCTGCAACACAGCACTTAAATGGTTATTGTCTCCTGCCATGGTCTTCTACCACATCATTTTATTACCTGGACATGAAAATTCTCATGTATGAAAATTTCCTAAGTATAAATTTCAGACTCGTGGCTTCTGCAGCAATGGCTTGGTTTAACCATGCAAAACAACTGAATTGGTAATGAACTTGACATCTATCTGCTTTCTGAGAATGCTGTATTATGAAATATTCTGATGTCATAAGCTCACTGCACTGAAAGTGACTGAAGCAGTTTTGCCAGAATAAAGGACTAAGTGACACATTCAAATGCCAACTGAACTGAATTATTTGATGGAATTTGATGTAAGAAAAAAACCTTAAGAATGCCCACAAAAATAACAAGCTACTGACTCCACCCAGATAGATATTTTTGCTGACATAACCTATTACTGGTAACCAGACTGGGAAATAATTTCATGAGTCTCCCCACATCCATCACAAACTGCAATTTCAAAATCTCCATCTTGTTTCATGAAATAATTTTAATCTCCTGAAAAAACACCTCATTCAGTGACTGCTTTATCTAAAGAGGTTACTCATTACTTATAGACAAGGACCTCTATATGGTATTTTTTCATTTTATAAATTATTATAAATCCTATTAGTTATATATTACAAAAAGGGAGCAAAGGTCTCTGATACATATATGTCCTAGGGCAAGCAGAAAAATAATAAATAAATCCTGAGATACATAGCTGTCTGGGGATCAGATTACAACTGCAAAATATAGTTTCAAGCTGCAATTTACAAACCTATGATTGCAGCAAAGACTTGATCAACCAGCTGTAACTGAGGAGAAAAAAAGGGTAACTCTATATCACAAGTTCAATAATTAAAAAATGGTAATAAAGTAACCCTGTAGGAAGATTCTCTTATTTACAAGTGGTTGTCTCGTATATTTCTGAAGTTCATGACACTGGTACAGAAGCTTTTTGGATTAGCATACTTCAAATAGCAACACCAAGAACTTTGGACATTTACACTTATACCTGAAGAGTATAAACTTCTACTGTTCACTAATCTTCTACAGACTAAAGCCCAGTATGAACTTCAAGAAGATTTGACTGACAGATCAGTAAACAGCCCAGAAAGAATGTGAAGAAAACCAATTGGGGAGTGCTCTCAACTGCTCCTATTCACTGTCACAGGAACACTAACAAACCTCATCAAATATCACAATAATAAATATCACAATAACGCTCCAACAGTTTTAGAACTTTCATAACACTGAAGAGAGCCAAATATCCATTTTTCCTCTGTTCTTCCCAGTGTATTAACAGGAAATGTCATTAAACAACCTCCCCAAAAATTAAAGAAACCCTTCTGTGGAGCGTGCCTGGGGACTCACACTTTGCTGGCACCTGGATTTGATCAGAAAGCATGGCAGGTCAGATAACTTCTCATGCAGTTTTGCTCTCCTTTGCAAAACAAAGGCTATATGTTAAACTTCACAGACAAATTACATCTGATGGCTCTGTGCATATTTCCCAACCTGAATTTCTTAAATCTGATAACAGAACTGAATGGTAACAGATCTTTTGAACATGGCAATACCTCCAAATTTCAGTTTTGGGCCACTCCTACACCGACTACCTATAAGACAGTTCCTTGAAGACTACACATTATCAAGAAACAAACCAGAGATGGAACACAAAATCAATAACCAAAGACCTGAGTTTCTATTATTTAGATGGTTTAAATTTCTCTACGAAATAAGCAGCAAAACAATCAAGGGAAAATAGTAACATGGGCTTCAATAGACATTTTGCTGCCTCGTTTCAGGAAAATAACAGACAAGCATACTAAAGAAATCCAATAGGTACCAGGTAAATAGACTGATGCCTAATTAAAAGAAAACCCATAAGTCTGCCATGCACTTTTTGCAAGTGCTCCGGGCATGAACAGCTTCAGGTAGTTGGATAGCTCAAATCCCAACACACCCAGCAGTTTGCTTCTAGAGAAGCCCTGAATAACAGCAGTACAAGTCTTACTACCAGACCTATGCCTGACTTGTAGGCACTTGGTAAGAGAGCTTCACAATGCCTACAGTTTTTTTTTAATGCCTGCCATAGCATATGAATTTACAGAAAAATGCAATGCAAATTCAGTTTGAGTTAAGTCCTCCGAAGAAAATGTGCATTTGTTATTATATGAACTATCCTGCTATCTAGAATAAAAAAGAAACACTTCTCAGAAGGCAATATGCAAAAAATGATCTAACAGGTAACTCAAGCAACTAGAAAAGTTAACACACAGATTTAATCCCTGTAAATTATATAGCAAAAATAAACTACACAACTGAATGTTACATTTCCTTTCATTCTCTTAGTTCATTTCAATAAAATAATGCATTTGTAATCCTCTGTAACACGTAAGATTGCTTCAAATTGTGGCTTAACTAACGTTTTCCTTGTAATTAATCCCTACATTAGTGGTCTTGAACTTCTACTGTAAATAATAGACTTCCAATCACTATGATGGACTGCAAATTTTGTTGCAGTGGATTTAAAGTAATGAATAATTAATGTACTTGCTCCGGAATAAACTTCGGCTCACAAAGAGATTCAAAACTAACAGCTGAACAAATAAGGAAGAAATCCTTAACCTGAAGTTTGGCATGCCCCTTTGCATGGAACTGTAATAAATAAAAATGCAAAGATAAACCTATACAAGACAAATACAGTTAAGGAAATCT
The DNA here is from genome assembly GCA_013397195.1 of Hylia prasina. NCBI lineage: Eukaryota > Metazoa > Chordata > Aves > Passeriformes > Sylviidae > Hylia > Hylia prasina. Next base: position 5,835,320 of record VYXD01006830.1, read on the forward strand.
GGTGAGAGACGTTTTTGGACAGTTGATCTCCAGGGGATTCAAAAGAGACTGTCTAGAACACATTTTCTGTCAAAAGCATAATTAAAGCTGACCACTGTGTGCAGCTAGGCATGCAATCTTTTATACAGTATAAATTATCATCCTAAACTTCATACATACATTTGTAGTACCAGAATTACAGATGTCGCATACCTTTTTAAGTTCTACAGTTATAGTATGACTGAATAACTCATATTATAGTCAACCTTATAGTTAATATTAATCAACTTTTTTTTTTTCATTTAGTAAATATGACACTGCATATATTTTCACCTTTCCTACTCCTCACCTTCCCTGTCTGCCTTGATCCAGTAACTGGACATGCAGCACATCAGACTTGCTTGAAAAGTGAGAGAGTATACTGGGAAAAATAAGTACTTTTACATTTAGCTTATTTCCTAGTAAATATATGCATTAAAAATAAATACTACATACATGCTTGATAATTTTCTTTGCAAATTTATGTTTTTTGAATACTTTATAACCAGCATTCAAATCTATGTTTTTAACAAATTCTATTCTCTATTCTTTCAAATACATGACCTTCATCTTTTTTACCCTCTCTGTAATGCTGAAGTCATAATTTTGCCTCAGTCACTGCAAATGAAATGAAATGAAAATTCTAACTTAACTGACAATACAGCAGAAAAACTCAATACACAAAACTACAAAAGAATGTACTACAATATGCTTGCTCTAAATTGTTGGGATGAAAAATTGAATGCTTTTCAGATTTCTTTAACCTAATCTTTGCCCATACAAGAACGATAGTCTAACTCTATTCTGCTTTTCTCAAATCTGCTATTGAGATGACCATTTTATCTAATGTACTACATTCCAAAATATTACCCAAGCATGTCTTAAAGCAAACAACAGATGCTGTATTTAATTTTTTTTTTTTTAACAGCAGCCATTGAAAATTGGAATATTTTTTGAGAAGAGGCCACTTCTTTAGACGTGAAATTGTTTAAAAGTTCGCCCTTGAAAGTTTTTAAACTGGATTAGCTTGTGGATTCTTCTTTAAAAAACTGTTCTAAAACTGTTCTTAAAAATACTTAAATTCATCTTAATTTTTTATATTACCAAGCAGATTATACAGTAATATTGTGCTAAAAGTACTTTGTCTGTACAGTGCTACAATACGGAGGGCAGGTTTCACCTATTACATACTGAACTACCTGAAAGATACTTCTTTATCCATGCTTCTACTAAATATGGTGGCCTTCTGAGAGCTACTGGGGAGCTATTTTTAAAGATCTGCATCAGTGAATTACAGCCTCATTAAAAAAACAACGAAAAAACCAAAACAGGAGGTACTTAGAATAAAGGAATTCGTCTGCAAGATCTATAATTCTAAGCAATTCATGCAAGATTGTAATTAAGCACTCATGAAACCTTTTTAGATGTCTAAACTATATATGACTTCAAAAGATTCAAATGAAAATGAAAAGAAAAGCATCATATCTAAATGCTTTCCGAAACAAACAGCAAAGGTCAGCTCTAAAAACAAACAGAAAATTTAATATTATTAATATTATTAATATTATTGTTAGACTTAAAAATTATTTCTCAGGAAATTTACCTTTCACATCAAGCTTTAGCTTTAGAAACTCCAACACTTCAATATATGTCTTCAGTTTAAAGCAAATGTTGACAATATTTGATTATTGGTTAAGATTAAGTAGTATATTTTTATAGGTATCCTCTGGTTTCACAATAATTTAGTTTCAAGCACACATTATATAGCTCTTATACCTCTTCTCTCTTTTTAAAAAGTGCTGTATCTTCATGCCTGCCCCATATCAAACCTATCTGTGTCAAATATTTTAAAACCTCCATATTTTACTTCTATTTCTCTCAAAACTCAATGACAGGTCATTTGAGTAAAAAGATACTCAAAATCCACACTTTTCTCTAATTACATCTATAGCTTTCTCATTTATAATGACAGTTACAAATCCAACTTTGCTTCATTTGAGTACGTGGTTTTAATTAACTTTTAACTGTTAGATCTGTAAATCTTGACTGTGGTCCTAATTATTCTTGTAAAAGGTAAAAATTGCAGGTTTACTTAGCTCAACAGAATTTACACAGATGTATACAGAAGAATTTATAAAATAAATTCACTGTAATTTCTAAAAAAAGAAGCCATCACCTAAGGATCAAAGGATCACAACACTGATCCTTTCTAATGGACAAAACCACAAAAATCTAAACTTTCAGTTCTAGTGCATGCTACTATACTGAAAGAGTATATCTATATTATCTGACATCTCTTATTAAATAAGCACTATCTTGACATGTCTATAATATACACATATGCTAAACTATTAGCAAAAATAAAAGCAACATGTCAATAAGTTTTAGACAAAATCTGATAATTAAAGATGCCCTAATCTTTCTTACTATAGTCACTAAGGCATAATTCAGCCAGTTACTAAAGCATTATAATTCATCAGAATGAAATATACTTTATAAGGATAAATCCTTCCATAGTTATTTATTGGTTTTAAACCACATGAACAACAGGTTAAATAAAGCCACTGAACATACAATAAATAATCCCTTAACCATCCAATGCTACCTACGAGCACTGAAATGGAGACTAAAAATAAAATTCCAATAGTCATACAGTAATAACTAGTTAAATTATATTTTCCTGCTCCAGATTCATTGCTAAATAAATTATTATTATAAATTATAAATTTTTGCTGCATTATTTGAAATACTAAAAAAATCGCTTATCTTCCTGTAATCCTTTCTCAGATAACAACTCTGGAATGAGAGCCAAATAAATTTTAGAAGAACCTACAATTTTTAAAACAGATTGCCCAAGCATCACGTAACTAGCCCTGCTTGTGGTAACACACAGCACGAAAAGACAGAAGGCCCTTCATGATTATTCCTTAAATGTGCAGCTTTACCAGTTGCATACTTCTGTTTAATTTAGTGATGAACTTTTATATTCAGAAAAATCTTTAATATAATATAACCACAACTCCCTTTTTCTTAGTGATAGATGTGTTAGAAAGAGGGAAAACTAAATCCAGTAATTTTGATGAAGACCGAAGACAATAATAAAGATCTGAGAAAATCTGGGCTTTACTAACAGATAGTGCCAAACAAACAGATATTGAAAAAATATTTTTTTCCCCTCTTAACATTTCTTGCTTGCAAGGAGTGATACAACCTCACATTTAAAACACTCTTTGTACCACCAGAAAAGAGCCCTGCATGATGGCACAGAGAGGAAAAAGCACCAGGGCAGGCAGAGGCTGCCTATCACTCACTGTGCCAGTCACTCCTATCACTTTGTGACAATGCAAAACGAAATAAGCTTCTGAAAACTTTCTCAGACATAGGAACACACTGTGCATCACTCCCCTATACATCTTAGACTGCAGTGTTAACATAATTTAGTAATTATCAGAAGTAAGCCTCCACAGCTCTTTAGAAACAGTGGTAATCTAAACTGGATAAAGTTGAAGCTATTTATAGGAATTATCTGAAGAAAAACAAATTTTAAATTTAAATATTTTTAAAAATTAATATAGAAAATAAGAAGATTTAAGGAAATATTTTTCAGAGAATTATGAACAAAGGATTAGAACATAACAGACTCCTCCTATGCAGGACTACAGTTCCGTTTCTTGGCCTAATTATGAGGGTGATTTTTAAGAGAACATGTTGGGTTTTGGCCTATTAATACATTTATTTTTCATCCATCTAAATTATTACTAAAATCTTTTCCTGTAGTAAAGACATAACAGTAATTTTCTACCATTATTTTTTAATCTCAACTTAAATATACAGCTCCTCGTGGCATTTTACCACCTAATCCTTTATGTCCTCCAATGTGGTATTTTTCACATTTCTAGAAAAAGCCTGAAGAAAAAAACCAAATTCACTGCCCTTTTCAAAGTAAAACACAGCATGTGTTTTACCGGGATTCCTTCCCACAACAAAATGGTCTTCCTGTATCTTTTATTTCTTGTAACTGTAGGGCTTAAGAAAGCCCTATAGTTAATAATCTTGCCATGGGCAGATAAAAACCTGCTGCCACCAGTCCTCATCAGTGTAACTGCATAAGCAACCCCTGTAACACCCCCCTCTATTTCACAGTCTGGTTCTGAGCAGGATCTGAGATTACCCAGCAGTAGTAGCTTGTTTACAAATGAGAGTCACACAGTTACTGATGAGCTTGTACAGGCACTCTGCCTCCAATTTGGAAATGGAGCTACACCCTGGCACACAACTTGTGATTTTACCAACTTCTATGGTAAATCATATGCTGTGATTGATACTAAAACCAGCTATTCTGAGTATGTACAAGGCCTCTGTACCTGTGACACATCCTGATTATAAAGCTATGTGTTGCTTGCCTATGTCATCAGTGATTCTGACTTTTCTCATAACTCTGACTCCCAGAAATAAACCAAAATACTTATTTTGGAGTCCTCCTTCCAGTTAAAAGCAACAATTATATCTGACCTAAAGAGAAGAACTTGTCTAGAAAAATCTTGTTGAAGCATACAGGCCCTAAATACAAAACACTTTTAAAAATCTGAACTTAAAAGATAATTTTAATGAAATCTCTGTAGATTCAATTAAAATCCACCTTCTGATTGATAAGGTCCATGATTCTTCTTTCAGGAATTTTGAACAGTTTTTATAACTTTGCAAAGAGGCTACAATGCCATCTATAAAGTCAAAATCCGCAGAAGTAGTGGTCAATGGTAGCTATTTAATAGCAGCTATTCTACACTTTAATTAGATTTCTGCACCTACTAAAACATCATTCAATGGTCTTTTTTTCATTTCTGTTTCAGATAAGAAACATGATTATTGATTCCTTTCATGATCTGCATTAATGGAGGTAGCATTAATACCTTTTTAAAAACATAAATTCTTCATAATCTACATTTCAGCTCATAAAATTGTTGATTATTTTAATTTAATTACTTTTAGGATGCTCATGTAGCTTTAATATCATTAAAATGTTAAGTTTATCTCTCTGACCTGCTCTAAAACATTGACAATTCACCCTGATGAGAGCAAATTAATTCTACAGTGTTAGAAAAACAGATTATCTTGGTTATTTAAAATATAAATGTTTTTGGCAGATTCTGAGGCAATTATATCCCTAAATAAGGGGATGAAATTTATTGTGCTTTCAAAAAGTACATTATCTTCATTTTAATCACAACAAAAGGATAAAGATGGGACTTTAACTCCTCATAAGGTCAAAGTATCAAACCTACCTGACTAGATTTTCATTGTCTCCAGTGCCTTTGCAGGTAGCACACTCAGTCCTTAAATCCTCTGACTTGGGCTTCTTTTGCAGCACAGACTGTCGTTGCCTTCTTTCTCTGGGAATACGCTCCTGCCACAGCAGAAGGCAAGAAGAAAGGAACGGAGGGGGGAAAGGAGGAAAGGAAAGCAAATATTTTCAATTATGGCATGGAAAGTAACACTTCAGCCCAAAGTTTAATTTTTTGTGAAACTGTTAAAAAAACAAACAAACAAAACACTATATTCCAACCTCAGGTTTTTCTTCTTCAGGCACAAAGCTTCGTTTTCGTCCTCTAGTTCTCTAGAAGAGAATGTATTTAAAATTCAATGTTAGGTAACAGAATGTTTTTGCTATTTTTCTATTATTCCTAACAACAAAAACATATCGCAGGAAATAATTTGAGGCATTACCTACAGAACCACTGCCAGACAACTACACTGATCAGTGTTAGGACAATAGCTTCACATTCTGAATATAAATCTACAGAACTAGCCAAAAAGTAAATATAAACTAAATATATAAAAGCAAATATAAGTAAGTCTTATTCTTAAAAAGACTGCCACTAGAATTACAAATCTCTTACAGACTTTGCACAAACCTCCCAAAACTAGTAATTTGAAAAGTAATATGAACAGTGTATTAAAATAAACTCAATGAGCACTAAAATGTGCTCTATTTATAAGCCAAGTGATAAGATTAAAAAAAAAAAATAAAGAACATTACCAAAACAGAAATGCAAAATACCTTACAGATTTTGAGGAGTAATAAGAATTAAAACTTTCAAACTGAAGCTTAGTAGAATAGGTTTATGGCAAACTCTGATAAAGCTGTAGCATATACCAACATATGACTGGTACACAACAGATGTTTCTGATTATTCTACACAGAAACTAGAAAATTTTTCAGTATTGCAGTTGACCAAAAAGTATAAAGACCAACACTGTGGAGGACAAGAGGCATCCATGGACGGTAACAGCAAGCACCAAAGGTTTACAAACACCTTTTAAGTTACTACATACAACTTACACGAATTCAGGTTCAGTCACTCCATTTTATCTTTGAAACAGCACCATTACTAACCTGCCTGTGTTATGTAACTGCAACAAACTGACAGTATCACTCTTTCCTTCTTGTTTAAAAAGAAAAGTATATTAGAAGGGATATGGAAAGAAATAAGAAATATCAGAGACTATGCCAGTAACCCAAAATGTCTGACACACAGACACAACCTAACTACATAAAAAACATGAAAATGCTTGTTTTTATGGGAGAAAATCACCATATTAGGAAGTAATTTATCGCATGATAAGGAAAAGCACTACCTACATTACAGCTTCTTAAAACCTTTTTTGAAGCAGCTGGTGTTCACTTCAGAAAACGTAACAAACAGATAATCCAAAAAATCTTAGACCAGTTTAGAAGCACAAGCAGTCATATATTCAGTTCCAAAGAAGCTAACAATATAATTCTTCTCCAGTTGGGTCCTCTTTGAAGGTGATTTATACTAGCTTCAAATTCAAAACAGTTGTCTATTTTACATATTTAAATACTTCCACACTGCAAATATATCTGCCACTTCAACACATCTACACCTTTATACTTATGCAGATTGTGATCTCTGTATGTTAATAACATTCTGTTTGGGAAGATTTTCCTTTTTTAGTCAAGATTAACATTGTAGTAGCAATGAATGTAGTGGAATGGAAAATGCTAGTCTATTTCATGGCTCTTTAGAACACATTAACTGCCATTAGTATTCTCTTTCACATTTCCCTCAGGGTGATTTATTAAAAAATGTAAAACCTTATCTTTTAATACATATCAATATTTATTATACATTTATGAATTGAGGTGTTCTACATTCCACAAGCCACACAGTAGCGCAAAAATATGGAAAAAATTATTTACTACATGTTACTGAATTTATCAGTGTAATATTAGAGATATTAATGTAACATGGGCTGCGTGTCAACTACATGTTACACAATTGAAGGTCACTGCAAATTAAAACTAGACAAAAAAGTTTGATCAGATACCAGCACATTAACTGCCAATTTTACTACTTTCAGCCTCTGGAATTAGTCCTAAGAACATTTACAAACTTTGACAACTTTAAGCTATGGATGCCCTCCTGAATGCAGCTGTGTATAGATTATAAAGAAGTAGGTTTTATGGTGCATGCCAATAAAGGAAGTATTAGGGTCCTCACTTCTCATGTTTCAGCAGCAAGAGACAAACTATGCCCTGCACCATTTGAGTAATGCTATCTTGAAAACTGACACAACTTGGAAATCTAGGTAACAATGACATTATTTTTGACTCTAAATAGGAAGTATTACAAGTTTAATAACTCAATTTTAAGGAATAATGAAACAAACTTCAGCAAAATGAGATATAAGACTTATTAATAATTTAGTCACTTTTGCCAAGGAAATGTTGATTTGCACCTGTCTGCTATATAATGTGTGATGTATATGACCGAGAATGTCACATTAAATTATACTTTCATTATGCTTTCATTAGCTTTCTAAACCTTCAAACATACTTGAGTTTGTTCAATTATCACTAGAAAACAAACATTAAAATCAACATCTTTAGCAAACATATTAGTAGGATATTTTATATCCTACAAAACCTGCTTTTAGAATAGCCGTTTTACAGGTTTTTGTCCAAATGGACATCCATAGTCAAACATATTTTCCATGCTTCTGCTCAGATCATTTTACTATTGCCAGCATTCAACATGAAAAATAAGACCAAATTAACAACTGAAAATTGAATATTCTTTGATTTTCAGCAACAGCCCTCTAGTAATTTGACATTTGTAGTTTTACATATGTTGTCGCTAAAGTTACCTCAGAGGTTAACAGGAAAGAATCAGGTAAATCTGGATTACTTTGTTCAATATTATTCATTACTGTTTGCTTCTAAGGTACTGTATTTTAAATTGCTTTGAATAATTTCTGTCATTAGCAGGCTTAGAATGAAAACATCAGAGACTATAAATATAAAATATTAGCGCTGCATGTATTTGCCATAAACAATTTAGGATTTGTTATTTAAAAGTGGCTAAAGGAACCTTGCTGTTAAGTGGCATATATTACAACCATGATAAACTTGTTCATATTCAAAACTTATGATGTTAATCCAGCAAAAGATGCCCACAAAGACTGTGATTTTTTTTTTTTAAGTCAAAATACCTGGAAATTCAATACTACAGAGATACCTTCAATTGAGGATTTCCCTATATCATAAAATGGAGCAAGACAGTTTTGTGGAAGTTGTCCCTGCATTTCCCAAGTGTTCAAACAATAAGTTGGGAAAGCAAAGTCATGTTATCAGCACTAAAGCAAAATCCTAATTAATGACAGTGCTATCCCAGCAGCTTTTTTATTTTACTGCAGAAGGTACAGATGCTGTAAAACTTCTACCATTCGGGACGGACAACTCAGTCCAGATCAAAACAAAGAAGGTGTGGATTAGAGAGATATGACCCACACATGGCAACTGTCACAAGGCGACACTTCAGAACAAGGATAATAATTTCAAAAAAAGTACTGAACTATGTAAAGTGTACAAAACATGTACCTATAAAATTTTCTTCATGTAGAAACAAAAGATTTCTGTGAAAAATTATCTCAAATGTTGACATTTGAAAGTTTTTGGTTATGTCTCATCCTAAGTTCTGTACTTACACAGCTTTGGAATTCATTCAGTGGGCACCTACAGCAAGGGCAAAGTGTGAGATGTGCTCAGACACTTCCCTTCCCTTACTAGTAACAGTAAGACTCCAGCCACTGAGCTCTGGAGCCCACAGCATCAGAGTGCAATCACCATACAGTTCTGTTTACTACACAGGCAACTGAAGATTTAAAATTAGATGCCTACAGCTAAGAGCTGATTCTATATAACCTTAACTGCCCCCAAAAAAATCAAACCTGCCAAGGTCATAACAAGTGCAAACTCTATTTTTCATTTCATTCCTTTCAAATTTTGGCGGTGAAATAATACAAATAAAGGAATGAGTTGACACAAAAAACAGTTGAATTAATAAAATTTGACCTCCTGATACTATACCACAATATATCTACTTTGTCTCCTTCTCTAATGACTTCTAAATCTCTTCTCTAGTGCATCCAAACCACACCTTCCAGCATATCCTGAAGTTCTCCATGTGTTCCCCAACTAAAGTGAGAACTTTTTCCATACTCAGACCTCATCCTTCCAATTCAGCTACTCTAAGAAACACTGCAACACTTAATTAGGCATACATAGATCTCAATCAAATATTGCAATAATGGGTCTATCAATTACTAAAGACAATGCTACTATAGTAGCAGGCAAGTGACTACTTTTCATTGGGAATCAAGTTAAAAGCCACAATTATTTGAAATAAACAGATTTAGCTGCTGCATCACAAAGAACATAACTTACACTGAACTGAAAAAGTGTACCTTATTTCATTAGCAATACAATCCAGTGCAATCTGAGCAGCCCATGAAAGGTCAATAAATTAAGATGCCAGCATAAAATAGTTATTTTTAAAGAAGAACAAAATAAACACTTGGATAAAAAAGTTAAAATTTGCAAAAGATAGAACAGATTAAACTCTTCTTATTAGTCTTTTTTAGCATAACATTTTAGCAAATAAATTGCTAATTAAACTCTTTAAAATCCTGTAAGATTATGTTCCTTGGGTAAAGAAACTGAGCTGTCTGATTCAATGAAATCGTCAAGATGAAAGCAAGCCATCATTTCCAAGAATATCTTACCAAAGGTTTACCCTTCATAGCAATTTTAATGCCTGCTCTGAAAAGAGCAGTGCTCTGAATAAATGAAACCTGAAGATTAACAATGTCCTTCCTTGTCTTTTACTTCAAGGCTTACTATCTGTGGAGGTTAGAGAACCATTCCACAGTATTAAGGCATACCTCATTTCACTTATTTCAGTTATTTCATTAACTTCTGATTTTTCATTTCATAGTTGGAAAAGAGAAAATCCTACCTCTCTTACTTATTTTAAAAATTCACACAAAACATTAAAAGACTCCCTAGAGAGAAGCAGTGGTGAGCATCACATGCAAACAGCTATCAACTCTGGAGAGAAATAGAAGTAGGAAAGCACCCAACACTGGATTGTTCCCATCTAATCTAATCTGTAATGATCTAAGTTGACAGTTACTACAATATCCCGTAAAGTACATATCATTTTATAATATACAATGAAAGTAATAAAACACAATTAAGAAAAAATGTTAGAGAAAGTCTTGGGAAAAAAAGAAAAAAATAGAAGAACTACAGCATACACTTCCATAACTGAGGGAAAGCTAAATAAAAAATGGGTTTCTTTCAGCCATCATGTTTTGCGTCACAAAAGTATCCATCTATGCATTCTGCTGTTACAGAGTGGAAACTTGCATGTTGGCATAGGGAATTAAAAGAATCAGGAATTAAATGGCTAAAAAACAGAACACCAACACAATAAATTAATAATGAATGATGAAGCCATAAATGATACAATGTGACACAGATAAATGAATGAGGGATATGGAGTGATGCATGAGAGGAAATGGTGAACTCAAGACACTTCAAAAAAATCAGAACATTAAAAAACACTGTCCAAAATAGAATGAAAATATGCTGAGGGAAAATGTGATCAACAATGGGCTCAAACCCAACAGTAGGAGAAGAAGAAAGACTGAAGTGGGAGCCTCCATTTTAAACTTGGAAAAGCTAGAAGTCAGTGCTTACACTTCATATTTTTGTTCATAAGCAACTGGACAACAATATGAAACACAAAAAATGAAGAAGAGTAGATAATGCATTGACTATAACATTTTGAATTATCTCAGAAAATAAATTCCATACATGAGACAAATGAAAGACATCTGTAAAGAACAAATGAAACCCAGGATGAACTCTACAGTCGTTGAAAAGAAACAGACTGTTTGCAAAAGGAAAAAAAGCAGCAAAGCAAAGCTGCAAAGGAAACAGTCTGTTTGCCATCACTAACAGATGCAACAAGTTGATATGTTGGCTTCCAGGGGGGAAGTGAGCAGGTGAACAGGACAGAATAGGTGCCCACATGACCCAAAGCCACCATGGCTGTCACCAAACTTCATGGTTATGTTTCAATGTTTATGCTTTAAATCAGTTCATCCAAAGACAGCAAAAGAAGGCAGAATGTTCCCTTGAAGCACTTTTGCTTTGCCGGTTGGAAGAAAAAAAAAACACAACATGATGGATCCAGAACTTGTAAACCAACCAAAACGGGAGAGGTGATTCCCAAAAAGCTCCTCCTGAGCTTTTTTCTGAAGAGATTCTAGAGGATAAGAGTGTATACTGTCACCTATTTAATTTCATGTTTTTCACAAGATGATATAGAAGAGTTAAAAATGTTAACAATACATGGAAAAGAATATGAAATACTGAAAGCAACTGTGGTCAATGGCAAGGGTTCAAGTCCACTCCACATAAAGTGAACTAGTATGGTTCTGGATTTGATCTCCTGTGTCACAGTTTTTCAGAAGAGCAATGGTGATTTTTCCATGGTAATTTCAAAATGCTCCTTGTGAAAGAACATATAAATGTAGGAGGGTTAGACTACAATGATATTTAAGTTACACCTGACTTTCAAAAGCATTGGTACTATAATAATTTCTTTCCTCTGCAGAAAGTCTGTAGCAGTTGTTTTGTGTGTGCTGTAATTTTAAGAGGGCAAAATGTGAAGAACTTTAGATGCTTTGATTTTTGGAGATCTATAAGCTTCACATTTCTTGTCAGAAATAATAGCAGTTATTGATTTATGTTTCCCTGACAGACCTGTGCCTACAGTGACTACTTGAAAAAGACACATTGCTGTCTTTTACACATGCTGAAATGCACAGCGAAGAGAATCAGTACAACAGCGTACCCACTCTTAATTCTGGTTCCTATCTAAATTCTTCAGACATTTTCATTTTTATCTTATGTCAAGTTGTAGCAGACACACTAACATTAATGATATACTTCCACAGTTTTACCTTTTATCAAACAATGTTTCATGGATATCTATCACACATATCAAAACCAACCAAACCTCAACTCTCTCACTTATGCAGCTTTTATCATATACTGCTAAGGATAATCTAAAGACAAAAAATACAAAAGAAATCAGTAAACATTAGAATAATATATAATAATTCCAAGCAAAGAGATAAATGCAGGAGAATTTCATTACTACAGAAACGAGGATAACTCTGATATGAAACACAAGCAAAACAGAACACTTTCAGAAAACAGAATTGGGGAAATTTTCACTAAACCACCATACCAAAAAAGTGATTTAATGAAATCAGTGCACTATCAATAGTGTGCATAAAACAAACCACAAAAGCCTGTAAAAAAGCCATACAGGTTGAAACACAGATAGTGTATTCTCTATCCTGTTACACATAAACCATGAACATTTTGCCAAGATAGCAATTTTTAATTCATGACATCATCCATTCCTTACAAGAAGTTAAAAATTACAAACTTCCTTTGCCAATGAAAAGATTATGATGAAATCAGCTGCAGAAAAACTTCCTTTGAACTCCCTCTGCTTTATTAAAAGGCAGAAGAAATGTTCAATTCATGGCACCACATAGGCATAAAATAATTTCAAATAAAAGTAAGGACTGCCATGTAGACACCAGATGGCACACTCGTTCAGTACAGATCAAAGTGAGCATCTTAAATGGCATATATCACTACTATTCAACAACTATCTCTGAAATAATTATTAAATTTTTCAGAAAAATGACAGTAATAAAAGGAGAACTGTTAGACAAAAAGAAACAGCAGTAAATCAAAATATGATTATAAAAAGAAACAAGTAAATCAGGAAGCTTAATTACACAGAATTACATTTCTTCTATATATTTTTAGTTTCCACTGTCTTGAGGACTTTTTTTCCTAGGAAATCAAAAATTCTGTAACATTTCAGCCATCAAGCAAAACTGTCACTAAGTCTATCAATTAACTTGTAACTACTGTTTCTCAGCCTTAAACAAGTAACAGAATTTGAGAAAGAGCAGGATTGACTTCTATCCTTTTTAACACTAATTTCCTCCAAGGCACACATTTAGAGAACTGAAACAGAAGCAGGAAGACAAAGAAAGGCTCAGTTTTCAGGTGTTGCTAAAGCAAGTGATTCTTTCCTGGAAAACTTAATAGTACTTATTTGCAGAAGTGATAGATACGGCAGTTACCTTTACTTACAGAGATATTGACACCATTGGAATATGTTCATTTCTCCATGCCTTTGCTGCATGGAAAACAAGTGATCTTTCATCTGCAGGTCTTTTTTTTCTGCTTGCTTTCTTAAAAATCAAACCAACAACTAAAACAATCCCCAAACTCCAAACAAAAAACCAAACAACAACAACAAAAAAACCCCACCAAAAAAACCACACAAAATAAGTAAAACTTTGATACACTCCATTTGCTTCAAGCATTGTGGAAGAGCTAGATCATACTTGATCATACTTCACTCCATTCTGAATTTGATCTGAAGCCAAAAGAGAGTCCTTTATTATCATGCATCCATACACTTGGCAAGCTGAAATAATTAATTTACACATTTGTGACATTTGTGACGTTATGATATCATAGACTCCCTTTAGCTTTTCCATCAACTGATGAAGAAAACAAAGTTATTTTACAATATTCGTTATAATGAAAACTTTATGTTTCAGAAAGTTGACTGACTACTGAATTTTTTGTCTAGAGATTTATGTTCAGTTGACATTTCTGTTCAGCAATTAATCTTTAAATTCTGTATGTCGAAACCATAATTAACACAGACTTTCACTGATAAACAAAAAAATTACTGTGTATTCCTCTGGATTATATACAATGCAATTAGAGAAAAAAAGAGTTTGGTATCAGAGCATCAGAATACTTCAACAATTAAGTTCCCAAAATTTCACCTTTATACCACTGGGTAGATAGCTGCTTCTCAATAAAAACAAATTAAAAAATGGAATTTCCACAAAAACAAGCCAAAAAATAAACCAAACCAAACCAAACAAAACAAAAAAACCACCAAAAAAAAAAAAACTAATATCAGTATTAAAGAGTACCAGATCTGGCAGCATTTATTGGAAGATGGAATATTCAACAACACAAACACTACTTCACTTCAAAGGACACACCAGCATCCCTTCCACTCCTAGAGCACACAGCTAGCCCCAGCAGCACAAAATTGCTTTAGAAGATGTTGTATGCATGTGACATACAGGAACAGCACATTCCAGACAACAGCATATATAGTAGGCAAAGCACAGTTTATGATTTTTTTTTTCAAAAGGACAGAAGGAAAACCCTTATTTTGCAAAAATAAGACACCAGACTAAAAAACTATTTTAGCAATGACATGTTTGATAAAAAAAATAACCTGTGTACTCTTTTTTATTCTAGGATATCAAATGAAGTGGACAGATTTTTGAAAACTGTGTATACAAACAGGAACACACCTTAAATAGACTCTGAAAATCAGAGCATACATAGCTGAGCAGGGTAAAACCATTAATCTCTCAATTTACTGCTGAGAAATGCTATTTGCATCTCTTGGAAGTATTTTCCAAAGAAACAATCTATTCTATAACCTTGGTGAAAAAAAAGTGAAAGAAATGGTACAGCTGAGAAAAGTAAATGTTAAAAAACATATTCAGATTTATAAGAAATATAAGGAAGGTGTTTATAGATATCTGGTTTATGCAATTAGCGATTGATTTCTATTAGCTCTTTGCTAATCATTAGCTATTAATTTCTATGAAATTAACTAGCAGCAGAAATAATGATTTGTGATGCTTATAAAAGTGTGAAATTGGAACTATAAAGATAACAGATTTTAAATAAACCTAGTTTAAAAAGCTATGCACTGAAATGCAAAAAATCTTTAAAAGGTTACTACATATGGCTTGAAATGTATAAAGCATAAACACTTCATTAAATTATGTCTGCAAATGCAGCCATTATACAACAGAATTAAGTATAAAGACCTAATGTCTTGTTTATTTGCATTCGTCATTTGTACAGACCCTGGCTCAGAGTAAAAGTATGGTATGATTAAATTTACCCTTGTATATTCACTTACATGGTCTTAGGAAGTTCAAAATCAGAAAGGTCTTTTTGTAAACTTAAGTTACATTTTAATGTACAATATGATAGTTGCTGTCTCCAAAACAATGGAGTGCAAATAGTTGGACTTTGTCTTCCCATTTCTTTGAAACAGCTGCTCTAGAATGCAGAAATGACATCAGCGTGCTACAGGATGAGGATGGTCACCTCACAAACAGGAACACAGACAAGATAAAGATGTTAAATTCTTTCTTTGCCTCTGTCTTCAACAGCAACAACAGGCTAAGGGGGTCCCAGTGCCCTGAGCTGGAAAACCGCAGTTTTGAGAATGATAAATTCCCAGTCAGCCTTGAATTTGTGTGGGATTTACTGCTCTAGCTGGATCCCTATAAGTCCATGGGGCCTGACGGGATTCATCATAGAATACTTGACTGTCTAATGACATTATGAAAGCTCTTTTCATGATTTTTGAGTGGTCTTGGGAATCCAAGAGGTCCCAGTTGACTGGAAGCTAGCAAATGTTGTCCAAGTTTTTAAGAAGGGCAAGGAGGACCCTGGAAACCACAGGCCTGTCAGTCCCACTTCAGTGACAGGTAAAATTATGAAGATTATTCTGGGAGATCCTGAAAAACTCTTGAAGGACAACAAAGTCATCAGAAAGAGCCATCATAGCTTCATGAAGGGAAGGTCCATCTTGTCAAACTTGATTTCCTTCGGTTATAGTGAATGGGGTGAGATACTAGACTGGCAATCTGTCACTGCAGCACTCTATATTAGGACCAATTCTTCTCAGCATCTTCATAAACAACTTGGACACTGGACTTGAAGATATACTAAGTAAGTTTGCCAGTGATACTAAATTGGGAGGAGCTGCTGACTCGCTCAAAGGCAAAGAGGCCCTGCAGAGGGTCCTAAATGAGAGGGCTGGGCAATTGCCAACTCTATCAAGCTTAACAAGGGCAAGTGCCCGAATCTGCACCTGAGACAAGGCAACCCTCAATGTATAGACAGACTGGGGAATGAGATGCTGGAAAGCAGTGTCACAGAAAGGGACCTGGGGATCCTGGTCAATGGAATGTTGAACACAAGTGCCCTAGCAGCCGGGAGGGCCAAGAGTGTCCAGGAGGGGCATCAGACACAGCACTGATAGCCGGGCAAGGGAGGGGATTGTCCTGCTCTGCTCTGCACTGGGGCGGCCTCACCTCAAATGCTGTGTGCAGTTTTGGGCACTGCAATATAAAAAATAGATATAAAGCTAATAAACCTATCAGAAAGAGTTCAAAGGAGGACTACAAAGATGGCAAAATGCCTAGAAGGGGAAGACATGCAAGGAGTGGTTTGTTCAGCCGGGAGGAGACTGAAGGAAGACCTCATTGCAGCCTCCAGCTTCCTTCCACGGGGAAGAGAAGGGACAGCTGCTGATCTCCTCTCTGGTGACCAGTGACAAGATCTGAGGCATGGCCTGAAGCTGGGTCAGGGAAGTTTTAGGCTGGATACTAGGAAAAGGTTTTTCACCCAGAAGGTGGCTGGGCTCTGGCGCAGGCTCCCCAGGGAAGTGTCCACAGCACCAAGCCTGACAGAGTTCAAGAAGTGTTTGGACAATGCTCTCAGGCACGTGGTGTTGTTCTTGGAGCTGACCCAGGCAGGGCCAGGAGTTGGACTTCAGTGATGCTTGTGGGCCTCTTCCAACTCAGAATATTCTGTGAATCTGTGATTCTATATAAATATACTGTGAAATACTTGAAAGCTAAGAGATAGAAATACTATAGAGCGCTCATAGGGTTCTTTAAAAAGCTTGTATAGCATTAGGATACAAAATACTGTCCTGGCACACGATTAATGTAGAGGACTATACAAGGGAGAAGCACTGTCCTGACTCTGAATAACCTGCTTCAGTCTTAGTTCTCTCACACTCCCAAATTACAGAAGGAAACTGAGTCTCCAATGTTATGCAGAAGTTGTGAACACTGGTGTGCTCCAATTGTCACAGGTCTCTGGTCAGATGGTCTGGTTTTGGCTGGGATAGAGTTCATTTTCTTATTAGTAGTTGGTATAATGTTGTGGGTTTTGGATTTAGTATGAGAATCCCAGAATATTCTGAGCTGGAAGGGATCCACGAGGATCATCAAAGTCCAGCTGTTAAGTGAATGGAATTCATACAGGGATCTAATGCACAACCTTGGCATTATCAGCACCACGCTCTGACCAGCTGAGCTAACCTGGCCTCAGCAATGCTGATACTGGTAACGCACGGATATTTCGGCTGTTGCTAAGTTATGCATAGCTCAAATCAAGGACTTTTCAGTGTCTCATGCTCTGCCAGGGAGGAGCTGCACAAAAAGCTCACAGGGACCACAGCTATGACAGCTTGACTGAACTGCCCAAAGGGATATTCTACACCACAGACCATTATGCTCAGTATATAAACCGGGGAATTTACCCAGAAGAGGGGCCAATCAGAGAAGAGGGGAACAGTCAATGGTCAATGCTTCTCTTTTACAGCGAAGCCCTGCTCACAGGGCAGCAAAGGTGTTATCTTGCAAATCTGTGTGTTTTACAAAAGCAGAGAACAGGAGAGAACTGGGACACTAAAAATTCAAGGAGTGGAACAAAATCTTTCTTAGACTGGTAGAACTATTTTTTCCACAATGTAACATCATACAGTGATGACACAGTATGCCACTGAAAGTCAATCTCTGTATTACATACTGCAATGCATGTAGATTTATTATGTAACACATGAAGCACCAAATCACCAATGTAGCACCAGTTTAGCACATCACAGTGTCACAGGATGAGGGGAAAGACTTCAGAGCAGTCAAGACTTCTCTCCATTTTGCACAGAAGAACCTTGGCAGTTATTACATGGGCTTTAGAACAAACCAATATTGTATTCCTATGGATTTCTGAAAAATGCCTTATGTTACTCCTTTTTTATTACAACTAGGAATGTCTTTCCTGCAATAATTTTAGTTCTCTTTAGTCCCAGATACATGATTCTCCACACCCTAAGGGAATGACATTAGGTATAAAAAGAGAGAAGAGAAAGGAAGAAAAATGGGAGATGAGATACAAAGGGTTCAGTAAGCAGAACACCAGGTAAATCTTCTTTCCATGTGAACAACAGCATAACAACGTTAAATTCAACCTACCCAGGCAGCTGTAAGATTCTATGAGCTGTCGTGTATTAGGACAAAGGGTACTTTCCCTCAATGAGGAAAAGAAAGAAGTTTCTCAAAAATATAATTTTGGATTATGCACACTCTTAATAGTTTGAGCTAAATTAATCAGCTTGGCATGAGTCATTCTTAAAGTTCTGAGTCACAAACTGGGCAAGGGAAGCCATTAGGTAAATCAAATCTGTGGCCCAAAAGTAAAATATTTAAAACAGGGTCAGGAAAATACTTGCTTAATCCTATCAGAGCACATTAAGTATGGTATCTGCTAGTATAATCATAAAATATCTAGAAAGCATTGTGAAGAAAATAAAAGTTGTGCTGCATAAGAGACGAACTTCATCTAACTCTAATGTGAGAGGTTGTAATATTTCCTGATATTAAGAAAAATATATTGGAAGGTGAACCACTTATGTCTGAAGGGATATGGGAACACTCATCCCATAACCTGGGCCTAAATGCCCTTTGATATTTTTATGTTGTTTTTATAGGTGGTATGACACATCATACATGAAAAGCCTTGTTTTCTGAACAAGCAGGAGAGCAAAATTTAAGGAAAAGTGCACTGTGATTAATGAAATTGTAATGCTTTCAAATACACTAAATATTTCATCAGTACAGGAAGCAAGAGGTTTTGCTTGTTTTCCCCAATTCTATCCACCAAGAAAGTTTAAGAAAACATACATTGACTAGTAAGACTAAGAAGCCAAGCAAACTGAAATAACAGGGTCTTGTGACGGCCACAAGATGTGCAGTCAGTCATCAGGTTGGCTGTACGTAAATAAATGACTAATTATTTTACAGCTATAATTCAGTATATTTCCATCTACCCTAGTAAGTGTCCTTACTACTACAGTGAAGAAGAGCTGTTAAGACTAAGTTTAAGTGCAAACTGAATTTTTCCTTAAGCCTGTACAGCTCTTCAGTTAAGTACTGTGTTTCCCAGCTTCCTATTTTAGCAAAACAATGTTTACCACAAATAATAAAACACTAAAAGGAGATAATAGAATATATAGCAAAAACAAAACATCAATCTAATTGAAATCTCTCAATTCCAAATGTGCACATGTAGGTCATCTGAAACAATATTATTATTAATATAAGCCTTAACACATCAACTCCACCATCATTTACCGTGTTTCTGATTGGAATTTTCTTCGGTTCTGTTGGCACATCCTGAGGAACGAATTTCACTGGTTCCTTAATTTGCCTCCTTGATCTTTTGGTCCCATCTGGTAAGGTTTCCATGGCGATATCAGCCTCCATATCACTGCTACCTGCCTGGTCACACTCTGAGCATTGCCTGAAAAGCGGAAGATTTTCTTTTTAAGACTGCAGTCACAAGAGCAGAAAAAGAAATATACTGAAGTGTTGGTGTTTAAGATAAATTCAAAAGTCAAGAAATCAAATGGACATCTAAAACATACAATTTAAGCAACCAAGCAAAACACAAGTAAGATATTCTTATTTTCCTGACAGTACTTAACTTTGAAAGCCAAGGTTCTGAAAGTAGGAATTAATCTTCAAGAAAAATGCCCCCTTTTTCATAATTTTCATGCTAACACATCTTCATTTTTAAAGCTGCCCACTGATCTCTAATCTATTAATTACTATAGCTGCTGCTGCAGTTTAATTATAGAATTATATAGTGGTTTGGATTGGAAGAGATCTTAAAGATCCTCTAGTTCCCACCCCCCTGCCATGGGCAGGGGCACCCTCCACTACACCAGATTGTTAATCTTTACAATGACATGCTGCTGAATTCATTCCAATGACAGCACACTTTAGTGGCAGGGATTTGGAGAACATGTTTGTTATGAAAATAATTTTTAATAGATATTTCCTAAGGGAGTGGGTTTTAAATCTGAAAAAAATAAAGAGAGAAAATTACAAACACAGAAGCCAGAGACATATATTAACAAACTAAATTGAAAAAAAAAGGCTTAAAAATATAAAAATCACTAACAGAACTTCAAAAATTAAGAGATGCTAAAGTAAAGCAATTAACAAGCTCCATAACATAACTAACAAGATAGGAATTCAACAGGATTTGTTTTTATTTGCAAAAAATCATCTTATAGTCATAAATGTGGATGTTCACTAGAAGTATGTTAATGAAAACATAAAAATTATACTTACTGGAAGAGCCAGTTTTAATTACTTCTCACAATATACTTCCAATTCAAAAAACTACTCTAAAAGTCCATTCATATTAAGTCCAATTCACCACTGCTCTCCTTTTAAACCTTTTTTTTTTAATAATACCAACCAAAAAAAAAAATCAACATAATCTGCTATTAATTGGCATTAACAGGGATAAGCACAATCTAAATGAACGAGCAAATTTGCTTTGGAAGGAGACAAAGCAAAAACCCCACGTATTAAATTATCTAAAGTTAAATTTTAATACACATTTGCAACAAGAAGGCATATCCATCCTGTATAAACAAAAGCACAAAGTCAGATACACATTGTGTTTGAGTCTATTTGTTCCAATTTACCTATTCAACAGGAATAGCTCTAATTCTTCAGTGAGGGCTAACACAATATCAAGTCCACCAACTTTCCATGCTTTCTAATTCTTTCAAAGTAATGCACGCAGTATAATCTCAGATGTCTCCTAGCTCTACCAAAAGACACCAGGAGTAATCATGGTTTGCTAACTCAGACTGGTGGCTACCAAGTCAGAATAGAGGGAATCTAGTCATGGATTGGGTAACAGATCAGCGTAACCCTAACTCAAGACCTTTCTTCTCCTTTAACTTTTCCATATGTAAATTTTAGATAGTTGTGGCTACATTATAACATTACAAAGATTCATCACCTCATATCTCAAAAGCACTTAAGACCAGCATAAATAGGACATATGAACGTATCTGGAATATTTGCTGGTCTAGAAAAGCAGAACAGGGTAGACTGCAGGAAATAGAACAGTTTCTTCCCTCTCTCATGTAAGAAGGGAGTCTTTATGAATGGCCAAAGCGCAAGGATGTCAGTTTATATACTTTTCAAACAGTTTTGGGCCAGCATATAAGAGTACAGTCCTGTACTCTTCCTCTTTGTCCTGGTTACAGAGAAAAGGGGGATGGAGTTTTCACCGTTTAATCCCCTACCACACACATCATCACTGGGGGTGTGGGTTCAGCAGGAAGAGCCGAGTGTCAGAATTTGCCATTTTCTTGGACCTCTCTGGAGGGAAGGTGCTGGGATCAGCCCCGTCTCTGCCACTGCTGGTCCCCTTCTCCATTGCAAAGCCCTGCCTGAGGCAGCCGGACGGAGCCCACCTCCCTGGCTGGAGCTGGTGGAGAGGTGCCAGTGCCGGCCGCGTGGGAGAGTCCAGCTGGGCAAACGCTGCCAAACAGCGCCGCGGTCTGGGAACAGCAGCGGGAAGCACAAGGCCAGAGATCTGGCTTCTGAGTTTCAGCCCAGCTCTCTGCTGGTTTCTTCACACTGGGGCAGTGGGATGCTAAGCCACAAGGGCTCCTCAGCTTAAAGCCTTTGTCCAGAAGCACTATTTTTGGGAAATATTTCTGTTTGCTCCAAGAAGTGAATACCCTTTTGTGAGTAAAACACTCTCTCTCATATACTTTTTGCTATTAATATCATTGTGGTTATTGTTATTTTAGTACATCTCTCCTTACTGTTCCTCCATTACCAGAAGGGGTAGGTGAAAAGGGAGTAGCTTTTCTTCCCTGTGCCTGATAAAACGAGCACACTCCTCTTTACAAATCTCTGTTTGCTACACACAATGAACTTGTTAACACCTCTAGGCCTTAAGACACTAGAATATAGACAAATATATGGTACAATAGCTTTCACAATGCTACTTTTTACAGTTACATGTTTACATAAATTTGTGTGAATATACACACACAAATATATATTCACATGCACTTAAGTAAATATAGGCACACAGACCAAACTATTTATTTTAAGATTTGATGGAGAAAGGCACTCCAATAATGAAGGAGAGAGAAGCTTTAAGTAACAATATTCCCTCAAAATCTTGCATGTCTGCTTAGCTATAAGTTACTTTGAGTTCTTTATTTTTATAAGATACATTGTTCTTAAAGCTGTCCAACCCAAAGCTTTACAGTGAATTTCTATCTAGTAAGCATCAGAGAGCATAGCCCTCTGCAGCATCAGTCATGTCATTAATTTATGCACTGGAAAGCACATATTAAAGTAATTAGTATGATCTGCTTATGCAGACGTAAGCAATACCTATGGAAATGTTCAAAAATTCTGTGCGTAATTCTTACAAAGCATTTATTTTCCCCATTATTATGGTAAAAATCTGTGCTGTCTAAATTATAGAAAAAGCTTCCATAACTTAAGAGCCGCACTAAAAAATGACACTTTTATAAGAGAAACAAATAGTTATAGGGTTTTACAACAACATTTGGAGTTTGGAATTCAGTTTCTTGGATCTACCACCCTGCATGTATGATTTAAATAATTCCTGTTCTTTATCTCTGTTATTGCAAGGGAAAGACATCATTTTTCTGCTACCTATGTTCAGACAGTTCTACAGAAAATACCCATGCAGATCACTAAAGTTCTGAAGTTTCACTATTATCTTATTTAAATATATAAGTGAAGTATTTTAACCTTTATGTTACTGAGGAAGACATGAAACATCTCAACCTCAAGATGAGGTACTGCATGCAAGCTTCTTAAATTCTGTTTTTATGAACAAGCTTGCTCTGAAACAGGTCGTGCAAGTGTGAAAGCAATCAATATTACAAAAAAACTAGATCTAGAAAAGAAAAGCAAAATCATACTATGATGGGGGTGAGGGTATTGCTTGCATCACATAACAAAACTTCACAAATATATCAAAGGTAAAGGGGGAAAGGAGTCATAAACATGAACTTACAAGCAATCCCTTAATTTACCAGAATAGGCTCTACTATCATAGTCAACCATGTCTCATCATCCCTATTACAAAACAGACAAGCTTCAACTACAAAGCAATTTGGCTGTTAGCTCCCATAGAACCACAGAAAAGCTATTACACACACTCCTCTGACTTGGAAACAATCTCTTTTCAGCTCTTCTTATAGTTTATTTCAACACAGTTCTTGAATTTAAAGTACTCTTCCCGTTCTGCTATTTAATCCCAACGTAGTCGTAGAAAACAGCCATATGATTCCTTTTTGGCTACACCACAGTCATGCTCACTTAAGTTCAGCTCTTCAAGGACAAGCAGTGAACAGAGAACCTGTCACAACAGGTCACCTTTAGAACTACTGCAGCAATCCTCAACTCCCTCTGAATTACCAAGCACTACTATGCAGCATAAACATAAAATAACAGGAGAAATGGTGCCAAAGAGTCAACTTTCAGTGCACAGGTTTTGTTTTGCTTTTAGTCTAGACTTGCCTAATCTAGACCCACAGAGAAAATCAGCAGCAGGCAATAATATGCCTACTTATAAAATGTGCCTACTGCTAAAATTACTGGAAGTTTTTGTTCCATCAAGAAATCTCAGTAGTGATTTGAAGTCTCTTAATCATACAGAAAGCCTTTGATTAAGCACTAACAACCTACAGAAGAAAAAAGAAATTGTGTAATTTTGTTGCGTTCTCAATCTAACTTGGTACAAGAATCAGAGATAACTTCCCATGTCATAAACATCTTGTTAACTCAGAAGCAGTGAGTTGGGAAAGAGTGATTTTGAATTGCTTAGCAAATACCACTACAGTGCATCCAAAAAACAGTTCTGTCCTCAGTGTTTAAAGAAGAAAACAAGATGGGCTTGTTTTCATAAGGAAGACACAGGTCTCACAGACATGCTCTCTGACAAATCAGCTCTCACAATGTTTACAAAGAATTAAGTCACTGTGAACTTGAGAAACAATGGACCACAGCTTCAGGAAGACACCTATGCTCTATAAATCACACATGTAAATGATGTACTGGAGGTGGAGAAAAAACAGAGCTGCTTTTATTCTGGAGATAAAAGAGTATATATGAACCTAATACAGTTGTCAAAAAGCTTCAAAGAGCACTTTACACAGTGTAAAGTTACAGAGTTTAAAAAAAGAAGAAAATTTGCCATTTGCTACAACCCAAACATCTTTCAACTAGAACAAGTGACAAATACATAAAAATGTATATGTCATATTCCACTCATGTTTATGTAAGTTAACAATTTTATATCATTATCCAGTGACTCAGGATGAAAAAAAAATTTTTGAAGAGGTGCTAGATCTAGGTACTGAATTAATGAGGTCAGGAATATGAATGACTGTCCAGATACGGGATGAGTGTTCATGGAACTATTGGTCAGAAACTCTACAGCTCATTCTGTCCTGTGGCCAATACTCCCCACAGCAGTCACCACTAAAAAAACTTGGCCTTCTAGAGTAAAAATAAAACCAACCAAGCTCAGTACACCACCAGTCCTTGTTTTGTCCATCTCAGTTCCCAGTATTTCATATGCTACCAGAAGTTATTACTGTTTTTCAGCAGTCTCATTCCAACCGAAGAAGCTAATCCTTGTTGGTAGCTGCCAAGTATTTTCTTAATGAAAATGTCAATATTTTACAATTAGATTTCGATCCATTTTATTGTCTGCCAACACTTGTGCATTGCCTCAGTACCAGCTAAGATCATTCTCTACCAGGAAAATACATCCAGAATGGCTAAGAGTATAAAAGCACACAAGTTGTCAGCAAGAATGGTAACATTTAGTATTATGATAACATGTTAATCAAAATAATATTCAATTTTTTAATCAACAGGATTTCTAAGAAATTGAAAATTTTTAAATAAATATAAACCACAGCATTTCACTGTATGCTTAAAACTTGTGCTCTGGGAGCTGCACTTGATTCCTCAAACTCAAGATATTCTATGATTCTACTTTGAAAGCACAGCATCAAAGCACGCATAAATTAATGCTTTAATGTATTATTACTTAAAATAGTTCCTATGCTCTTCATCTCAAATCCATCTGGAATGAGGACAGGCTTTGAACTTACAAACTGATGTGTAAGATGTTATAACTGATGTGTAAGATGTTACCTTGAAGAAAACTGTCAAGCCTCCGAACAAGGAAAATTCTCTGTGTTAAGTGTTTTGAATCAGTTAAACTAGTAAGCTGTGAAACACTGGTGCCCACCAGATCTAAATTCTTACTACGACTTCACTAAGACCAAAACTGTTAACTCATTTTAAATTTTAGAAACACTGAGAAAATGAAAAATAATTTATGCCTTCTTCAACAAATTAGCTTTTAAATACATAATATATTTAATTTTTTTCTCCTACTATTAACATATAATACTGGATTTAACAATTTCAAAACCCTTTTTGGTAAATTGTAATTTAAACTATTAAATGCTGAGCATGAAATGGACAAAAATGTAGCATCATGCATACAACCTGAATCACCTGGCATCCTCAAACACAATATAAAAGATGAAGTTTATAAAAAAAACTCATGTTAAAGTACTCATTTTTTAAATAAACATATATTGGTAAAGTACATTAATGTAATCATAAAAGCTTTTGCAAGGGCTCAAATTAGCTATTCTGAGTAAATTATTAGCAGTGATAATGGACAGAAGGGAAAAAAACTCAACAAAATTATTTTTAATTGTTTCTTGATTACTATTTTAAAAATGAATAAAATTCAATGTTTTTAACCCCTCTTAAATAAAGTCTTTCAACCTGCCTAGTGTTTCAAGGAATTTCCCACTATACCAGTTTTCTTTTATTTTTCTGCTACGTTCCTATAACATCCTATACAAATATCTGAAAAGTATATGGCCTCTATCTAAAAAAAAAATGCACTTTTCTTCACATCTTAATCAAAAGATAAAAAATTGTATTCAAAACAGCAGGGGAGGAAAAACCTGCTGAACTCAAACTTGGATTAAAGGTCTGTTCTATATGCTCTCTACTGATCCTGAAAAGAACACATAAAGAAATGTTCAATGATGAAAAGAATGCAATCAATGCAGCTCAATTTGTCTGCTATCATCTCACACTCCAGAATATGCCTGAGCTAATTAGAAGTAAAAGCCAAGTTTGTGATCTAAGATATAACTGAAGCATAAAATTCACAACAAAGCTAAGTTATAGCTTTGAAATGAAAGAGCCTTACTACCTAACCTGACCTATCCTGCCTTTAACACCTACTGAGAATTAGTCTTATATCTTTTGGATTGATAGCTTTTAGTGAGCCTTTTCAACTTTTTTAAAAAGTAGAACAAAAATCAAATCTCCTGTGTAAATGAAGAAGCTATCTAAAAGGGTTTTTTTTTAAAAAAAGCTTTTTTAAAATAAAAGTAAAATAACTACTTGGCAAATTTGACCAAAGAGATCAAAAGTCTAACAATACACTACGTTAAATAATGAAAGGAAAATTAAGTTCAGGAAAGTGTTAGTGATGGTGAAAACCTTTTTGAGATTTTCGTCTTTTAAATGAAATATCTATTAATTTACTAAGCAAATTTACTGAGAAAAATCCAGGTTTTGTCACATTAAAGACATAAGAAAGAGAGGCTTCCCATTTCATGTACTGGCCATCTTGTTTTGCACACAACCTTCAAAACCAACCAAAAAAATGGCTGAAGTAAGTGTTTTATGTAAGTTCTTTAATAAAAAATTTAGACATATATGAAGAAAAACAGAAACTAATCTTTTTCCGTTAAAATAGTTTTACTACATTTTTAGAAGCAATTCTTATACTATTCTGATTTGGTACCTTAACATTCAGACAAGGTGATGAATGACTCCTTGAGATGCTGGACTCTAGCTTCTTGCCAACTACAAACTGTTTCTGAGTTTGTTCTAACACATTTCAGAACAGTTTAAACATGCAGACTGCTAACACTACAGAGCAGAGCAAGCTAATTTTATGACAGTTTGGAAATCAGAATCTCTGCCACCTTATCATTTCTCCATTGTACAACTTAGGATTTGTTCCACTCCACAAGCATGAAAGAACTTTAATTTGTGGAAATGCAACTGCAATAAGTATAGCTATGAACATACTTCTGCCATTGTACATTTGAGTCGTGAGACAGCAGTAAAGCCAACACTTCCCATATTGCAATAACCAGACCTACTACTTGCAAGTTTATTTAAAAATATTACAGGTATTTGCCTGAAGATCTGAACAGAGAGTTGCTTATCTGAGTCCTAACGTAACCAGAAAACCAAGTCTTTCATTTCCCCAAAGTATTAGCCTATAATTTCCTGCCGCTATTATATTACAGCAATAACAATCACAGACGAATTCAAAACCCAAGAAAATTACAGCTATAACCTATTTTTACACAGTGGCTAATAATGAGAAAAACTTTACCACTTCTTTTTTTCTTTTAACCTTGAAACATCACTGCTGATAACCTGAAAATAAAAAACTGCTCAAACTGCATTAAAGCAATGTCTAATCCACTCAGAATTTGCAAGTCCATTCACAATTACATCCTACTTCAAGTACAGAGACAGCACAGGACAACTCATTAACTGTGTTCTTACCAGTAACTGTTCTTGGTCTTCCTTGGCATCCTTGTAAGAGGTGGATCCAGGCAACCAAGATGATAATGGAGTTTACAAGTGTCACACAGTAGCAGCAGGTGTTGATCGTGGTTCTTCTTGCAAATTCCACAGCTTTTCATGTACATAGCAGAAAAGCATTTTAATTACATACTCATAAAGAATAAACAATACATCCCAGCACATCCCCCAGTTTCAATACAAACATGGCAACTTCAACTTGAATGCATCATTTAAGTGCATAATTACTTTTTGGACTAATTATGGAGTAATTTTGGGGATTTTTTTAAGGAGCTTCCATCTATGTACAGTAAAAGTATAAAAGGCTTCTAGCAAAATATGGCTTTCAATTAAATTTTTGAGGACTTCTAACAAGTGAGTAATCACGCAATACGTCAAAAAAATATACCAGTGGCAAGTGGAGAAAAAATACAACAAACACTTAAACAGAAAATTATGCTGCTAACACCAATCTTAACAATCAGTCACATGCTTATGCAGGTAACCACCTTGAAATAGGTGGTTACCTGCTTCTATGCTGGGCAGTGGAACTTATTAGAAATTACACTTCCTTTTCATTATTATTTTAGTTGAATTGAGATTTTAGTTATTTTGAAAAGACAAGTGTTCACTGATTGCACTATAACAATGGGAGGAACTGAGGGCATTTGAATGAAACAGAATCGGTGAAGTATGATTCCAATTGTTGGTGTACATCAAATCTTCAGGCCACTGCCACATTTTTAAGATTTCTACCTCTTGCAGCACTAACTTTTGCTTGTGTAAATCATCCTCTTCCCTTAGCCTTCTAGCTGGGCAAGACACTACTTGCTGCGGCTGGATGCTGCTCTCTAGATAAGCAATAGAACATGCCACTCCTCAGCTGTGGTGAGAAAAGATCCTAGATGACAAGCATGTATTTTGCACAGTCACAGTCTGGGATCCTAGTCTGTGTCCCATTATGATGCTTAATAAAAACCCAATCAGCAGCTTCACAGCTTACGGAAGAAGGGAAAAGTGGAACTATGACAGAGTAAGTGAATACATTTCATAGCCTTGGGAATTATTAAAAATAGAAGTAGGGAAACTTAGCATGAGCAGAAAGTGAGAATTCTTATATGACAAGTGTTTTGTGCATCCAGGAATCATGACTGAACAGCATCATCACTCAAAATCATCCACTCAGATGACTGCATTCAAATAACAAAGTGACCAGTTAGTTTTCACATCAGAAAAACAAAGGACCTCTCTACTTCAGATGCAAGGAGTTAGCTTTGTCCTTAAAGCACTGCTGTCATTAGCAAAAACACCCAAACTTTACTCGTGTGGTAGGGTGAAAAACTGATCACTATTCAACTTAGCCTTTAAAAATAAGTAAAACATATAGACAACTTTAAAGCTTTTTTTAAATTAAAAGCTGAAACAAAATTTTCTCGGAACCATTTTCTGAAACTATAAATTACTAGATACTGTATCTACTCAGTCAAAATTTAATTACTTGCCTATAAAGTACTGCTGGAAGTGTAGATGCTTTTTGTGCTCCTCCTTCCTTTTTACTTGGCTTCCTTTCCTTAGGAGCCCGTAAAATTGCTGGTATGTTCAATTTCTATTGGATTGGAAGAAATGCAGTACACATGAGTCTTGACACTTTTAAAGAATATTCCTCTATTCTCAATGCATGAAGAACAAGATATATAATGAGTGGGAAATGCTTAGCTAACTATTTTACAGACTACATATTTATCCCAGTATGATTCTGTAATATCAAGTAATCTTACAGTCATTTTTTCAGTTCAGTAAGAAACACACAGAAAGACTAGCTCTTAGAAACATACAGAAAGACTAGCTCTTAGAATTTTTCTTCAAGCTTCCTATATAGGGATGGACAAGGATGCCTTTCTCTAGGAAGCTTAAACAAGCAAAGGCAGATTCATGAAAGTGACAGAATACTGAGGCAGTTTATTTTCCCCAACATCACAGCTACACTGGTGCTCGACAGGTTAATTAGAAAAATTATCTTATTGGACCAAACCCTTCACAAAGCAGATGAGACTCTCGTTGGGCTTCTACTATCTGCAGTATGCTGGCTTCTCAGACAGCAACCATCTATCAAAGTCATTTCTCAGCAGCCCCTTGGGTCTGCATCTGTTCAACCAACTGGAAAAAAATGTCATGCAAGCTGTGTAAATGAATTCTACTCAGCTTTTCTTTCTTTTCTTTTTTTTCATATTGAGTAACATTTGCATCAGGAAATATATTTGTGAATACTTACTCAAAGGAAGGAAAAATAGTCTTGGTTTAAAAGATATGTTATGCAAGAATTCTTTGCACGTAGGAGAGGTAGGCAGACAAATGGAACTAGTAAAAGGTTGCATTTCTTAGGAATTATTACTGCATAAAGTGTAAGGGTCATTTTCAGAACAGCAGCACAAACTCAGCAGTAACAAAGGGCATGCCAAAATTGAGGGTAATTGTATGTCTGCATTTCCACAGTGAACAATTTCTTCAATCTTAAATCATAACTGGAAATCATTGCAATCTCCCTCTCAAATCCAAAATATCCATTGACATTTAATACCTCTGACATAAAACATGTATGAAAACACTGCAAAAATCTTTGCTTCTCTTTTCTCCCTTACCAATAGGAACAAAGACAATTGCTGACAACAGGAAGTAACCCAAATCTTCTGTGTCCTAGATATTTATATTCATTTGATCAAAATATTCTCCTCTGTCTAGTTACACACCATTATATACATCTGCATTTAAAAGGATTTTTATCTTTTAAAAGCCATTAATAGTTAACTTATCATTTGAAGGCTACAGTAACTAAAGACAACTGGAGACAAAAACAGTAAGATTAACTCATGCTTCATGCTACGGTTCATCACAAATGACAGGTCAATCACTTATACCAAATGAAAGAATTTTGCAAACAAGCACAGTATTGCAACAATAAAATTAAGCTACATGTTCCCAGTAGGTGGCTTGCAGAAGTGTAGGTACTTCAATCAGGAAGCATCATCCCCTGAGTAAAGCCTGGGTCTGATCAAATCGAATAAATTTATTTGGCCATAGAAGTGGCAGACAGGAAAAAAAAAGGCCTATTCTTGGAAAATCTGTTCTGTTGGTTTTTTCTTCTGTAAAGGGGGGCAAGGAACCAACCTACCTGTCCAATGATTCTACCCAGTAGAGCCCAAATGCCTTGCCCTTCATTTCGCAGCTTTCCATTCATATTTTGTAGCTCTTCCAGGGACTCACACAGCTGAAAAGTTAAAGAAAAAAAAATATGCAACAGGAATGAAAATCCATTAAGAGATATTAAATAAATTTTACTAAACCTCTTACTTACTGAGGGTGATTTAATTTATTGAGGGATTATCAAAACAATGAAACTCCTATCAAGATAGCTGAGATGAGTACAACCATTCAGTAATTTAACAGAAGTGAAGCAAAACCCAAGAGCAATCACTTGTTTTGTAAAGATCTGAAGTATTTCAGCATGGAAATGAGGTTTCATAAAGTCAAATGGAAAGCAAAACTAAAATACAGCAACATCTTATTTGTGCTGTCCACACTACTTAAGCAGCAATATTATAACAAACAAACATATAAATTAATTAAAACTCTCTTTTGCCACAGTCGCACAAAGAGAAAATTTAAAATTAAAGGCTGCAAGCAAAAACAAGGATTTTTTTTCTTCTGTAAGTATCTGTTAGGTTGTGTATTTTGGGAGGTAACAATTAATTTGGTTAAAAGCCCCAGGCACAATTTCCTTGTAATTTATCACTTCTGGGCAGTACACAGGGATCTGCTGCTACATTTTCCATATGTTCTCACTTAAAACACGCACACCAAACAATTTAATAATTAACAGCAACACCATTTTTTGTCATCATTACCTATCACTTAATAGACTGTTGAATTCAGCAAGAACTGCAGCATGTCATCTGTCATAAAACGTACAGTATATGTATGTTTCAAAATAACTGAATATTAAAATAATTATTTATTTGGTAAAAATGCAAAAAGTTATTTTTCAATCATGAAGATGAGTTATTAAAAATAACATTAGCAACATTTTGGGGGAGCAAGCCATAATTTCTGAGCATCAAATTTGTTATACCCTAAAAAGCATGCAGAGGACACTGTGGAGGTGTGAATATCGATTATTTCTTTCTGAAAAATCAGTCAAGTCATTAAACCTAACCCCAACTGGACTTGTGGTTGACATAAATAAATAAATAACACTCTTGAGTATGGCAGATTGCCAGTTATCAAGTGGGGCTCCAAGCAGAGAATCATGCAGGTTCAAACAGATCCATGTGGAATTTGTTACTGGAGTTCCCAGTAGGATCAGATAAAGAACGTGTGTCCAGTCAACATATCACATTTTAGAAATTGATATTACTTGTATGAGAGAAGACAGACTACTAGATGTTTTTAAAAGAAGAAATATGTTTTTAATTATTACTTTTAAAAGACCAATAGTCTGCATCTTTCATTTTCATCCAAATTCTTTTCCATAGAAAGAAAAATTCTATCAATTTAGCAATTCTAAAATGGTACAAGGGTTTATCACCCCTTCTTCTTTACCTTATTATACTCCACATGAAGCTTTTCTTGCTCATTTTCTAACTTATCTTTGATATTCTTCTGTTCAGCCATATTCTCCTGGATTTGAATCATGCGCATATTTCTCTCTATTTGAAAGAAAACCACATCATTTCCTACTCTTGAATATATATTTTCAAGTTTCATGCTACAAAACGTGAAGCAATCTAAAGTAAAAAACTGTAACAATATAAAGACACAAAACTATGGCCCATAGGTTTAATACACAGACTGAGTAGAATGAACAGTCATAAGATTTGTATTTTGCTGCATGAATATTGTAACTTGAATGACAAACTTTGATCAGGATCTAGGAAACAGTCAAGAAGTCACGCTATTCTACATAGACATGGAAGAGAATTTAAGGAAAGAACATAATACCAAAAGTTACCTATTCCCTTCTTAAAGACAGTTTAGTTTCCTGTTTATATTTGAAAGATTTTATTCTTTTCTGAAGTGTATATAAAAAAAGTAACTTACTGTGTAAACAGAGACTCCAACCAATAATATACCTGACTAAAATGAAGTCATAATCCACATTTATTTATTATAAACAATTAAAAACAACAAAAATAAAAAGCCAATGAAATAGGCTGCACAATGCAGCAGTGATACCTTTTCATTGAGAAAAATAAGCCATTTTCACCCTTACCAAGGTAATAATTCACAAAGTCAGCAGTGAGAGCTGGTTGTTTATGTTTTCTTCTTCCATCAACACTGGAGCTCGTATCTGAAGTATCCACTGGAAAAATGTCTGTGCTAATTCCCATCAATTCGGCTTTGCGCATGAGCTTGCGTATGGCTGAGGCGCTGCTCGTCAGCGGCCGCGGCAGCTTCTCCCTGGGAACCCAGGCCTGGGGCCTGGTGGTGCGCGCCAGCTCCGCCTTGGCACGGTACTGCTGGAGCCTGGCATTGATTCGAGCCTGCAATGAAGAATGCCACAAATTAAAAGCAGCAAGGAACAATTCAAAATTAGTTCCGAGTTATAATTTGGAACATATCTGCATTTTACTTTCATTTTAAATGCTGCACAATCTAATCAATGCTGTTTTCACTCTGGAACTCCCCAGCTCAGAAAACAGAGGTTGATTCAGACACTCCATTTTACTTCAAACTGCACACACAGACGACATTACCCTTGCACCAGGTTTTGGAGCTATGCACATATTTCTTGATGAGATTTCCCCATTGATGAAAGCAACAGATGACTGCTAGCTTTGAGACGACCCCTTCTAATAATGATAATTTGATGGGACTGTGAAAATTCACTACTAGTAGAAGCATTGGCTGACCTACCACAGATGCATTTAGATACACATTAAATTGGTATTTATGTGAGCAACAAAAGTTGATGAAGAACATTTTTACCATATTTGACATAGTTTTGTAGGAACTCCTTTCTCAATGCCACTTCTCTTTATAAATGTCAAACTCGCTGATTATAATTTGTCAAGAACACAACCCAAACAGAAGTGAAGCAGACAAGAGAAGCTCACAATATATATTGTTGATGACATCTGTATATTTGTGTATATTTGTGACCATCTGGGAGATCTACCCCAGTAGATCAAGCTGCTACTGACAGTTGGAAAACACTGTCTTGAGGGAACTCTATGAAGTGGCAATTCTGGCAGCAACTGACATCAACACACAAACCTTCAGAGGCAAAACTCCAGCTGACTATCAGTTAGGAACTGTTTACTTGCCTGCACAAAGAAGAAACTAAACTAATGTGACTGCCCCACCATATGGTGTAAGATACTCCTGAGACAAAAGCAAAAGGTGTGCATATACAAACACACTATGGTTAAGGAACATCTCTGATTTCAAGCAGAAACATTGAAGGTAGTACTGCAGACAGTTTGACACATTACCTTACTAAGTCTTGAACATTAATGATCAAGAAACAAAGCAATGTAGCTTACAGGCCAGCTCTGACCTTGATGGCTTTTTTCTCGGACCAACAGCAGCAGGCAACAGGTCCACCTCAGCCACTGCTGTACAATACCAAACCCACTAACAGTAAAAACCTGGTTGTACAAAATGTATGCAAGTTACCATACAAGGTGTCTATGACACTGTGTCAAGTAACTCCACCTGCAGTTTTCAGCAGTAACTCCTTCAGTTTCCAAAAATTTAATCTAAATAATTAAGATCTGAAAATTGCAGGGTCTTAGTTTGGGGAAAAGAGGAGAGAAAAAGGGAAATGCTGGAAAGTTATCAGCATTATCAGCACTGCATAACACATGCCTGAAAACAGAGGTAACAAGTCCTGCTGGATCCAAACTGATATTGCACAACCAGCACTTACCATTATATTGGGCAGTGTCCATATTATTGTAATGCCTCCACTACACAGGTGCATTTCACATAACTGAGAGCTGAGTATATTCAGCAAGAATTATGAAACCAGTTTTAAATCAAGCTACATGAAACTCAATATTCCAAATAATATTTTATTCAAAGTTCTTCTACAGTATAAGTTTGCTCATGCCCATTCTGAACAGCATAGGTAATTTTAAATTATTATTCTCCTATTCAAAGATCTTTGGAAAGGCAAGACTGACTTAAATAAAAGGTTTGGTAATATGAAACAATATTTTCTAA
This sequence comes from Hylia prasina, assembly GCA_013397195.1. Classification (NCBI taxonomy): domain Eukaryota; kingdom Metazoa; phylum Chordata; class Aves; order Passeriformes; family Sylviidae; genus Hylia; species Hylia prasina. Next base: position 5,870,669 of record VYXD01006830.1, read on the forward strand.
TCATTACACTTTAATTCTCCATTCAGGAAAAAAAAGCAGATAGTTCTCTCCCATAAATGACTTCCATTATTTACAGCATTTTATTTCTACTTTCTATAAATAAAACAGGTTTCGTTTAGGTAAGAAGCTGCTGCTCTGCACAGGTGTGATTTTTCCATGGAATGCAGCTCAGTCTAAGCAGTGAAGCAAACTATGCTAGAAATTCCTCATTATCAGGAAAAAAAAAAAAAAAAGTGAAAGTATGCAGATTCCCTCAGAGGGACTGAAACCTCTGTATCAACAGGACATTTATCAGTTGAGCTTCTGCGGTAACTAACATTTTTAAATGGATCTGTCACTAGACAGGGATATAGACTTGCCTAAGGCTTTCAGACAACTCCCATGCAATAGCACAGACTCACTTCTTTGCATACATTATTTTTCTTCCTAGGAAATCTTTACTATGAAAACACCTGGCACACAGAATTCCATTCAGACCTACAAAATTGGAAATTCAGATAGAAATAGAAATATGCCTAATTTTCTCTGGGTTCTTGAAGAAAATGTTAAACAAAATCTATGAATTACAATGAAAAAGTAATTACCAACTTATTACCTCAAAATCAATTCAGACAAGCACAGATATTTGATGTTTATTGAAATAGATATATAATATATATGAGATATAGCTGTATCATATATAGAGAAAATTGTCCCTAGAGACCAAACCCTACAAACAGTTCAGTGTGCTGTTAAATGACCATGCACTGTCAATATATTCCACATTTCATTTTCTACCATAACATTTTTACCCCCTCTTAATTTCTGTCTTGTCTAACATGGATGATTAATACAGAGGCATTTGTGTCATGAATACAATACCTGAGCTTCTGGTGAAAGCTGCTTTTCTCTTTCCTGCAAGGACATTTTACAGTAAGATTGTAAAGCCAAGTAGTTCTTCCGCTTCCATTTTCTGTCTAACCTGTCTGCATGCTGTTTACAATAAGCAAAAAAAGGGTCAGCTATGTCCTGTTTCAAAAAAAACAAAGGGGAAGGAATGGAAATAAAGTGAGACATAAAGTAAGGCCAAAGGGCTCAGAACAGCACAAACATTCTGGCAATCAGTTCACATATTTAACAGGCACATTTTTAAAAAGTATGTTTCTAAATCAGTTTAATCATGTTGATGTAATTTACAGTATAAGATGGTTTTCCATTGTTCTCATTGCATGATCCTACTAGACTCTCTACTAGTCAGTCTCTGTACTATATTTGCATTCCCAGGAAAAAAAATCCCAGCAAAATAAGTTCCTCAGTACAAATCCCTTTAATATATAACATGTATTAATTTCCTGTTGATTAACTGTGCCTTTTAAATTAAATCCTACAAGTGCTTAATAATTCTGAATACTATAAAAGGCAATACATTTGGTTTCTCTAATGTTTTTGCAATCATTTTGGTGGCTACACCCTCACATGATTTATCATCTCTCAGATGATTTTTTTCCCCGCTTTTCTTTCCACCATATCTGCACACTATCATGGCTCGGTTGGTAGCAACTTTTAGCTCCTGCAAACCTTGCAAGCAGACTACAAATATCTGGGCCATGAGGGCACATGGTTTTAGAAACATATTTCACTGCCTTTGTACTTTCAGAAGTGTACAAACAACATCATAAATCTACAGACTAAGACAAACTTAAAGCAGTCTACCTTCATAAAGTAATACAATTATTAATAAATTACCTGCCTATGAAACTTCCCTTTATTCCACTTATAAAAATAGACTAATAAAATTTACTCTGGCTTTCCTTACAAGCACATTTTATTTTAATTTAGATTTTCACAGTATGCGACAGCTTACTCCAAAAATTAGCCACAGCCTAAAATGAGATTGAGTGAGACCTTGATTAAAAATCTGACTGTAGAAAACACGTAATAAAATTTTAAGGTGGAAAGGCAAGCAAGAGACGTATGTCCAGAGGGAATTCACACAGGGCATTTAAAGACTCAACCTTACACAAAATCTGTTAAGGACAGCGACAATGAGGCAATGTGCTATCTTCCTATTTACCAGTCCAACAGAAGAAAGTATTTTGTGATTCCTTCGTGAATCACTTAGTGGTCCACTGTTTTCAGAAACAAAAGTGTCAAGACCAACAGTGAAAGTAATGCTTGTTTTTGTGCTACCTGTGCTACTTACTAAGGCAAAAAGATAAATTGTGAAGCTATGAACATGACAGGTTTAATCCAAATGATACCTCTCAGGATGAAATTGGACAACCTAAAAGTAGTTATACCATAAAAATGAATCGGGAAGTAGGAACTTCAAATCTGAATTGCTTTAGATCATATTACAGGGGAAAAAAACTCAGGAAGTTATAAATACTTGCTTTTCATTCTGATTCCAAAGATTAATGTTACCACAAGCAAAGTCATATCTATGTACTACAATTTGAAGTAAATACTGGAAAACTCGCATGAAAAAAGTGGCATCAGAAATGTCTTTATAATTTCTCAAGTCTCCTATTTGATATGAAACAGAGATTATTATTACACAAACAGCACCCAATGTGAAGTTCAGGAAATAAGAGTTAGAATTCCTGTCTGTATTAACTGCTAGTCTATTAAGCCAACTTATGTTAACCTTCTCTATCTTTTTTTCCAGTCAGTTTCAAAAGATACTCAGAGTTGGACAATTTGGTGAAGGGTTCTCCTTGTACAGTTCCTTTACCCCAGCCTAGGCCTTGTTACCTACTTAAAAAAACTCTGTTCAGGACCTGTGAACAAAAAAGCTACCATTTCAGGTCATCTCCATAAGCTTTCAAGAGGTCTTTTCTTCTATCCTTTCCATAGCTACCTCTTCAGCTGCTGCTTCTGAGAGGAGGCCCTCCTTCTGAGCACAGGTCACATGGAAATAAGCTCTGCACATCCCAGCATCACAACTAATGCATACGCCAGTTCTGGCAAAACGTGGATCTTCACAAAAGCTGCACTCCTTTATAAAGAAGAATGGAAAATGCCACAGTAAATATTAAAGGCGCATTTTGCCTAATATTTGATAATTTATGTCATATATATAAAAACCAAACACTCCTGTGTGGTAGAGCAACCAAGTATGCTCCCAACGGCTGACATTACTTAAAGTTTCCAGCTTTCTCAACTCCCACTGTTAATTTTCATTTTCATCAATGGTAAAGTGCTTAAATAATCTAAACAGCATGCTGGATGGGTTTTTTTATTAATCTCCATGTACTGCATTCCCCTTCAGTGAAACAACTAAATACCATCCAAGCAATTCAAGCACAATTAGTTGTATAAGTATGGTATTAAAAGAACACCACTCCTCAGCAAATGTTCAACAAGTTCAGAAGACAAACAACAATAAAAGAGTAGTGCTTTGAATGACTGACAACTATAGATAATTATGCACATGTCCTTTGATAAGCAATGACTGACGAGTAAACATGTGACAGTGCAGAAACACTCAAAAATCAAAAATATCAGTAGGGAAGGTTGTACATCACTTAACTAAGGAACTACGGCTTCAGATATGTGTATTCTAGGCACAGTCACTTGCAAAACAATGAATTGACAGCCCCTAATACAACCTGGAAAAAAACAAGTCATTTTTCAGTCAGATCAATTCCTCAGTCTGTTTCCCCACAATTTCAAACCAAATCCCTGTGCCAGCAATCTAAAGCAATAAGCACATAAGCAGGAAATGGGAACACGCATTGCTTAGGCAGTCCTGCTATCCAGTGCATAAAGATGATCTAAAATTATACAGGCATGCATTTCCTAGACTCCTACTTGCTGAATAGACAGCAAGGCTGTCTATCACCTAGAGAAAATATCTCCATGCAGAAAGTTACACAACGGAATGGATTGGTAAGAAAAACTCAGTGACTGAAGAATCTCAAAACATCACATATGCTACACTAGGAAGGACGCCCTTTAGCTGTATAGCTGCAACACCTAACAGATAAGAAATTAAATGAAAAAGCCTAATTTATTAAGCTGGTTTTGCAGGGGGTATTATAGCAAAATAAGCTGTAACTTAATACAGCAAACAGCACTTACAGCTTTGCAACAGTAATGAGTCTTCTTCACTTGCACAGTTCACTTCCACCTTACTCACAGCAAGAAAAATGCCCTAATTCTTTACCCTGATTCTATACATCACTCATGTCATTAAAAAAAAAAAGAGCATAATTAATTTCAGCAACAGTTTGCAGAGTCTGGTGTGCTTGCCCCAACCTTTTTTTATACAAAGATTTCTAAACAAGGCTAAACGCCTCAGCAGGCTCAGGTGTACACAGGCAATCCCAAGTATTTTAACCTGTTTTTTATATTGTATGCATTTTTAAGACTGCACTACATATTTTCATATAGTATTCAATTTAACAAATTGACATTCAAGAAAACAAAAGTGACTTGACAGAAATTAAGCTTTAGAGCTGCAGAAAAGGTTTGGAACCAACCACTTTCCCTCACATTAGCCTGATAGACGTGACTTCTCTACACTGTCTCCATACAAACAGTATTTAGCAAACTAATCAGTGCTGTCCTCTGCCCACTGCAATGGTTTTCTGTAAGGTTTGTTCATGATTACTTTTGATCTGGACTGAAAACATTTACACGGAAAACAATTTTAACTTTAGAACCATTTATCAGCTCAAGTTCAGCATCCTATGTTGCTGTGGATTTTTGTAACCACTGCTTTGGAACAGCCTGTGGTATGCATACTAGCTTACATACAAACTCTAAAGTAATTCTTACTGAATGTACATCCTCCCCTTTCGTAATCAACTTAACCTCCTATTTCTCATCTTATAAATCCTCCTCGCTTTCAACTCACGTTTTGTCAGTCTGCCACTGACTTCAAAAGAAATTAGCAACTCTGTAAAAAAATCAGGAATCAGGGAAATTGGGCAAAAACAGTGACAGAAATTATGGAGAACAATGGTAAGGGAACAGATAGAAAAATGGAGGGAAGAGCAGGTAGGCTGTAGGTATAACAATCATTAACAAACTTTATCTTATTTTTAGTCCTGAACCTCACTTCAAAATTGCTGTAAAAAAGAAAAATAAAGTTGGGAAGAGGCATTCTATTCTATTACATGTAAAAACACAAAATACAGCTACTTGTTGCCACTACACCTCTTCTAAACTTACCTTTGCACCATACTTGGAATAATTCATTTCTGTTAGTGTTACTGGCCGCAGCTTGTCAATATCTCCAAATGCCACTCCTGGAACATAGAGGGCACAAACAATGTGGACCCACCTAAAACAGCAGATAAAATTAGGTTACTGTTATCAATATTTTGATCCTATATTATACTCACCATTTTCAGACTTCAAAGTCCCTTGTAAATGTTGCAGATGCTAGCTAAAACACTTGAAGGAAAGTACACTAAAAGCAGGGATGGAGTGCCTATTTGGAATTCAGGAGCTCAGACGCTGAGCCACAGAGTAAGAACTTTCAAAGCCACTGGGATTGCTCTGCCTGTCTGGATCAAGGGCTGGGCTACCACCACCTCTGTTTTGATGGCTCTCAAAAGGGCTCCACACACTTTTCAAGGTACATGAAAGGTGTTGAAGATTTTGATATTACTTACAAAGCTAAGGTAGACAGATATTTTGATGATGTAGGGAGTAGGAAGGGAAAGAACAAAATCATACAGGTAGTCAGAGCAACACAACATCAGTCAGGCTTTGCACTGTTAATTACACCTGTTAGCATCACCAAAACTAACTAGCTTTGCATTCAGGAATAAACACATCTGGGTAGTGTAACAAAAAGGCCTATCTGAAACTCAGATAAACAGACTATTACTTAGTTGTTCCCTTCTTCACTGACCATAAAAAACAAGAGTAAAAGGTCTAAATCTTCAGCCCTGAGGGGCAAAAAATATATCTGGACCTAGTGTATAGTAATCAAATGCAACACAATGGTAATCAAGACTGCTCTTGACAGACATCTTCGTAACCTCCTGAAGTTCTCAGATAGCCAAAAACAGCCTAGCAGCAGAAGACAAATTTTCCTCTTCTTCTTCTTCCATTGTTCTTGTAATGAACACTTTCTAAAAGATCCAGTTCTCACTGTCACAAACCATCAGTTAGCAACAAACTCAAAATCTGTTCTGCACAGCATGCATGACTCAAATTAACTGAGACAAACTACTGCAAATAATCTTACTGTTTTATCAAAATTCATTAAGTATTTGCTACTCCTTGCTCAGTCACCAGGGGGGAAAAAACTGTGATAGACAGAGGGTCAATATTGCTACTTTTTTGTTATTATAAGATATTCAAGAAAATGGCCTTTCAATTGCAGAAATTGCAGCTAACACTTTGAACCTATAAAGTCCCACAAGATATATAATACAACTAGAGACTTCAGACATAATTGAGCTGAAGTATTGTGTTTGAGCCTCAGGAAGTGTGTTAATTCAGCACTTTAAAATCTTCCCAGTCATTATTGTTTAACAGTAAATGTATCACTAGGGAAGACTAAAACTCTCTTCTATTCTAATCAAATAATAGAATCTACTCCCTGTATTCAAGAAGACTCATGATGATGTGAGAAACACTTCTTCCCTTGTCTCTTTTACCAGGGATTCAGTACAGACCTGTTACCACCTACTTAAATCTGCACCCATGCTGCTGTGCTCTTTTTTTCAATTTTCTACACCGTTTAGCCTCTCTCTTCTCCCTCCTCTTTCCTTTGTACATCAATTTTAAAAATTCAGTTTTACCAGAGCAATAACATCCTGGGTTTAAGTGCACTTAAAACAGCTGCTGTTATTAACTACCTGCTTACAGATGAGAGAAATACTGAAGTTTATGGTTCTAATATTCAGGAGCTTCGTGTAGCCCCTGTTTCCAAAAGCAGCACACTTCTCATCAATGGTCCTTAGACCTAAAATGCTGGAATTTATAAGACTCAGATTTATTTTCATATTACTTATGAATCATATATTCCAACAGAAATTCCAAAAAAGCAAACTACGACAGGCTCAGTAGCAGTATCTGTATTTCAGTCTTTAAAAAGAAAACTATGATCTTTCAACACACAAAACTGGTGGACAGACTATCTACTTACCATTTTCCCCCAAAACAGTCCAAGATATTAAGTGGATAACAGAAAAATCCCCGTAACAGTAAGAAACTACTTAAAAGCCATTAAATCACTTCAATCTGTAAGAAATTTCCCAGTAAATGTAACAAGCCACAACACAGACTGATGCATTGTGTCATACCTGACAAGACTCATTTCACTTGTGTATTTAAAAACAAGTATTTATTCTATGGTTAAATCACTCAGGTTTGGGATGCTAAATAGTAAATCCCCTTTAAAATATATAAACTTAAAACAATGAGAATAATGTATATCCAAAATATACATTTATATGCAAGAACTGCATTGTTTTGCCTCCACAAATTTTACTAGTGTTCTTCACATCCACAAAATTATTTGGTCACAGCACTGTAACTCCAGGAAGATGCAAAGAAAATCTGAAGATGAGTTACAACCTTGTCTTTAAACAATGTAGTACAAGTATGACAGCCTGCTAGCTACCAGAAAACAAGCTGAGACATTCGAGTGTTCTGTCACAGTTCTTGCTGCTCAGAAAGGGAGTAAATAAACCTCATGACTGCTTTTATTACAGCATGAACACTCTAGCATGCCAGCACAATCCTCTAACTTAATACAATGTTACATGCAAAAAAATAAGATTCTTCTCATTAGTAGAATATGAAAAGTCCATCTTCTGTCTGACTTCCCACAAAACCAGTGGAGGCACAACATATCCCTGCAGGGGAGCAATGGAGCACAGGTACCACCTCTGCCCTTCCACACTGTATCCAGGAGTGGCAACACTACCATACTTTTATGAAATTTCCTCTATTAAAAAAAGCATATGTATGTGCTTAAATGTATGTTTTAGTAAACACTATGACTAAGTAAAGTAAATACCTCATTGACATGAGCATATTGCACTTGTTTTCAAAAGGAAATAAGGAAAAAATTAAAAGCAAAACATGACACACAGAATGGGACCTGTAACCTTGAGACAAACAGACTTATTGTTTGTAAATAAAAGAAATCTGAATTCTGTAGGGCTTCTTTTCTACACTCCTCCTTTAATTTAAGGTGTGTAATACAGAACAGATCTTTATAAACAGAAGTTACATATCTCCACAATTATTACTCTTAACAAAAGTCCAAGGTTCTGGATAGAGATTTTTGATAGTAAGTTTTAATACAGCCTACTAAATATACTCTCTGAAGTTCAATATAAAGATACACATCTTCTACAAGCAGCTGCTTTCTCAATTTAATTTGCACAGTTTTTTCATGCTCCACTGGTGTATTTAATGCTGCTGCACTCTGTAGGAGTTTATCTATGATAAAGCCAACAGCTGGCTGCTTGCTTCATACTGACCTTCTCAAAATGTTTTAGTACATGTCACCCAAGTATTGCAGTACTACAGATTTAAACTGCCATTTCTGCGTGACTGGCACACAAGTGCCTCATTTCTTTAACCACCTATATGTGAACTCAGACCTGAATTTTATTAAAAAACATACACAAGTCAGCCAAGTTCAAAGCTGAAGCAGCTTCAGCTGCTTTTAATACCAGTTCTAAATATTTTCCTGCTCATTTATTTAGCTGCACATGTTTTAGAAGCTTGTAATTAAGACAAATTGGGTAATCAAAGAAGAATAATCTTCCTTGTTACTTTACCATCCATTTAGCTTGGAGCAATGATGACAGATGTTGATTAGGAAGGAAGAAAAACTCCATACTGAAACAAGGACAGAATTTATATTTTTGGGTAATAGCATCTTCAGAAGTAAAATTTCATAAATTCACATTTATACTTGTGAAACAGAGAGATTAATGTGAAAAGGCTTCTGCTGAGAAATTAAGCGCCTCATTATTCTAATTATTCACCTTTCATGCAAAAAGAGAAATCATTCCAATTTGATTATGAAGAGAAACTAACTAGGTTTGGTTTGTGCAATTTTCAGCACTGATGCATATGAAGAATTTGTTTTTAAAAGGTGGTAAGGGGATGGAGAGCAATGGTGAGTTAAAGGAATCTGTTACTCAGTAGTTTCATCTTGCTAATACATCAAGAAAAGCACTGAACTGGATTACAGTTAACTGAGTACAATGAAAACATGATGGACACTGCCCCAAGACCCTGCCCCTAGTCTATATTGCCCCCCTAGCCTCGTGAATTAAAATTTATAAATAAATAATAAGAGAGCAAGGAATTTTCACATATTAATAATGTGAATTAGTAATTAGTAATTGGTATTTGTTTCTTTCTAGTACACAACCTCTTCATCTGGGAAAATAAACTTATCCAGGATAGCAATATCACATTATCCTGCAAATAAAGATACAATAACAATAATAAAACATTAGGGCTATGCCCACTGTCATCAAGGCAGGCATGTGTTTCTGCACAGACAAGCAGTATAACAAAGAAAATACATCCAGGTTAACTAAAAGCATACCACCATTTTACAAGAAAAAATTTAAGCAATTATTAAAATGTTGACTATAATTGCTACTAGGATAATATGGAAAGTCATATATATATATAGGGCTTAAATTGCTTGTAGAACACAGAAATAAAAAGGCAGAAAAAAAATTTGCCAGGTGTTATCAAGTCTCATATTTTCTGTTACACAATTGACTTACAGTCTCTAAAAGTCATTATCTTGCATATAGAAGCATTATTATTATTAAAACAGAAAACAACTGGAGAAGCACCATTTGCTTAGTTGTGTAAAAGCTTTATAGGGAAGGTGCACATACATTCTTGAACCTGCTACAGACCAGAAACAAAGATCTGAACCCTAAAAGTATTAAAAAAGCACTACTACCTCCAAGGTTCAAAATTAATCACTACAAACCTTGACTCATTTGTGTAACCGTTTTTTTAAAAGCTTACAAAAAGCCCAGCACCCGAAAACTTTGCTTATTACCACACATCTGCAATTTATACAACCATAAAGTGTATGGGAAAATCCTTAATTTTCACGGTCTAGTAAAAAAAAAAATTTAAAAAAAAATAATAAAAAAATGAAACCATGCAGCAAAACCTAGTAACATTAAACTTAAATCAGACATCACTGATAATGCAGCTTTTGCCTTTAGTACAGATAATTTATTATCATTAATAATGTACATCTTAATTTATTTTCAAATGTGACAGGAATTCAGGACATCATGAGAATTAATCTGCTTGTTCTCAAATTAGACCTGAATTCAATCCTAAAAAGAAGCAAAGAATATTCTCAAAAATCAATAATATAATCTTCATAATTCTAAATAATCACACTAAAGGTCTGAATACCTTTAGCACACCTTCAATATAACTGTTTTGCTATTTTTTCCCATTACCTGGCATTACTGACCCAGTCCTTTGCTCTACTAAAATAAAAACATGTAGTTTTCCTCCCACTTATATCCTGCTTGAAAGTCAATAGACTTGAGCAGAGTCTCTCACAGTATAGGAAAAACCCAATCCTTTAAAGGTAAGATGACATCAAATTCAAAGCATCACTTATTCAGTCTTACCTGCCTGCATCAGTCTCCTTGAAGATCCCATCCTGGTTGGGACACAGTTCACAGCTCGGTGTGACCCCACATTTGCATGCATCACAAAACCAAGGCTCTGTGGAATTTTCTGAAGCTGAACTCATGATAGAGTCACTCTCTCCATCAACACCATAGCAACCTACACACAGGACAAATGGAAGATCAATACAAGAAGAGAAAATTGTAAAAGAAGCCACTTGCCAGTTATGACTTCAGAAGGAAACATACACACATACAGATTTGGGGCAACAACTCAAGAGAAATACTGAGATACTCAAGAAAGTTTACAACATTTTTGAAACTATTATGGTTAGTGCAAAATTTACATTTTAAAGCTAGTTTAATTCTAAAAAGCCACCTGTTTTACGTGATTGTATTAGATTACAAATGAAAAACAAGAAGTGAAAGACTGTTTTACTTTATTCTTCTAGCCACATTTGGTGTTCTTTCAGACTATCCATTAGGAAGGAAAGTAAGAAAGTAAGACTTGAAGCAATCAAAGATTTTAAAACAACTCAATTCTTTTTTTTTTTATTTTGAGTAAAGAAATATATTTCAAGATAAAAGCGACAAGCTCTTCTCCCTGAAAAGTAACATTTTTTGGAGGGAAGGGGAGAGTGTTTGGGTTTTCTTCTAGAGGTTCATTATGTCAGTAGAATCCAATCAATGAATATGCACTCCACTTTTCCATTTTGCATTCAGCATGCAAATCAACTCCAAAAGAATATACACATGAAAAAAACCACTGTTTACCTACTTTATGAGTTGTAGGACTGGCCTTAAGAGCCCCTGTGGAACAAAAACTTACAATTCTGAAACACCACACTGGTGAATGATGAAATATATACATATATTTTTTAAGCACTCTCATTTGTACCTGGTTTTAAATTATGGCTAGGCTCAATCACTCATTCAGTTTCTCCATTTCTCTTCAGTACAACTAGGGTATTCTTTATAATTCCTAAGATGCCTATGCATGCTTAATTACCACAAATTTAGGAAAATAATGTCTAAAGTGATGTGTAATATAAATTTTGCTCAAGAGCAGAAGTAGTATTAATACTACTGCAAATGACAAAAAAGGGAAATATTAATTCACCACAGAACTGGACTTTTTCATATCCCACATTTTGAACATTTAGCTGCTATTCAATAAGAAAAAAATTAATTGTCAACACTTAGAACACAGTAAAGACTTCACTAAAAAATTAAATTCAGCTCTTTATCAAATGCAGCAATCAAGCCAAAATTTGTGCTTTCAGAGCAGTAAAATTACTCACTTCTGCAATTAAATAGCAACATTATTTTTTACTTTGTTTCATTACCCACTGGCTGTAATAAAATAGCAACAGTGCTCCATCTCCCATTGCCACAAAAACAGAGGTCTGCATAGTACACTGAAACTACATTCAGGAAATAAGCAACACTGCAGGAACAGCTTAAGAAACGCAGTCTTCCATTACAGAATGAACCTCATCAATAAGAATTAAAATAAGATGGCAGAATATTTCTTTTCATAATAAAAAGCGTCCTAGAATGAAAGGACAAGTAATGTGCAGAAGCGCATTCACAGACAAATTTCATTAGGTATATACAAGATCATATAGCTCATGCATAGGGTCACTCCATCTTCCTTACAATGTGGTATCAACTTTAAGCAACACTCCACAGAGTAATTTTTTTTTTTTTAAATTCTAATAACACAATTTTGAATAGATGCCAGCAAATCTCCTTTACAGCAATAGCACTAATGTACAAACACATGGCCCATTGATATCATGGAGCTGATGAATCATTAACCTTTTAGTAATTCCACCAGACTTCTAAACATATTAACATTTCTTAAAAGTACTTACTAAAAATTTCTTAACATTACAGATGCAGTGACACTATCCTCAGTCTGCACGGCAAAATAAAATCAGTTTCTTGCAAACACTGATGCTTCTTCACCAATTGAAAGTAATTTGGTAGATTTGCTTTTCTAGCCTAAGTGCCATCAGTCTACTAAAATTAGAATGATGACTTCCCCAAACTCTTACCTTCATTCTGAAACAGTTGCTTTATTATACTTATCAGTCATTTATACCTGATTGTTTTTTATCCTTCCTCCTAGAAAATGACACAAATGTGCTGCAATTATTTCCATCCTTACCACATGTGTTGGCATTAAACATTATTTCTATAACAATACAAATATAGGTCCTTTTCCAAAGTGGGAGGGGGGGAAGTCCATATTTTTAACCCAATTTTTTTGCCCCAATTTGTATATAAATCTTAGTGACAGCTTTAAAGAGTTTAAAATCTCTGACAGATAAGGAGGCATTTACTCTTTTACCTAACTGGCATTTAGCCAAAGCTAAACACCACACTCTTACAACCAGCAAAAGGAGTGGTCTTTAGCTGGAGAAAACAGACTAGATTACCATTAAACATTGCTGATAAAAACATCAAAACAATCTGGTCCACCACAAAGCTGAAGAAAAGGAAATCCAGCCTGTAAGACTGCTGCTGACCTGGTGTACACTGCCAAATAGAGCTGGTGAATGAAAGCTGCAATACAAAACCTTGTTGGAAATGAAGCTAGGTTTCAGAGAAGATACTCTGTAATGTTCTTGATTGCCTTGTGGTAAGGGCCAGGTTCAGTATACTCCAAAGTCTAAATAAATCATAAATATAAATTAAATATATCATTTTAGGATCCTTAAAAATACTGAGTACAACAAAGGTTCAACTTATGCTACCTGCCTTCTTTTGCTATGCTGAAAAGATTTTGTTCCAATTAACAAAAATTTTAAAAAGTATTATTTTCATGACTTCAAAATGCATAAATATGCAGATATAAACATGCTAACTGGTAAATCATTCCATCCTAGCATTAAGGGACTACACTGAAGATCAATTTAAAGTTGCTCAATCCAACCATTCTAAATGAATTATTGGGAATTGCTGGTGTTGGAACAGAAGGCAACCTAAGGGCTCACTTAGTAAAAGCATCAGGAGGTATCTTTAGGTTCCCTCTAAAAGTACCCCAACTGCACAGACAGTGTGACTCCTTAAGGCCCGAAAGGACAACAGGGGGAAGGATACAGAACATCTAAAGGACATGTTTGGTTCCAAGTATTATCGCTGCACCTCTGACCTATTTGGCATTAAGTCAACCATCTGCCCCTTTGACTGGAAAATAGGCTGAAGAAAATAAAGTAACTTTTAAACACTTCGCTTAAAATGTATGCTGCCTTTCCTTAACAGTCACAAAAATTCTGAAGTCTGGGTCTTTAGAACACCCCTGGCTCCTTCTGAATTTAAGTTCATTAAATCCTCATGTTTGTTTACTCTCAGATTACTGTATCGTAACTCCATTTCTGTCACCTCTTTGAACACCATGAACACTAAACAATAAAACCAGTTTACTATAATACTAACCTATGAATTTAAATACATGAAATTCAAGAAGGTAAAATTTTCACACCACTTACTGTTACATTAAGAGCATCTATATATTATGATTACAGCCAAGTTGAATGTCTGCCATTATACAGAAGACAAACTCTTTATTCCCTGATTTTGAAGTCATTTTACTCTGTCAGTAGCTTATATTTTAATGTGATTGTCAATAAAAAGAAATTGCACACACTTTAAAATAATACCATTAAAACAATTGTTCTGAAATTTATACCACTGAGAGAAGCAGAAATAGAGACCTAATTCTTATCATGGCTGCAGCTGGTCCTCTGTTTCTCTAGGAAGGTAATTTTTTACCAAAGAGGATATCTGCATATACCAACTACATCTATATACTCTGAAACATGAACTATATGGTAAACTCTATGTTTCCAAAATTAAATGTGGTGAGATCACAGTACTTAAAATATATTTCATTCAATTCTTAATTGGACCAACAGTTTAAAATAAATACATTAATAATTTCATGTATCATAAATTAAGAACGGTATTTTTATTTAGAAAGTGGAGAGTAATAAAGTACACAATTTTGAAAAACTGATTTTTATAACTAGACAGCAGCAGACCACAGCAAGGGGCAAAACTGAAATGCAAAAAGGTTTTACTACACTGTAGAGCATATGGCAGCTACACTATCACTTTTAGCAAGACAATTATTACTCTCTAACATACACATCAAAGTACAGTAAGAAACAGAGATAGGAGATGGAAAAGAAACTGCTCAAAAAATGTACAACTTTCCTCATTTATCTCACAGCAACTAACCCAAGAGCAACAACTGGCAAGCATACTACCTACATTTGTAGGTAGCACATGCTACAATGTGTGGCAGACATCATCTTCAGACACACTGCAATCAAGATATCAAAAAAACCTGACAACACAGTTGGGGGTGTCCTGCTATTGCAAGATCTTAGCACAAACATAGTTATCCAGAATGACAGATTGGTGTCTAGAGAAGACTTTTATAAAAAGAAATAACAATTATCTTCATACAGAAGTAAAAATTCTGAAAAGCAACTGTACAAATTCAGTAAGAAAGATTATTTTTCCCTTTTTGGGGGGGGGAGAGGGAGGATGTGACAGGGATAGGCTGATATGTGGAATGAGAACACATTTTTAATTGATGGACTTATGAACTAATTACAGGCTTTTCAAACTAACAGATGAATGCATTGTGTAATAGTGGGTATGAAATTAGCATTACATGTATGCTAGTTATGCAGTTTTAAAGGCAGTTACAATTCAAACCAGTTATTTAAGCATAGATTTTTGGACACATGTCTGCAGCACAAAGACAGCTTTTGGACAAGTGATGAAGGCCATGCAGGTGATATGAATATCACACAGTAAACAGTTAAACTACAAAGTCAACTCAATTTCTCACTATCTCAAAACTCATCAGTATGTCAAGTAAATGTATTTATTAAGGGTCGGTGACTTTAGGTCTGAATGAAAACTCCCCTCTAAGTCTTGGCCATGTTGCTGCTTTCATATGAACTCTGACAGAGATGCTCCCAGATGAGTGATCATCCCCCTCTTTCCACGGAAGACCTTATGTAACAGCTCATTAATGCAAGCAAGCAATCTAACAGGAATACAACTGAAAAGGCAGCTGCTGCACCAGTCCTCAAAAGAAAAAGGTGGTAGCACCAAATACCCAGGAGGGAGCCCTGGTGTCCAGAAGTAGGTTTGATTCAGGGCAGTATTTTTTCAGCTAATGAATAGCTTCATATTAAAACAGAGGTGGCTGTCATAGAAAAAATCTTTCAGTCACCAGAAAGGTTCTGTGGTGGACAGAAACTTCCACTTGAGCAGAGCACCAAGACATAAATTAAGGGTGTAAGACCCCCTCTCTGTGAAGCAAAACAGAGCCTAAGAAGAAGAAGGAGAAAATAAGGTCTTCATGGAAGGAACAATCAAATTGTTAGTATCATCATGTGGTGGGACACCAGTAGGGTATGAAAAAGTGCACTCCTTCCACATAATTATTTACCCTGCTATAGAAAAGAAGATAAAACACGCTCATTCATAATACCATTTGAAATTGCATATAAATATTATGAGGAAAACCCCTGTGGTATTCCACCAGCTTGCTTTGGGCATTATGGAATAAATCAGATTGCAGGAAATGGGGATATTACTCTTCCTAAGTGCAGGTAAACATCACTGCACTGATTTCTATCCAATTCATAAATAGGAGACTCTTCATTCAATACTGGCCTCTGAAAAACTCAAAAGCTCAGATATTAGAACAAATTTCTGGACACAGCACAGTATCTGCAGCCATAGCAATCTAGCTACTAAAGGAAACGTGATAAAATAAAAACAAATTCTAGGATTTCAGTGTGTTTACAGAACATACTTGCACATTACTGGAACTTATTTTTCAAACCGCCAAGCAGCTGCATATAAGAGTACAAAGTACTATAAATACAGTCTGTGTCTATGATCTGGATATACATTTCCAAAGTACAGATCAAAGCCAGGGCTATTAAGAGTAAACCTTGTTTCTATTAACATTAAAAAATAATTCTCAAGGCTGCAAGCTATGTTTGTATGATTAGACAGTAATTAGCTTTTCAACTACTTTTCAATTTATTTTGGAAATCTGCCCCCATGAATCATTAGGCAAACAGGACCAAAAAGTAACTGTTGCATTGCATTTTGGTTTTGACTTCAACTTCTTAACCATAGGCTGTCCTCATGTATTACTTGCGCAGAAGTAAATAGTCAGTGACCACTGGGCTGGAGCACAGAAATATCCAAATCGCTGAACATATGTGTATATATAAGATCACTGGATCAAACTAAAGCATCAAAGGCTCCAATTTTTTTTTTAACTGTTCTGCTTTTGGCTGGGGTGGAATTAACTTTCTTCATAGCAGCTAACGTGTGGCTGTGTTTTGGATTTGTGCTGAACGTAGTGATGATAATGCAGAGATGTTTTTGTTATTGCTGAGCAGCACATGCACAAGGCCTCTTCTATTTCCCCTACTGCCACACTGGCAAAGAAGCTGGGGATGCATGGGAACTGGGAGGAGACACAGCCAGGACAGGTGACCCCTACTGACCACAGGGATATTCCAGACCATACGACATAATGCTCAGTATACAAAGTGAGGGAGTGAGGGGAAGCAGGAGCAAAGTGGGGATGTTTAGGGTGATGGCATTTGTCTTCCCAAGTAATCGTTACATGTGATGGAGCCCTGCTCTCCTGGAGATGGCTGAACACCTGCCTGCCTGTGGGATGCAGTGAATTAATTCCTTGTTTTGCTTTGCTTATGTGCATGGTTTTTGCTTTCCCTATTAAACTGTCTTTAACTCAGCTCAAAAGTTTTCCAGCCTTTACCCTTCCCATTCTCTCCTAATCCTGCTGGTGAGGGAGTGAGCAAGGGGTTGTGTTGGGCTTGGTGGCTGACAGGGATTTAAACACAACAGTCATATTTTTATTTGCTGCAAGCAATTATTTAAACAAATTACTGAAAAAAGTTCGGATTTAAAATAGCACTTGCCCTTATCATTTTAAAATATCCAAGTACAGAAAAACACAGCAAAATAAATATCCATTTCTATTGAAACTATATTCATACATATCTAGCAATGAAATATACACATAAAGTGTCAAGTAAAACTCCAAATTGTTCAGCTGCAAATTTTAGCTGCGGAAATTTGCATTTTTATCACAGTCATCAATTACTTTCACATACGCAACTTATTTTCCTCTAAGACTTCACCTATTCAAACAGAACTTCATAACTGCTTCATATACACTTTCAAGTATTTATTATTAAAATGAATTGCAAAGAGCTAACTAAACATTCAATCACAAATGTGAAAAATTAACCAACACATATAGTCAATTATCTGGTACATACTGTGGAACTTATCAGAACAAACTAACAAATTAAATAGTTTGAATTAATCTATTTTACTTTGTTGCAATGACAACAAAAGAAACACACACTGCACTCATATCAGTGGGACTACAGGGAATCTTTGCCTGGAACACTGTAAAAAGAGTAGCAACAATTACTTTTAAACAGATTTTGAACTACTAAAATTCCAGTAACTTTTGAACTATGGAACTACTTTCGTCTAGAGGAAAGCCACCTATAATCTTGCTTTTTTAGAGACAGAAGTTTAGTAAACTAATCAAAATGAGGAAGTGATCTTTTAACTTTTTAAAGTACTCCTCTTGAATAAAAAACAAATTTGCCATCATTTCATTCTAAAGTAGCAGAGGATCATTTTTCTATCACAATCATTCTTCACTTCAGCAATCATTACAATCATTAAATAAATCTTATGGAAGAATTTTCAGGGAGCTCCAAAGCTCCTGAAATCACATATATTCTGCACACTGCTTTCCAAAAAACTTCATGGATGCAGAAGAAGGAATCCTGCAAGACACATAAATTTAGGAGCCTAACACTTCTGGAAGGCAATAAGACCTGACTAATGCCCTCAAAGGCACTTGCAGTGTGATCCAGCTCATCATAAATTAGGTCAACTAATCTGCTCTCTAAGAAATATTGACAGTATGGATTAGCTCTTCAAAAGACCACAACAGGTTCAGGAGTCAAAAGTCCCTACGTGGGCACACAATGCAAGGCTTGTGAATGACAGGACAGAAATCCTATCTTCAGTTTCCTAAGTGATGTCAAGCAAAGAACTGAACTACATCCCAATGCATGAAAAATATTGTTTTGAAACAGTTTTCTAGCTTGTATGAGAAAACTGAAGTGTGAGTTTAGGATTTATAAATTACTTCCTACCTAGAAAGACATTCTGAACAGGTCAAAAAAATTTAAATTAAGGCAGTCACATTAAATAAATGCCTTGTACTTCTGAATCTTGAAAGCCTGTTTCCTTTTTATTTCAAGAACTGAAGTACTTTAATCTCATTTTCCTGGGAAAACTTACAATGGGGGTGAAATCCTAAAATAGTACAGAATATGAGGAAAAAAGCCCCAACCTGATTGATTAATGGAGGAAAAAAGGTTTTGTTTTTTAACAAAAGAAGTGTGTCTCTCTGTGTTAGCATTTCCCCTACCTTCCATCCTCAAGAGAAAGAGCAACAACACACAATACAGTCTCATCTTCCATGTAAAGCTCTTAAAATTCCATACATTCACCTAAATTATTATTCTGGAGTATTTCTGTAAAACCAGATCACCTAAATTTATTACACACACATAGTCCAGATTTTGAAGAAATTGTTTAGAAAAACAACAACTTGGATATGTTCTAACTTCAAAATTCCCGTTTCAAAAAGTCAATGAAAATTATGAGGAAGTTCAAGACTAGCTATTTTCATTTACAAATAAATGCCACAGAGAATACCTTTCTTCTTCCCTTCTTCTTCTTTCTCTCTGCCATGTTGGTACAGCAAAAATATAGGCGAAATAACCTTTCCTTTTAGAAGGCCTCCTATTCTCAATGTCTTATACCCCAATTATGCAATCAAATTCATATACTAAAATAGGTATTAATAGAATTAACACATAAATAGAATATCTAAAGCACTGAAAATACAGTGTATAGGTCCAATATTTGCAGACTGTCATTCACTGTATCAGTATCTGCAGACTATGTCCCATCCCACAGGTTCTTATATTTGTTTTGCTGAAGTAGAAGATGGGTATTACACCATTAAAAAAGATTAGTGCAGTATTACAAAAAAATACCCCCCAGCACTGCAAGGTTTTGTTTGAAAAAAGCAAGTCAAAATTTTATTAAAAGCAAAGCATATGTTTTCTTCCTGCAATGAGAATGAAGGGTTATATTACCTTCATGCACTGTTATTCCACAGTTGTCACACTGGATTATTTCATCAGCATCTTCACTGTTATCTCCAAGACAAACGCAACAAATCAAAATATGGTCCATTTTCTGGGAACTCCAATTTTGAGACTTCTCAAGGATCAGTGAGTCCTAATATTGAAAAACAGAGACACAAGGATTATGCTAGGAACTTCAATTTTATTTAAAGCAAGCAGAAGATCTGCTATTTGCTCAATTTTCGAGTCAAAAAACCATGGAACATTTTCAAAAGGCTAGAAGCTTCTCTGTGGTCAAAATGCTCAAACACTTCCTCCATGAATACAAGAGCTGGGATGCATGGATCTCAATGCAATCTATAGACCTGTTAAGATCCAGAAGTCAGAGGAGAGTCTTTTCCTCAAGACAGAAACGTACGTCTTTGAACCATTTGTATTCTACACATCGGAATACCTAAGAAACCATTTAAAATCAAAATTTTAAAAAAGGCCAAAGGTGACTTTCAAATGCTCCAACATTCAGAAAAGTTGCTTCATCTTCCTAAAATTTAAACAATCACATGGATCTGAAAAATCCAAGAACACACAGCTAACAGAAGCCTGCCAAGTTCTTACTTACATAAAATATAACAAATTATCAACTCTGTATTTTTTCTAATTTAAATTTATGTGCATCTGCACAAAACCATATGATTTATTAAAACCATATGTTCTTATGATTATATACAGGAGTAAGGATTTGCCCTGTTCTGGCAAACTACAATATGAACCATGGCTCTTAAATAGATTGTGAGTTTTCAAGAGGAATTTTTATAACAAAACACAGAGAAGTGCTTCATAAACCAAACAAAGTTATATGTAAAATTAGTTTTCTTAATAAACACTGTCTTCTTACTATTATCATTGTGAGACAGAGCCACTGTCTCTTCTGCAGTTTCATGGCCTCCATACATATTCATTTATTTTTATACTTGAGCTTGACCTACCTTTACTGGTAATATGAAGGCATATAAGGAAGTATGAAAATAATAGTAAAAATAATTTTACCACAGTGTAAAATAACCATTGCAGTACAAAGAAACAGCAACAGTTTCAAAGCAGAGGCTGAGAGTTTAATAATACCATTCAAAAGGTCAAAGATGGGAAAATATTCCAAAACTGCTGTAGAATCCAGAAAAAAGAAATTACAGTGAAAGATGCCCTCAAACATTTTTTTCTAATTCCAACCCCCCCATTTATAAAATACAGCACCAATACTATGCCTAAGGGAACATGAGCTCATGTAGAAGTAGAAAAGAACATTCATAGAGTCACATTGCTTACAGGAAGGCAACCGTGAAAAATAGAAGATTCTCTGATACAGAGTTCAGACTTACTGAGCATCTTTTCCAACATTCTCCTTTTAGGACAAAGCATTTTGAGGAAAGCAATAAATGTGGACATTACCACAGCCCATCATTACTCAAAATATCCATGTTTAGCTTACCATTCACATTACAAATAGGAAAATGGCAGTGGATGCTCCCTAACTTGGGCAAATTAACTGTGCTGTGACACAGGTTTCTCCAATGCCTGTCACGATTCTACAAAAATCAGCTTTTTTCTGACAGTACCTTTGATTTAAACTGTTATTTGCCTTCACTGAGAGAAGTTTAAGAGGCATTGGTAATCTCTATTGCTATATAAGCCCAAGGTCTGGTAATTAAAAAAAAAAACCAAAACAAAGTATTACTTTAAATTAAGAAACAGAAATGCATTGTAAAAACACTGAAATAACACTAGCTGTCTAGGCAGTGAGAACATATGCAAACGTGGACCAAAAAACCTGAACAAACTGAAAGGGTATCAAATTTTTGTTCTAATGTTAGGATCCTCAGCCATTGAGGTTCACCTCATGAAGAGAGCTACCAGGTCAAACAAAGCAGCTGAACCTTATTTTTTATGCAGGCACAGAGAGGGAGTGATCTGTCAAGCGTGCTGCTCTCCTCTGCTTTTAGTTTATGTAAGCACCTGAGACTCATCCAAAACATGGAAACTACTGCAACTGCCAACAAGTCCTGTTCCCTGCTGAAGTGGGAGAAACTATTTCAGCTGGGTGACTATGTAACTCCCATTTCTGTGGTGTGGATGAAGAAAGTAAGCATTTCAGGCTATATGCCCATAGACTTTTAACTGTAAAGGGAAAAAAAATATCAATTCAATAACCACCTCACTTAGAACAGAAGAGTCCTATAAAGCAGTAATAATTATAAAAACAGAAAAGCACCATTTACCTACTAATGATGCTCGACCTCAGGAAAGAAAGCTAAGTTTGTATTCTGTGCATACTACGATAGAAAAGCATGTAGTATTTAATTACAGCACATGCTAAAATAATGTATATGCAGACCTCAAAAAACTTCTGTAAAATGTAAACAAATAAAAATCACAGGGAAACAAGAACCAAACAACCCCTCCCCAACACCCTCCCCAGTTTCCATCCTCCAAAATTAAGCAAAGGAAAGAAAGAAAGAATGCATATAAAGGAGACTACACTATATTCAGAACTAACTACCTGGACATTCTTTCCTGAAATTATTATGGAATTGAATATCAAAGACTTGTTTTGTAAGAACTCAATTTCTGCAGTGTGATGAGATTTTGCTAGATGTGTCTGCTAGATATTTTTTTTTCCTCTTTTTCCTTTTTTATTAATTTAAAATACTGTAGCAGTGGAGAGTATACTGTTACAATACAATCTATTGAGTACCAGAAATCTGAAAATTACAGTCTATAATTCCGTCTATAGATACTTTTGCAAAACTTCTTGATAAAGACCTACTAATAAACAGTACAGCGCTTTACATGCAATAAATTATCAGTTACAAAATTATAAGTTGAACTGATAATTTTCAAATTTTGATTTTATGTTCTGATCACTGTTCTAAATCTAAGGCAAGAACAGACTATTATATCCACGCATACTAAGAAGCTTCAAAGAAGATACATCAGAGAGAGCTCTGGGTTTCTGAAACAGGTCTGCTCTTCCAAGCCAATGGAAATTAAACTGAACAATATATCACTAAGAATGTAGCCACACATCTCCATTCTGATACAGGAAGCAACTCTGAAAGGAAACTGCTTCTCTCTGTTTCAAGTTCTGATCATTAGTATTGGTAGATCACTTTCAGCTCCTGAGCCAAGAAAATGCAGGTAATAATACTAAAATCACAGAGCCTGATAAGGAAAGAAGATGCCTATACAAAAAGATTTAAAAAAAAAAAACCATGTTTTTCCAATCCCAACTATTACTAGAAGTTAAAACAGCACAGCTCACTTGCAATAATATGTAAATATAAATACATACATAATACCTATCAAAGTATCTAAAACGGACCAAATCCAAATACTGTTTAGTTCCCTGCATTTTATACATTTAAACTAAGTTTAAAGGGAACAGTAGAACTTTAAATAATGTCATATCACTACCATTTCTCAAATGTTATGTTGACATTGTGATTATATCCTGAAAACTGAATATAGATTTTATAGCAATTCTTTTTATTTTGCTCAAAATTTTGCTATTGCAGAACATGAAGTCAGCCTCAGTGAAAACTTGGTATCTTAATTTTTCCACAGGCACAATCTTCAAGGCAACTGTAATTGTGCACAGGGAAAAAAGGTTACTTTATTAAACACATATATAATATTCACATTCTGCAATCAGAAGATATTTAATATAATAATCATAGCACCCAAATGCTTTTAATATGGTAAGAAATTAGTTCATTTGTGATTATTATAAACAAATCCAACATAAATTATCCTAATTATTCTATTTGATTTTAAACCTAGCGTGCATGTTTTTTTACTTAAAATTCTTCTGTAAGTGAACTTTGTTCAGACTTTGATATTTGTCACAAAGCAGGGCCAAAAATAACGCCTCATTCATCTATTTTATGATTATGTCACAGATGCTTTTAACTTTCATAACATTACAGATACGCAACATTTACACTAAAACAGAACTAGAAGTCTTGCTAACACATGTTGGTTTGCATACTGGACCTCCTATTTGTCTTAGTACTAATCCAATCTCTATAAAGCCAAGCGAAGTCCTATTACTGACTTTAGTGGCATTAGATTGGTGAAATGGTCCAAGCAAGGTTATTTAATATGCAGCACCTATTTAGCATAACTTGTCCTGCTTCCCTTATTATTGTGTGAACACAAGTCCAGCCAATCAGTTTAACTTTTAATACTAATAGAATAGGTACTGGGGAGTAGTTTCCATTTGTCAACAGATATATTATAGAAAGTTGGTTGCACTACCTCATTACTCTTGCTTTGTGAAAGAGCCAGGCTATCATTTGTCAACTCCTCATCATCTGCATTATTCCTGTTAAGAACTTTACTCTTCTTCTTCTTGGATCCTCCATCGCTAGCCGTGCTGCTATTATCTTCCTCATTACCTTCCTCATCATTGTCATCCTCATCACTTCCACTCCCGTCATCTTCATCATCTTCGTTATCTCCATCACTCCCCTCTTTTCTCAGAGAATTCTTTCCTTTTTTTTTCTCAGCAGTAGGCCGCCAGTCATTGTCATCTTCACTGTCATAGTCATCCATATCATTTAGTTCTTCCATAGATACAAAATCCAGCAGAGGTCGATTCCTGCGCAAATTCCATTTTTTTGGTTCATTTGTTTGCTCATCAGCCACAGCATCAGGTTCAGCTGCTTTCTCCTTCTCTTTCTTCTTTTTTGGTTTTTCCTCTTCATCTTCTTGCTCTTTTTTTTCAGTCTTAATTACCTCTTTGTCTGCTGCTGGCACTTCTTCTTCAGTGGAGGTTTTTGGCTGTTGCTCTTCTACTTTCTCTTCTGCCGGTTCCTCCTCCAAGATATTTTCTTCTGATTCAGTACAGGAACCTTCACCACTGTCCTTAGATGCATCTTCACTCCCATGACCACTTCCTTCAGAATCTGTTGAGCATATGAAAATTTAAAAAAAGTTCCGACACAAACGTACCCCCAAAAATAAAATCTCTTGAAGCAAGTTGTTAAACAAAAGAATGATGCATGTTCCTCCCTCATAAGGTATTCCACCTATTTTTTCAGCTGGTGTCCAAATATTGCTATTTCGAGAGCTATGTTGAGAATCTGTTAAACATGAGTGCATTTTAAGATGCCAAAAGAAAAAAGATGGTAGAACTTATTAAATGAGCATTATATGTTCCTTTGAACTCCAGCTCATATTAACAAAAAGCAGTAGCACAGAGTAATTTCCATGTGAAGTCACATCTTAAAGAAAGAGCATTCCAGTTCTTAATTTCTGGAGGTATTTTCTACATCTTCAAAATAAAATAACTATCCACTAGAAGAGGTTTGAAATTACAAAATGAAGAGCTTACATAACTAGTTCTAATAATAATATGGATAGTCCCACACCTTTATTTTTAATACATCTTTGTTTTTCTGGGTTTGAGGGCTTTTTTAATTTCCAAGGTTAGTTAACTTATTAATCTCACGTAAACTATGTCTCATTCGGCATTGCAGCTGCACTACAGTGCATTAACTTTACACCACTCATATGGTACTGTTCTGTGTGTACTCACGATTTCATTAATTAACACATGCCAACATGAGCAACAGAAAAGAATAAAGATTTTTAAATTAAAAAAAGAGACATTTTTGCTATAAAGTACATGTAAAAAATATTGAAAAACCACAAGTGAACTTGTTAAACTTTATTAACAGCATCAACTTTGCCGTCTCTCCTTTTATATGGACCTACTGCTTTGCATTCATAGTATTGTTTTAAGGAAGGAAAATTCAGAAAATTTTAAAATTTTAAAAAGAGATAGCTTCTTGATCCAATGCAGAGATCAATTAGGCAGTGGCTACAGTTTCCAGTGTGCTCAAAGCCATCACCAAGTTCTTGATCACTGTCATATAGACGCAAAGATGAAACGCTGATGCTCGCAAATTAAAAAAAAAGTCTTAATTGTTTTAGTTACAAACCAAAAATCTCCACCACTCAGTGTCACCTTACACAGAGAATTTCTCTGCAAACTCAGCTCTGTATAAATCCAAATAAACAGACACTGAGGTAGGTGTGCACAGTGTGTCATTTCATGTGGCATTTCTTTCCACCCCAAAGAACATTGCCAATGATTAGCCAGTTGTTACTTCAATATAATCATCAGTGTTGCCTTCTTCTGCATGTACCTGCATGTGGAAGTTCAGTGAGGAGATTATGTAACTACTGACAAAAAAGTTTGTTGTAAGTCCTACTATTACTGATTAGGACTCAAAGCCACCCACCCCTTACAAGCTAATAGAAACATCCGTTCTAACATTTAGAGATCCAGAAAAAAACACAAGTTCTTTTTTACAGTCTTTGTGAAAACCATAATTCAGTCATTTCTCCACACCTATTAGCCTTAATTGTGGTAACCAAAGTACAAGATAATCCAGTTTTGAAAGACTAGAACATTAGTCAGGCATACACAAGAAATAAAACCAGTATTAACTAATATGCAATCAAAAAAAAACTGTTTTCAAGTTGCAATAATTTGTTTGGCTACAGAATCACAGGATGGGTAAGGTTGGAAGGGACCACACTCATCCCAGAGCACAGTGCCCAGGATTGCATCCAGATAGGTCTTGCTTATTTTCTGAATATAGTGAGGAAGACTGCACAACATCTCTGGTTAATCTACCTCAGTGTCGGTCACCCGCACTAAAGAAGTCTTTCCTCAGATTCAAGTGGAACTTCCTGTGCATCAGTTTCTGCCCATTGCCTCTTGTCCTATTGCTTGGCACTGAAAAGAGCCTGCTCCACCCTCCTTTCAGGCACTGATAGACATGGATGAGGTGGCCTCTCAGTTGTCTCTTCTTAAGGATGAACAGGCCTAGTTCTCTCAGGCTTTCCTTGTTAAGAGTGAGTACCTCCACAGAAGGACCACAAAAAATGGTGAGAAGGCTACAACAGTCCAGGAAGACAGGCTGAAAGAGCTGGAGTGGTTCAGCTTGGAGAAGAGAAGGCTCCAGGGAGAAAACAGCTTATATGATTTTTTTACTAAGGCCTGTGGTGACAGGAAAAGGGGAACCAGTTTTAAACTGAAAGAGGATAGAGTTTAGATTGGACACAAGAAACTTTTCAATGAGCACAGTGAGACACGGGAACAAGTTGTCCAGGGAACTTGTAGGTGCCTCATCACTGAAAATATTCAAGGTCTGGTGGGATGGGGCATTAAACAACCTGGTCTAGTCAAAGAAGCTTCTTATCAAGGCATGGGGGTTGACTCAGATTATCTTTAAAGGTTTTTTGATCATGGGTTAGTTCATAGGATACCAGGCCTGCTGGCAACAGACAGGGCACACCAGATACAAAGAGGGGGGGGAAAAAGGATCTTTGCATAGAAGTTAGCAGGGCTCACTGAAAGAATAAACTAGATTTTAAGGGGGAAAGGAATCAACCCAGGTTCCCTAGAGATATGCCTGGGGACAGCACACCACTGTTCAGGGGACAACATGCTAAAAAAGTCCTTTGGTCTGTCGCCTCAGTGGAGGTAGAGAATGGAGATCTCCGCAGCAGTAAAGACACAAAGGCTACTATGTGTTAGAAAACATGGTCATGACTGAAAATGGTTATGGTAAGACTTAGGGCTTTCCCTCAAAAAGTTGGTGAGATCAATAGCCCAGCTGAAGTGTCTCTACACCAATGTACACAGCACAGGCAACAAACAGAGGAGCAGAAAGCCACTGAGCAGCAGTAAAACTATGACATATGTGCCACCCATGTAGATATAACATGCACAGCCAGAGTGTTGCACTGGATGGCTATAAAGTCTTCAGAAGGAACAGGCAAGGAAGGAGAGGTAGTGGGGTAGCCCCACATGTTAGGGAGTGTTTTGATTGTCTAGGGTGTAATGATGATACGGTTCTTTAAGGGTAATACTCAGAGGGAAGTCCAACAAAGCAATTTTGGTGGGAGTCTGTTACAAAGACCACCCAACCAGGATGAAGAGGAAAGCAAAATAATCTACAAGCAGTTGGGAGAGGTCTCACAACCACTAGCCTTCAGTCTCATAGTGGACTTCAATATACCACGTCTGCTGTAAATGCAATACAGCAGAGATGAACTGGTCCAGGATGTTCCAGGAGCATGTGGAGATAACTGCTTGACAATGAGAGAGCCTACTAGTGAAGACTCCCCACAGAACCTGTTATTTGTTATCAGAGAAGAACTTGTGGATGATGTGATGACTGGAGGTGTTTTGGGCACAGCAAACTTGAAATGGTAATTTTCAGTTCTCAGAGAAGCAAGCAAGGGGGTCAACAGAACTTCTACCCCAGACTTTCAGAGAGATTATGCCCTGTTGTGAGGCACGGTCGGCAGAGTCTCTTGAGAGGCAGTCCAGGAAGGCTGGACATTCTTCAAGGAAATCTTAAAAGACAAGCCAGCAGTGAGAAAGACTGATGTGCCTGAACAGAGAGCTGAGAGCTTTGACTGGAACTCAGAAAAACAAGGAGAATTTAAGGCTTTTGGAAGAAGGGGCAGGCAACTCAAGAGCTCTACAGGGATGACGTGAGGGAGAAAAATTTTTTGCAGGGAGAAAATTGGAAGGGCCAAAGACCAACTAGAACTTATCTGACTACTGTCAAAAAATATAATAAATACATAATCAACAAAAGGAAGGCTAAAGACAATCTCCACCCTTTACTGAATGAGGAAGGAAACAGTGCCAAAGGATGAGGAAAAGTCTGAGGTACTTAATGCCTTCTTTTCCTCAGTCTTTAACAGCAAGATCCATTGTTCTCTGGGTTTCCATCCCCCTAAAGTAGAAGACAGACAAAGGGAGCACAATGAAGCACCCATAATCCAAGGGGAAACAGTCAGTGATCTGCTATGTATCTCAGACACACAAAGGTGTGTGGGCCCAAATGAGCCACATTCAATCATTTACCAGCAATCCTGGCTAACCAGGGAGGTCCCAGATGATTAGAAATTAAAAAAATGTTATACCCATCTGCAAGAAGGGTCAGAAGGAGTATCCAGGGACCTCCCGTCAGTCCTGCCAGCCTGATCCTGGAAGGTCATGGAGCAGATCATCTTGAACGCCATCAAGACGATGGAGCACTACAGATGTAGGCAGAGGGGCTGGAAAGCTGCCTGGTGGAAAAGGGTGGGGAGTGCTGCTTGACATTTGGCTGAACAAGACCCAGCATGTATCCAGGTGGCCAAGAATACCAGCAATATTGTGATATTCTGTATTATGTACCAGCAATAGTGTGGCCAGTAGGACCAGGGCAGTGACTGTCCCCCTGTACTCGGCACTGGTGAGCCCAGACTTCAAATCCTGTGTCCAGTTCTGAGCTCCTCACTTGAAGAAAGACACTACTCACGTGCTGGAGCGTGTCCAGAGGACAATGGTGAAAGGTCTGGAGCAGAAGTCTGGACAAAAGGAGGCTCAGGAAAGACCTTATCACTCTCTACAACTGCATGACAGGAGGGTGCAGCAAGGGGTGGGTCAGACATTTCTCCACCCATATAACAAGGGACTGAACAAGATGAAACAGCTTCAATTTGCAACAGGGGTGGATTAGGTTGGGTATTAGGAAAAACTTCACAGAAAAGGTTGCTCCTCAGGGAAGTAGTTGAGTCACCAACCCCAGAGATATTTAAAAGATGTGTAGATGTGGCACTTAGGGACACAATTTAGTGGTGGGCTTGGCAGTGCTAGGGTAACAGTTGGACTCTACCTTAAAAGGTCTTTTCCAGACTAAACAATTCTAAAATTCTATGATACTTGCCAGTTCCAAACATTTTACAAGTAACTCCCAAAGCTATACTCTCACACTAGACATATCACAGATTAAATGCCATATGTATGCTCAAAGCAAATTGTATTTTGTATCTCATTTCACAGGTGCCAAGTGCCTATGTGCGCTATTTGTCTTACTGTAAATAAGGTAATACAAGATTTTGCCATGTTAAAATTAACTGAAATTTATAACTTGGCTTTCATTATTTCCCCACCATAAATCTATGACAGACATTTGTTTTGATGCTTTAACTGTGCTGTTGCATTTCTAAATAGTCTTAAGACTTCTTGCAATTTAAGCTTTCATTTTGTTTTGGAGGGAATCTTAGTCCCGGTATAGTTTGATCTCTAACAGCACTCTAATTTACTAACATTGACTCTTGTATATCAATACTACACAATGCAATAATTTAAAGCAGAGATCAAATAAACACTATTTTCACTCACTTCTCTCTTGCAATTTCTTTTTTCCTTCTGCCTGCACATTTTGCTTTCTACTCTCCTTTATATATTCATATACACACCAGAGATATCACTCCTTGATATGAATGCATCCAATGTGATAGGTGGTTTTCTAGAAAGAGCTATTCTGTGATAACAGCAATTTTTGCAGGTCTTCTTCTGTCAGCTGCACTTTTACTGAGGAAGAGGGTGCAGTATACAATTTTCTCCTTGAAAGAAATGCTTAAAGAATGGCTCTTTCAAATTGGCAACCATATCATGTCATTCCCTATAGGAGAGAAGTAAAGCTACTCTAAGTGAAAGATGGGGCCAGATAAACCATCAAATAGTGAAGAATACAGCGTTCCACGGAGGACAAAAATGAGAGATAACAGTTGGGAGAAAGACATCATTTATTCCTCTGCACCTTGTATCTTTAGCTCTACAAAGCACAACAGCAGGTGGCAGTCAAATCTAAAGAGGATAATTCTGAAAAGAACAGAACATTATGCCACAGAATTAACATATTAAAAAAGTGTAATAAAGAAACACTCCACTCAGCTGTAGAGTCTTGTATAGTATGTATGATGCACAAGATTTCAGGGTAAACCTACTGAAATCATTACATGAGTTAACAAAAAAGAAATCCTCCCATGCTCTTCCAGGACCATTTAACAAACAATTTCAAATATGACACCTCACAATTTTTTTTTTTTCAACATTCCAAGAAAATTCATGTATACAGAGAGCAAGTGCTGCACTACAAAAATACCTGGCAAACCACTTACAGAAGACAGTCTGGTTCTTCAATGCAGTATTTTGCTTAATAAGCAGCTCTTTTAAATACAGCTTTATTGATTGTTTTAAGTGAACTCTAAAGGGTAAGCTGGTTAAATGCAATAATAGATTTCAATTTTGGACTTGCCTCTTCCACTAACAAAGCTTAACAAATTCCAAATAGTAGACAAGAAGCATTGGGAATGATCTTAGAAAATTCTTCTATTTGCACCAAATCCTATCTGGCTGAGTCTTTCTGAACTGCTGAAAGCTACTTACAACAAATACAATCAAGGATCCAGGAACATTGAAAAGCTGAGCATGCAACACAGTAAAGCAACTACAAAGTTATCACTGCTAAATAATAATAGTCAGTAATAATCTAGCCATCATGTGACAAAGAGCCTATAGGGGCCTTTAAAACATCCTGTTTTTGAGAACAGTAACAAAAACCAGGATGCAGGTGAGGTTAATGTCACTCCACCACCACCATCTTATCTACTGGTCCTTTACCCTCTTTCTCCCACCGCAACAAGGCAAAAAACTAGCCTTTGACATGATTATGTGAAATCACCTAGTGATCTCTGCTAAAACACCATGTTAAGCACCATGTATAATACCTCACCCAGGGTGTCTGCATCCTGATGTATGGGAAATGTGGAAAGCACTACTGAAAGCGTTTGTTAACAGCCTCTGGCCTCAAATTCTTACAGAAGAACAGCTCCAGTACCACAAAAAATCCTTCGCTATACCAAGGCCGCACAAGGATTGCAACATGTGCTATATATACCAAACATGCAAAAGCAGCTGTACTTCCTACACATCTGATCAAGATATCAAAAATAAAGACTCTGTAATACCTTCAGGAAATGCTTAAACTAACTAGAAAGCTACAACATTAGTAACTAGATGTAAAAAAAGAGGCAGGAAAACCTAGATCATGTATGGAAAGTAAGAATTTTTAAATTACTGAAGGCAGAGTTGTGTAACTGGTAAAATTGTGAGCACGTTTGTCTATTAGATATAGAGGTCTATTACGCTATGATCAATAAAACTATAAGCAAGAACTAAAGGCTTAATACCTCCCTTGCAACGTAATTCCAAGAAAGAGAATTTAAGAGACCAGTTAGACATATGCCCCTGGATTTCTATGCTATTTTCCTGCATATGATGATTAAACACTGGTAGACTACAAGCAATTCAACATCGGTGGTGCTGGCAGTTAAAAAAATTGAACTGTCCAAAATAACATGATTAAGAATACATAAAACCAAACCAAAATAGATTAAGATGTTACAGCTCTACGGAGAGAAACTGTCTTCTCAAATAATGTTTTGAAAAGAAGTACCTACTATGTATTAACTGCAGATGGAGATAGCAGAGCTGGAGATGAAACTGACCACTGATCCACAATTACTTCAGAAAATATTTAGTTTAATAGAAAAAATGATGGAATGGGAACAAAGGAAAGTCATTTAGTAAGCAGCTTCCTCACTTTTACACTATCAATAATTATGTCATATGACATTTCAGTAGGCGTCTGTCACAGCTGCTGAAATACATTAGGCCTGACCAAAATAATCCACAGCAGAGAGCAAAGTCCTACCAGTTTGGCTAAAACCCAGCCAAACTGAACCCGAGAGGCCCCCTAATGTGGGGGTCCCTGTTCAGGCACCACTTATCACAGCTGCCACTGTGATTCCGGGGCCGGCCCAGCTGGGCAAAGTCTGCTGAGAATAGAGGAGTGGGAATGACAGAGAGCCCAAGAACAGAACTTCAATGGCAGTGAAATAACAAACACAACTGCATGGACAAAGGGTGACATCCAGAAACCCAGAGGCATGGCTAACTTAATATGTAAGATTACCTGAGGGCAAGGGTCCAATATCGAAGGCAGGACAGGGACATGACTTTGAATGTCAAAGGTCCTGAACCAACGGAGAACCAGAACCAGAGACATGACCTATTTTGGAATGATGCCATCAGCATCCTAATTTTCATATCCCGCCTCCCATAGTCTCAAGTTTATGGTTTCTGCATAAGCTACCTGAGCTAAGGTATTATCATCTCAGCTGGCTAAGTTCCCACAGGTATCTATTCAAGTTGAAAAAACACTCAAAACTAAAGATTGCCAATTTTGACTTGAGTCATTAGGAAGTGCCTCATTTACAATGTTAGAACACTGATGAAATTGGGTGCCCTACCAATTGCTTGTCAGCAAGCACCTGGAATACAAGAAATCCCAGTGCTTCCAAAGAAAATGGAAGTTAAAAATCTTGTCAGTGACTAGAAAGTTTTACCTTGGGTGGCAGACATCTGCATGGACAGAAGTTTTACCTGGGACGGAGATAGTCAAAAGAACATACTGCTGGTATTTTTCATTTTCTCAATTAGAAAAAGTGAATTTCTTTCCTTGTGAATTCCAGTCTCAGGAACTACACAATAATATGGAAATACATGATAATCTACTAATGATTAACTAGTCATTTTCTTTTACCTTCACTGTCTACTGAAATACCTTACAACTTTACCCTTGCCTATCATTTAGGTTTAGTCTAAAAAACTGAACATATTTGTTTCTTCATCAAGATTTCATAAGCACTACAGTATTTTGATCCTTCACAAACATTTCTTTATATTACAATATCCTGTATAGGGAAGCAAAAGTGTAATCTCCATTGTGCTAAGGGGAAACAAGTTACACAAAGATAATGTGTAACTTGTTTTTGCAAAATTTGCAACTTTCTATTTCTAGATTAAGACACAGGTTTTTATGAATAGCTAATATATGCATTTATGTAGATCATACTTCTTTTAAACAGATCTTCCACTGACTTCAACTGTAAGAATAGTATACAATATACATGCAGTCAGGCTTTACATTCAACACCAAAAAAAAAAAAAAAAGAATGTATGCAAAAATTGGAGTCAACAAGACTAGTAGCAGAAGTAGCGACAGGACTGAGGTCTTCAAAGGCAGCATTCAGTTATTTTGTTCTTAGCTACACTGTGATAGGAACCAGTCCTTAAATTCACACATGATTCTTGTTCAGGGTCTACTACATTCCTCTGTATAATTTCAATTTCAGTACATGCACTGACAAAACTGACTGAGTTCACTAATGAGAGAGTAGGAAAGTGGTAAATTCTTGCTTTGGAGTCCTACTGGGAATTACTCTACACCTGTACTCTGATTTCTGACATCAGTGTATCTCCAGCTGCTCCC
The DNA here is from genome assembly GCA_013397195.1 of Hylia prasina. Classification (NCBI taxonomy): domain Eukaryota; kingdom Metazoa; phylum Chordata; class Aves; order Passeriformes; family Sylviidae; genus Hylia; species Hylia prasina. The sequence goes on from VYXD01006830.1 coordinate 5,904,776, forward strand.
ACTGCAGGAAAAAAAATGAACAAAAGGACTCCCCAAAGCATGCTTTAGTTAACTTAAAAGCAAAACTTCAAATAACGGATGTGTATTCTGGAAGATACTATTAAAAGCCTCAAGTTGAGTGTATTACAGCACCATCATGTCAAGTCACGTTTGTACACTCTGACTCCAAAGGGACAGTTTTTTTGATTGATCCCACAGTAAGATTACATATGAAAGTCTTTCTCATAGAACATTTTTTTCAAGATGCTTACAAAAACCAGAAGAATACAGTACTATAGAATAATGGCATTACTAATAGAAACAGAGAAGCCATTAAAAAAGTATAAACATAATGAAACTCCCAGAGACCTGAAAACTATTTACATTAAGTAAATTTACTCCTGTAAACAGCTCTAAAATCAGTTTCTCTAAAGAGAGGTCAGAATGTTGTGATCTTTTAAGTGGAAAAGGCTAACTGACTGCTGGTATGACCTAAATCCAAAAGAAAAGAAATTTACTACACTGTATGTAAAAGGCAAAGTTGTCTGTTGATTTTTGGTGGAAATAGACGTTAGGTGATTTGAAATATTTTTTATAATGAACAAATTTACCAAGGTGCCAGGACTCTGAAAACAAAAATTCAGAAATGCCACCTGCCTCCTAAAAGCACTTAACAGCAACTTCTCAAATCCTTACTGCATTGCATATTCCCAGAAATCTGGCAGAACAATGAAGGTGTGTAGAAGTTTAGGTGTTCTGGGTTCAGTCCCCATATATTTGCAGAGTATCATCTACAAGTACATATCACTGGAGATCCGAAAGCTCACACGTATGGACACAACACAGTCATTAGGGAGAAAAATACTGCAGAATCTTTTAACTCCATATTTAAATAATCCTTTAACCTACTTTTCAAATTTGTTTTGTTATTTTAAACACCAATATGTGCATTTGTGAATGAAATAAAGATAAACATAAGTCATGGAGCTGTGGAATTACCATACTAGAATTTATGCACATACTCAATGCAGACTGGTTCTTACTTCTGATACACTAATTTCCTTTTGTAAGCAAACTATACAGTGTCATTTTGAATTCAAGCAAATACTAAATACTGATTTGCAATAGGCTGCTCATGGATAGTCTGATATATATGTGTGTGTAAGAAAGTTCCTTTATTTAATCACTTCTTCCATCCAAATCAAAGTGGAGTAAGTGCAAACAAATTTAACAGTATGTTATATCAGCTTCATTTTAAACCAGTACAGATGATCTGCTTCAGATTTTCTGCAACTATTCATTTAAACTTATATTACACATTAGAAACTCTTATTTGTTGTAACTTTCTATTCCCCAACTTCTCCAAACCCTCAAAAATTTCTTTTTACACACTGAAAATCTTCAAATAAAGTATAAGATGTCAAATTCTCTTGCTGTTTCAATATTTTAAGTTTTGTTAAACAGAACATTAATTTCTCCAACACATGATAGATATAGGTTGAGAAATGCTAAAACAACACTTCATGAGATATAGGAACACAAAACAGCAAGTTTTTCCTCATATGCTTGTGTCAATTCAGTGTTGCATATTTAAAGGAAAATCCATTCAACTTCCTCAAAGTGAAATTGATTTTGAAATACACTAAAGGCTAGATACTGACCAGCCCCCTCTAGTACATACAATGTCCTAAAAGTCAAAAAGGATTACAAATGAATCTTCTGCACTCACACACTGTTGAGTCAAGAAGCTGCATTCATTATTTTTAATTGACTGTCTTTTGACCAACTAATATACTGCTCTGAATTAAGTGTTCATCACTCATACTCCCTTTCCAATCCTCATTTTCCCTTAAATCCTGCCTACATTACTGTTCCAAAACAGGGAGATTTTCTTTGGTAGTTAAAAATCATTTCCTTTTATGGCAAATTATATCCTTATTCAAAAGAAAGGATCAAAAAGCCTTGGAACACAATTAGAAGAATAGACGAAAGAAGCCCCCAAAAGTCTTAAAATGAAATTGCTAAGATGACAGTTTTACTCTCTTAAGCCACTGCAGCCTGCTCTACCAGAACAACCAAGGGAAATACATCTAAGCCTAGGGGAAGAGGTGGAGAGAAGAACAAAACCAACCAACCAAACCAAAACAAACCACAACCAAGGAGCATTAGGGCATATCTAAAACCTGATACTGGGTGATTTTTTAAGTTCATCAGTACAGAGGAACTTGCCAAATGCTAAAGAATATGCCTTTAAATGGGAACATTTTTGCACTATACATTCACACAAAACATACATCAGCATCCCCAGTGCAGAAATAACAAGTCAAGTTATTTGATAAGCTGCCATAATGCTTCCCTCACATCTTATACATCCTGCATCTTCTTGTTTATTTCCCTCAGTGTACGCCACAGAACATCTAATGTGCAGTTTATTGACCAATATGGTCCTCCTACCCCTTCTTCCACTTTCCTTCAATATACTTTAATTTACTAATTTTATTTTGGCCATCTTGTCTATTTTCAGTTTCTGTGAATATTCACTGCAGATAGAGGAATCTGCATATTTAAGAAAGCCTACAAAGCAACAACACTCTGTGGTAAGGACTTCCTTCCACTATGAAACGTGTATACTTTTCTGCATATTTCTATCTGAATGGACACCTTAAGTTTGTCTATTGTAAAAAACAATAAAAATCAGAACAGATTATCTTTCTGCTTTAGGTTCTTGCTCACCAAGTAGAATTAACCTTGAGAAAAAGTCAAGTTCGTAAGTCCAAAACAATTATTATCCAGACTTGCTCAAATCAAAATGGCTTTTAGTCTTCTTATTTCAATACTAAATACAGTGAATGTCCTAAAAATTATCTGTACACTGCAGTGAATACAGTTAATGCAGTCTGCACAGAAGCTATTCAGATGTTTCTACCAAAACTTGTTTCACAACCATGAGATTACTGTTGTAAAAAAATAATCACAACTGAAGTATCAATTCCCAGTTATCCAATCAAGTCACTCCCTCCAAGGGGTCCAAGTCCCAGCAGACTCACCAAGCATTCTGCCTCCTATATGATACTAAATGAGCAACCATAAACCAAAAATGAGATAATTCTGAACCGAGGAGATGAGAAAGCATATTTACCTGAAGCATCTCCAACTTTAAAATCACTGTCATCAGAGCTATCATAATCTAAAGCTTCCAGCAGCGAAGCTGCCAAAGGCTTCACCTGTCTCCTCTTCGAACTGCGGTCCACTGCAGGGAAAAAAACAGTGTTGTTACTGGGCGGCATAAAGAGAATTCGGCATCGCTACGGGCATTTAAATTACAAGGCGGCACGGGCGTGACAGGCAGGGGCAGTCCCGAGAGCAGCCGACAGATGCAGCCGTACCGGGGTCCCGGGGACACCCGCTCCCACAGGTGAGGCAGGGCAGGGTCCGCCCTCCCGGCGGAGCGCTGGTGCTCCCTGCAGGCGCCTGGAACCGCACGGCACCGCGCACCGCGGACCGCCCGCAGCCCCGGGAGGGCTGGGCGGGCGCTGGGGCCGCCAGGCGCCCCCGGAGCAGCCGGCATTCCCCGAGGACGCGCCTCGGCGTGATCCGCCGGCGACCAG
>VYXD01006830.1:5908444-5927497 GCA_013397195.1 Hylia prasina
GCCGTGACCGGCGCTGATCGCAAGCTCTCACCGCAGAACCGCTGGTTCTCACGGTACTGCCTGTAAAAAACAGCTCTAAAAACTACTCCGGCACTTTTCCATTTCCCTGTGTGGAAACGAGAAAGCGTTACAAAGCTGTTCTCATTTAACCCCTGTTATTAGTTCTATTCTCAGTTAACCCCTCGAAGACCTGAGTTTCTCCTCGAATCTGTTGCATTGTCAGGCTCATTCCTGCACTTTTAAAGAACAGAAAGAAAAGAAAGGGAAGAAAAAAAAAAAAAGAAAAAGAAAAAAAAATTGGGGTTGGGCAGATATGTTCACGGTCAAGTTGGCTAGAGCACCAAGCAGCCTAGTCTAATCGAAGGTGTCCTAGCCCACGGGTGAAACTAGGTGACCTTCAATGTGCCTTTCAACCCCTAACCATTCTGTGATTCTATGACAATACAAGTCCCAGGGACCACTGTTCGACCACATCACGCAAGTCTGGGAGCTCAAAAGCACGAAACCTAATGGTGAGAGACGGACAGCAAAGAGAGCAATGCTGGGCCATTGCTTTTGCAAGAGTCCCAGCTTTGACTCGGTTGCAAGGGCTGCCCCTGGCCCCTGCGTGCACATATTTTTTCCAGAGTTCCCTTCAGCTCTCCTGCCCACACCAACAAAATGAGCCACCTGCACAAAAACAACTGATGCTCTGGCACACAGGTATGAGTTCAAGAGCTTGAGGATCAAGAATAGTGCTAAACAACGCTTCCAACAGGACTGTAAGGGCTTTAAAATTGGAAAATGTGTGTTTAATGATGGATACATGTAGGGCCAAACTACATGGTTCTATGGTTGTATGGAAAATCACACTGTGAAAAGCCAGTGTCCATAAAGGAGACAGAGGAGTCCTGCAACTTTCTGCGGCTAAAGGAAGAGTCCACTCGGGCACACACAGCCTCTTTTTATCCTAAACTTCCAACCGTATTTTGCCCTCTTCCTTTCCCCACTGGCTGAGTTACTGGGAAGGTACAGCCTTCCTGAACCGCCTACTACATATTCCCTCCTTGAACCTGTCTTTTACCCCAAAGTTCAGAAGTTCAGGCATGTGCAGACCCACTTGTCTGTTTCAGAAGTCAGACTGGGCTCTGTAACAAACCTGCTGTCCAAAGTTCAGAAACTCCCACTTGTCTGTTTCAGAAGACCAGCTGTTTCAGGCTCTCTAACAAACCTGCTGCTTGAAGTTAGTAGAGATAATAAGACCCATTAAGACCCATTTCAAAGACTTTAACCCCCATACCCTCACCCATGGAATTGTTTGTAAAGACATTAGCACATATCTACCCTACCTTGGTGAAGAGTGGAGAGGACATAAAGTTTGGCAAGTATATGTTCTGTGGCCAGAGCCTGCGGTACATTTAGCATAGTGCTGTATGTCTGAGTCAAAACTCCTGGCATTGCAAGGATGGGTAGCTTGGTGGTGGTGTATTAGTTTTTAAATAGAGAACAGAGATGGGTAGTTGGTATATGATATAATTATGCAGCTGAAATACTTTCTAATTTTCTGTGTTTCTGATTTTGAGTATTTTGGACGGACAGAAAATTCAAAAGGTAAGTGTGAATTCTGTTTTACTTCTGTGCTTGAATTTCCTGGGATTTTTGTAGCATCTTACCACATCCATAGCTGATGTGTTCACACTGACTACTCCTGTTTCCTCCATCAATTCTTTGGCTACATAGGAAGTGTGACTGCAAAGTGAATTCTTGTCCTGAATCTGGGTTTTGCCAGCCCTACCCAAATAAGCTATTGGCCCATGAACTCTAGTATTTTCTTCCAAACTCCGATCAGCTTCCCTGTTCAATGAGGCATTTCGTCTATCAGCTTTTCACTCCCTGGGTGATTATTTTTTCCTTTTGACTGGCAATCCCTAGCCTATTATTTCCCTTCCCACAGCATTTCAGTCTTCAAAGAGAAGTAGCAGGGCTCGGATCCCTTCGTTGAGACTGCAGATCCATGATAATGTGTGCAGTAGGTTCTGCTGAACCTCCTCCCTGCCAATGGACAAGCCCCTGCTCTTGTCCCAGACACAGTGATTGGCAGGACAGCCCAAGTCACATATAAACAGTAAAAAGAACTGCCCCCAAACTTGGCCCAAATAGAAGATCAGGCTGAGCAGTGCAGACAGCTTCAAAGGATGAGAGCTTTCAGCACAGACAATGGGAGAGGAGCACCCTGTAGAACAGTGGAGGAATTTATGAATCCTTGAAGTAAGAATGTCAAAGCAGATGTATGGACTGTCTGACTTCCAGTTCAGCCCTCTGGGACAGGCTGCAATGCTAGGACTATTCCAGTCTCTACATACATAGTTCTGACAGGAATAGGTGATCAAACAGAAGTTAATTACTGGCTGCCTGCCCCTGCTCCTCATTAACACCATACATTCCTCAACTGCTCCATCCTCCTTTTCTCTTTTGTACTCTGTCCCTTGACTCAAGCCCTCTCAGTCCTTCTGTCTTACCTTTTTTCCTCTCCAAAGGAATATTCACACTTTCATTTCTGAAAATAACATACACGCACTCTTTGTTATATTCTGTAGTCAGCTTTGCCCTCATTCCTCAACAGGAAAAAACCCAACATCAATCAAATGAAAAGAACTGTGAAGTGCCTAAAATTTATTCACCGTTTCTCTAACCTTCTGGCCACTGCAGAGATAGGAGTTACCAACAAATCCTCCAAATGTAGTAATTAGAAGCAGAGAAATAAAGTAGAACTACCAGTTTATCATTTGTTTATCATTCTTTGGAAGTTTCTGGCTATGAAAACATATATTAAAAGGTAATTCCCCCTTTGTAGATGCTAGTAGAGTCAGATTTTTTCAAAGGAAAAAGAAGGGTGAATTCATGCTCCAAATGAAAGAAACCTTCAGAATGTCTGATCTCCTTATTCCTGCAAGGCCTTTGCCAGTCTCAGCAGAAAACCAAGGATGTTGAAATGTTCAGTTGCCTTTTTGGTAGAAGAAATGTGGTATTACTGGCACATTGCTGGGAGCTGGGCACTGTACTGACATTGCTATATCCATTAAATAGATTTTAAGTGTTGTCAATTTAGCACCTTCAAGTACTACCCTCATGCACATACAAAAAATCATCTTAAAAGGTCATTTTTTAGTGGAAAATTCTGAAGAGCTTAAATAGTATGTCTCGTATGAAAATATCATGGCAGCTCCATCACTAACATAATACCTAAAAAAATGCCTAGAAGTATTTCAGGTCATGTCAAACACATCAGATCTTTGAATTATCTTGGCATTCCAGTGATTCTCTTCAGGCTGAGCCTTAGTGTGCAGCCTGTTGGCAAGAGTAGGTGTCTGAATCTCCATTTCAGTGCTGCTGTTCAACTGCTGGAGAAGAAGAGAAAACCATACCTTCTGCCTGTACTTTTGCCTTAAGAAAAAAGGAATCTTTGTTGTGGCTCAATAAAGACCATTTTAGAAGGACTTACACAATAGCAAGTCAGCAGAGAATACAGTCACGCTCAAATAAATTATTCTTAGTTTAATGAAATAGTGAGTTTTCAAAGGAAAAAGTGCAATATTTCCTCAAGTAAGGAATAAACTCAAGAGTAAGTCTGTTTTTAGCTTATTTTTTAACTGTAAATGGAAAATAATGGTATGAAATCTTGTATCTGGTTTTTCTTCCTGTCAGGGAGCAGACAAAGCCATGACCTACCTGTCTGAATCCAAATGGAAGACTCTTTTTTTTGTCTATCTAAACATCACCATGCTTAGTGTGGAGACTGACCTCTTCAAATACCTTTCCAAAGAGAAATCTTATGGCTTTTACACTTTAACTGTGCCATTACAACAAACTCTTTCAGTGATCCCTTTTGTCTAGTATTATATGGTAAAATATAAAGAGAAAAAGATTGAATCAGATGTTCTTGCTTTTTTAAATTACAAAGGGGAGAAAATTCAGTATGAACAGTTTCTGAACAATAAGACTTTGAAATAAAGTGCAGACTGCAACAAGGTCTACTGCAGACAATTGCTGCCAGGGAAAGTTCCCATCAGATGTTGAGAGATTTTTTGCATTCCTAAGGTCCTCAGCCTCAGTCAGTTAATTATGGGGGTTTTTTGATTACATGGTACTCATGTTGTAAAAGAGTCCAGGAAAAGTGAAAAACAACAACAAAAAACAATACTATGTATCTTCAGTAGAAGAGCTTTCTGAACTATACAGATATATTTCCATACATAGTCCCACCATTACCATGGCTGTAAATGCCTACCTACTTAGCCACTATGAGACCACCCCCTGCCGCTCATACCTATACAGAGGACATCATCCTCAACACAAACCTCACTGAAGTCATGTCCAAAACATTCAATGTAAAACCTACCTCACATGCCACTTTCCTGTCTGCCCTCAGCAAAAATTCTTGTCTAGGCTCATCTCCCTTCTCATTTCCATCAATCTTCTTTTCTCTGCTTTTCAAAAATGCAGCTCTGATGTTGCCATATCTATTGTAATGATTCTTCTCAGCTTCTACCATGTTCCTTTTCCATTTTTCTCTTTCTGGTGAATTTGCTACATCGGTCATAAACTTTTTGAGTTTGATTTCAGTACATTTCACAGATTACTCTTTCTTTCATCTGTCATTTCTTTACAGCAGACGAAATTTGCCATACAAATTTGTTTAATACAATATATTGGCCTCTAGTTTCCTGTTGAATTTTCAGACAAATTTGTGGGCTTTTTTCCTAGCCATTCTTCGTATTTAAAATGTATTCCATGTAAATACCTGCAAACTGGCTTCATTTTTCCTTGCAAATACCCTTCTACCACCATGCTCTCTAAAAATTTTGAACAACCAAATGAATATTGTGTCTTGTGTTGTCTCATAGTTTATTTGTACAATTGTTATACAAGTGTAGCAGTATCACAAGTAAATGCTGCTATAGCTGTCTCTGTTTCTGGTTCTTCTTCTATGTGTGTATTACCAAACCATTTGGGGCAGACATAGTATTTCTATTATTGTATTGTTTTTCTGTCTGTGATTTATATCAGAGGTGGCAAAATTTTGAGTCACGATTAAAGTCTCAGACATAAAAGCTACAAGAGGAATATTAGCAATTTTATCACGTGACTTTCAGAAAACAAGCTCATCCAGTAAGCCATTTTATTTTTGTTTTAAAAATGCATATAACTTAGGACAGTGTATAAAGAAATTAGAATACTAAATAACAACAGTGTTAAATGAATATTTTTGATTATACAGGTGTTGTTCAGATTAAGGTATATCTAGCCTAAGTGGACAGCCAGAGAAAAGTAGGAACAGAGCAAGTATGTATTATATATATTATACAGTATGTATTATGTATATTATACAGTCTTTTCTCAACTTCCCATTATTTTCAATGTTGAGTTTCTTGATGCTTTTGTGGTTTGTCCATTTAGTAGCCTGTAATGAGTCTTTCTTCTAAGAATTTGTCCATTCTTCCTTGTAACCCATGTAGACTTCTTTAATACCTCAATATTATTACAAAAAATTCCACAGATCTACCGTCTGTATAAAAACATTGTTTTGTTTGCTTTGAACCTCAAAGCTCATGTTCTACTGTACCTCCCAAATCATCTCTTTCCCAAGCTAAAGAATCCCAGCCAACACAGGTAATTCTAATAGTGTGTCTGAGATATTCTTCCAATTCCTCCAATGCCTCGTTTTCCTTCAATGAACTTTTCCCATCTATATAGATAGCCTTTTTGCAGTGAGAGGACAGTACTGAAATGCAGGCAAATTGTGCATTTATTCAGTTTAATAATAATGTTTTCTCTTTTGTTCTTTATTTTTTGTTCTCTATTTCTTTCATGTGATTTTTAAGATTCTTTTTTTTCTTGTGGCATGAAGTAGACATTGACTGCACGGAAATGACACTTCCATAAAACTATCGTGATCCCAAGGTCTTGTTCCTAAGTCAAAGCAGAGTTCATCATTTTATGTGCAAAGCTAGGATTTCTTGTCTTCAAAGGCACAGATTTCTGTACATTATCTATACTGCATTTCCTTTCCTTTTCCTTTCTCTCTATTGAATTTCATCTGCTATTTTATTTACTGTCCAGTCAAGTAAGAATTTACACCATTAGTAGTTGAACCATTTTACACCTAAACTCTTATAGAATTTTTGTGATAGTGATGGTTTCTATACATTTCATCAGACCATTTTATATTTTTTAAAAAAATACCTGTAGCTGCTTCCACAATAACTTCAAATTCAGACAGATTGTCCACTGAGCCCTCGCCCCCCAGAGAACTGCACTTTAGCATCTTCATTTCTTTTTCATAGAAAATACTGATGGAGAAAATTCATGTCTCTCAGTACATTTCATACAAACTATCTGCTGGGCCAAGGAATGCTGGCTTTTTTTTCTTTTTCTTTTTTTTTTCCCTGTTTCAGATATATCTTATTACTAATTTTGATGCTTTTATCTTGTTGATTCTCAAATTTTTTTCCATTCTGCCAAATTGATCATATTTTAACATTTAATAAATTAAAGCTTATGATACTTTCTATTTTCTTGTTTTAAATACAATTTGAAGGATTCCTTCCTGTTCATAGTAGTCTTCCTAACTTTGCTGAAAAGTGATTTCAGCTTCCATTTCCTCATTTCCTTTTTCTTTTCCATTTGCATTAGTGATAAACACTTATGCTGTGATTCCAGTATAGTGTCATCCAGTAGTTTACATGCACATCAGAATTTCATTCCTTGGACAATCCATGGAGAGGGGAATTGGAGGCACAAGAAGTAAAGACCGTGGGCTGAGATAAGAACAATTTACTGGAAACAACAATGAAACAAGAAAATTAACAGTAAGAGCAACAATATTAATAAAGAAGCGTACAAGACAGATGAGTGGTTCACATGCAAAACATTCACCACAGAGCCCAAGCTGACCACACCATACTCCCCCAACCTGGAAGTGAGACCCTTCCCCAGTCTCTGGAAAATTATATGAGGTGCTATAGAATAACCTTCAGGTCCTAGACATACCTCCTCCTGGCTACTTAAAAAACTAACCCTGGCCTGGCCAAAATGCTGTCATAGAAACCTGAGTCTTTAGCTTCCGTGTTTGCTTAAATGCTCTTCCCTTTTGTCAGTAGTACTGATACACCACAGCCAGTTACACCTTCCCAGCAGGTCTTAGGAACCTTTGCAGACTCCCCAGGGGTGTTTGCCCGCTGGTAGTCACTGTGCAAACCTGAGAGTCTCATGGGATCCTAAACCTAGCTATCCATAAGTGCCATGACAGATTCTTCTGCCAAAACAACCTTTCTCTTTCTCGCTGTTGGAGAAAGAAATTACGTGCAATACAAGTAAATGTCATTCCATTTTTTTTTAATAATCAAGACCTGATCTCTCTTAACAAGATATGAATAATGTGAACATAAGCCAGTGATTCCCACTGATTTCAGTGGGCTCTGACTCAGGCTTTTAATGACGCTGACTGATACACTTTTTCCAGATGTAGTCTTTCATCCATCAAACCATTCTGTTGTTCTGAGGAAATCTGGGATGTAAAGAACATCTGCCACAATGAACATAAAAAGCACAGACCTGCTGTTACTAATGGGAAGTATTCTAAGGGCTTAGATTAAAAAAAAAAAAGTTAATTAATTTTACAAGAATAATTACTTTGAATGTGAGTGCCAATGGCCCTTCTCACATAAAGCTTTTCCAATACAATCTTGTTTTGGTCTTGCTGAAGACAAAAAATGCTTCAGTTGTTCTGACAAAAATCTTTGTGAATTGCTACAAAATAAATTCTACTGAAGGGGTTTCTATCGCTCCCTTTAAATTCTATTTATTTATTATCTGTAAACAAAGAAGCTGATTGGTTTGGATTTGTATGATAAATTATAATGAAATAATAAAACCTCTAAGCAATCAAGAAAAGATAACTGCTTTTAATATCTTCTGTTAAAATGTAATTGTGACATTTAGGAATCAATTTGCTGCTTTCTCTATTATTCATTTTATCACTCATTAGCACAATGCTTAGCAAACACAGAAGATGTCTTTTACTATAACATTTTATAGCATCTAATCTGTTTTTAATTTGGTTTTGCCAAATTGAGTAGGTTTTTTCCTTGAAAATTGTATTTTAGGAATTTGAGCTGATTTAAGATCCAATTTACTGCAAAAGAAAAGACATTCAGTTATGCTAGAGCACCCCTTCATCTAGACATATATACAGTTTCCTTTGTCTTTTAAAAAGGAAAAGCAATGGCTTTTTTAACATGTCTTTGTTAAGGTTCCCTGCTGGCGGCATATGGCAAAGTTACTGGCACCTTGCCTGGAAAACGCAGCAAGGACTGATAGATCTGATATCATTCTGTGGCTGGGGAGAAAATAGATTACAGTGAAGGCCACTCTTAGGGCCTGCGACCATCAGTTGCTTGGCAAGAAGCAGAAGTTCCTGAAAACAGATGTAAGAAGGTGAAAGAGAAAGAGATGTTACCCTCCTAAGGGATGGCACAGCCCATAGAACACTCTGTGCTAGAGCAGGACCTTCAGAAGTCTCTGTAATTCTGTTTTGTGTGCTACTGTGAAGTAAAACTCTCGAGGTGTAACTGTTAAAGCAAATAATAGCATATAAATGCTTATAAATGCTTAAGAAATAATACTCTAATAATAATAGTGACAATTGTATTATAAATAATATTACAATAATATTTTTACAGATTGGTCTCAAGTTTTTCTTGAGAACTGTGACAAAATCCTGCAGATGCAGAACTTCTGAAAAAAAAACCAAACAGATTTTCTTCCATACTGTCATATTCCTTGCACCAGACATTGAGTGATGACTCATTTGATGTAAAAAATAGACTTATTTTTTCTTATTTGAAATTGGCTTGGCAGTACACAGTTTTGAAGGGTTTAGTGGTATTTAATGGAGGGGGAATCTACTGTAATTGTGATGGTTTATAAAGCAGAAATCCTGAAGAGACTTGAACATCTCCAGTCCCAAACTTGGACAAGACTAGCAATAAGATTCTACTCCATTCTTCCATTAAGACATTTGCGTACTAAATACCATCGTATAGCAAAGGTCATTTTTATGCTTATACAGATTTAGTAACTGTGATAATTACAGGGAATGGAACTGATTTCCAGATTGCTTTAATTATTTCTCAGACTTGGGAAATGCTTTAAAAATTAAAATAGAAAGGTTCTTTTCAATTACACTAGCATGGTTGGTTGGGTTTTTTTGTTGGTTTTTTGGTTTGGTTTGGTTTGGTTTGGTTTTTTGTTGGTTTTTTTTGGTTTGTTGGTTTTGGTTTTTTTTTTGAGAATGTCCAGCCACAAAGATGTCGTCTTTGTCCCAGTGATGGCAGGGTGCAGTTTCATATGAAGTCTGCCGTCTTCCATTCTCACAACACAATCTCATTGCCCCCTCCCATTCACTTTTACCAAATTTTGCAATCATCAAACCATATACTGAGCCAGTGTCTGATGTGACAGAAACCTACCCTACCAAGCAGCTCTGTGATTCTAAGACAAAGTGATCCAGTGCAAGCCAGGGGCAGGGACACAAGGTCAGGAACGTGAGGGGGAGAGGGAACCAACCATGAGTGCCCTGCTCAGGAGCAGTCCATGTCAGATCAGGTGTGACACAGCTGCTGGCAGCTCCATGGGCAGGCCACTCGGGCCTGGAGTGAGGCGACACAACCCCATCGGCCCCTCCCATTCACTTCTCCTGTATGTTTTCTGCAAGTACGTCCTTTACACTTGCAATTTGCACTGATCTGGAACTGGTCCCAATAAAACCTTTTTGTTCATCTCTTTTGCACAGCCTTATGTGAACTGGTGCTGAAACGTAAGTACCCAAGGTCAAAGGATGGATAAAACTAACTCCAAGTAGCACTTTAAGCTTGCTGTGAATTAAAACGACTGTGTTACTTTGGCCTAAGTGATTCATTACATCCTTTACTGTTCCATGTAATAAAAGCATACCTGTCTGTGTTCTCAGTATTATTTATTTGTATTCTGTGACTCAAGGTGGCTCTAAAGAAAAATGATTTGTGGAATCCACAGTGCAGAGTCTTTTCTGTTGCTCCTCAAATGACTCCTCCTTCTCTTCCAGATTCTGCAGTCATGAAACTTTACACCAGCAAATCAATCTTAAAAAAATACAACCTTGAAAATCATTCTACCTCCCCATTCAAATCAAATAGTAGAGCAAAGAGGTAGAGATAGGGTGCAAAAATTCCTGTACTGATTTGTTTCTTGAAAAAATGCAATGTGGATTACTTATTTTAAGACTCATTCATTGCACTGGAATGTTCTGATTTTAAAATCAAAAGTTACTTCATTTTGGCCAACTTTTAGTGAAAGCTTGTTTTGCACAACAAACAAATATACTGAATTCAAGTTTGATTAGACACATTGTGGTTGTAAGTATTATTTATTTTCATTTAAAAAAATTGTTCATCTCCAGAGTGGCCTCTTGCAGGTTTGTTTTCTTTTTTAAATTAGTAAAGATTCTGCTGTGAAGAGGTCGTGTAAATATATCCCTATATTTTTGACAAGTTTATTACTTTTCAGAGCTCCAGCATTTTAAATTATGCTTGCATAAGATACCAGTTTTAAAATTTATTAATTTCATCTGCATCTGTTCTGCATTTTACAGAGAAAAGACAAGAGTATTGGGTGCTTGAATACTTTAGGAGTACCATGTGTTTGTTAAGTTCTTTCAGATAAGTGCTACTGTTCTGCTTATGTCTCCATAAATAGGATGGCAGCCTGAAAGAGGTGTTTCTTTAGGGCAAGTCCCAGAGTGGAAAAACAGATGGGCAAAGACAGCATCAGTGGAGTAACATCTCAAAGTATACAAGCTTGTAAGTGTGTCAGACAAATAGGTTAGTGAAAGACAGGAGTCAACTGTTTTGGACCACATATGTTCTGAAACCAGCAAGCAAATAAACAAAACATTCTGTTGTCTTTAATCTGATTTCTTGTGTAATGTAAGGAGAAAACAGCCTTTCACAGGGAAAAAAAAAAAAGTATGCTATGAAACTTCTTTTTAATTAAATATGGTAACTCTTATGTTCTGCCAGTTCTCAAAGAAAAATTTTGATGTCTTAGTACATTTAAGAAGAAATATCAAGACATGCTGTAGTTTTCCCCTTCACATAATTTTCATTTCAGTGAGGACTCTGCTGTTCAAATAAATTCCTGCTCAGAAGTCTGATTACAGTTATATATTTCATGCAATCACACAATGTGAATCTTACAGATATGCTGTATACATTATTCAAAGGAGAAGGATGAGCTCAGTCCCACATCAAAGCACATTATTATCCTTTTCCCATAAATATCATAATACAATTCCCTACATTGAAATGAAGCTGTATTTAAAGAAAGGATAGCATTGGAATACTACTTCTTGATAAGTGGTACATCACACAATTTTTAACCAAGTAGAAGTTTCAAAAAAGAGTAAGTAAAACTCAAGAATAACCAGAACAATTACTTTCATGCACTTTTTGATAAAGCTTTTGTGATTTATTAAGGAGAGATATTGGGATACTTTGCATTCTTAAGATCAGAACATTGAGTTTTGTACTAATCTAGACAAAAGCATAGACAAAAAATGTCATTCTTCAAAATGTGTGGATAACACACTTTAATCTGCATCCAGGCTGAAACATGGTCTATCTCCCTTCTCCCCAATAGAAAGAGTACAGCATATTTATTTATTATTTACCCAGACAGGACACAAGCTGGATTTTGTGTTCCACTATGCTAGAAATTATCTGCATAAAGTATTAATGATTCGAACAAATGCGACAATTTGAGATATTGAAAAAGGACAATGGCTTAGACTTTCTTTACAAGAATCTGTCACTGCCCTCCCATGCCAATTTTGTTTATGTCCAAATTATACTTCATCTGGAAAAGCCACAGAAAGGTTTAAACCACTGCTAACATACCAATTGCTTATGCCCAGTTAAATGCCACTGTCCGTAAAATCAGGCCACGTACAAAACTTATCAGCCCTTGCAATGTCTGATGTCATAGGCTTCATAGGAAGAACCCCAAAACTAATGTTTTTGCACAGCATGAACCAAGTGAAAATAGCAATAGATATAATTAGATGTACTGCACAAGCACTCCAAGTGTCCCCAGGTTCATATCAGGATACTGCAGATATCTTGGTTTTGCTCTGAAGGGTAATGTAAGCATGAGATTTACCCAGAAACACCTTCTCAAATGCAACTGAATTCTATCCCTGTGCATCAGCTTTTATCTCCAGTGATATTGGCAAAGGCCAAATATGACATCCTGAGTGAGTGAGTTATTCTATCTCTAGCTTAGATTGCCTCTGGGAACCACCCATATCTTTCTACTGATTTCAGAAGCAAGACTTGCTTAAACTAAACTCCTACCTTTTGATTTCTAAACTTCTGTGGAATGTATTACTCCCAGTGCATTGTCATTCACGTGCAAAACACACTCCACACCCATCCTTTTCAGATGGCTCTGTGTTACCCAAGATCCCAAACATGATCCAAAGACTCTTGAAGTAATCAATAATAATTCTGTCATCTGCTATTAGCAGTTGGAATGATGTATCTCTCTTTCTGCAATGCATAAGACACACTGGATTTCTTAACTACCTGAAAAACATGCTTTTGCAATTTCTATTCAGTAATCCTTTCTACTTCACAAATACTACCCTCCTTCTAATCACTACAGCAGAAAAGAGAGGGAAATAATGTACATGAATAACATCCTTACTTCTAAAATAGCAGTATCTGTCCTGTTCATAAATCGCAAGAATCCCTTGTTACCCTTTCCATAAAGAAAACAAAAGCATACAGCCCTTGTTAGTGGAAGACAGATGAGATTTTTCTCCAGCCTAGGTTTGTGGAAAATAGCTTGATCAGAATTATGTCTCATCCTGTCCTCAAAAGGCTCTATCACTGTCGGAAATGAGAACAAGTTTTGGCTTATTGAAACTGTTAGTTTTGGAAGCCTTATTGTTTCTACAAATTGTGGTTCCATTAAAATACCAGCTTTCTCCATGGCATTAAAAAATACAGAAAAATAAATTAGAATACAAAATCGATTTATACTTTTCTAACTGTGTAATCCTTTGTCGGCACATCTTTTGCAGATAGTGCCTCAGCAATAAGACTATACTTTTTAAATGTGCACAGTTTTCTTGTTTCTTTGTTATTACTATATTGTTCTCTTTAATATTTGGAATGTATAGTGAACATGACATCTCATGTATCATTGCTGTTGCACAGTCTTTTTCTATATGTGTGTGCATGTGTACTTCTACATTTCAGAAGCTGCCTATAAGCAGTTTCCTCCGTTCCCAGATTGTCTGCTTGAGTCACTCCTGCTGCAGCAGTTCCTCCTAAGCAGCAATATGTCCTGGAAAGGGCTGTCAAGACCAAGCTATTATTTTCTGGCAAAGGAGAACAGCTTTAATCAAAGAGCAAACCCTGATCAAATTTTTATAAATCATTAGCCAATAGCTGATGAGACATGGTAGTTTTTATTAGCGTGACTCTAACCATCATGCCAGACCTGGAAATCCATGATTTGCTTCAGTTGGTAGAGATTCCTAGCATTGAAAAAAAAGAAAATCATCAGCTGAGATATGAGTACATCTTGCCAGAGCTATGTGCAAACAAAAGATTAAGCAAAGACTATCTTAAATTTTGAACATCAGAGCAGAGGACTCATAAGAACTATCTATTTCTTCTCCAGCATATGTAATAGAAATTACACAGAATGGTGTCCTGACCTATTATTCAAGCATGCTTCTCCCTACTCCATAGCAGAAACTAAAAAGCATACTTTAACTTCCTGGATTAAGATGAAAGATCAAATTGAGAAAACTACAGGCATTAGAAACAGAAGCATCTTTAATTTGTCTCCTGTAAGTTGTTGCTGAATAGTTGAAGCAGCATCTAGTTAAAAACAGTTTCAGGTACCAGTCCTGCTTACATTTTTAGTGAAGATTTTGAATTTCTATTGATCCATTAAACTTATCTTTTATTGATGGAGTTCAAATAGTTTTTTAAATCAAACACAAGAGCAGCTAACAGGGAAAATACCTATATGGATGCAATTCCATGAAAGAGTTTATCTGTAAAAGGGCATTGGATCAGAGTAGTTTTTAGAGGAACCATTCCAGTAATTATTTCTTGCAGTCTTCTGGTCAGATTCAAGCCATCCAGTTGGGTGAAAGCTATGTGGGGCCTGTATTTCTGCATCCTAAGTTTTGTCAGGTTATATAACTTTAAACAAACTACATTTCAAATATAAATACCAACTTTTTTAATTTGCTATTTTGACCCTAGAAAGTAAGCAGGAATAGGGACCACAATTAATTTCATTTTAAGTACTTGATTCTCAGCTGATTCTCAGTACTGATTCTCCATATATTTTCACAATGATGTATAGATTTTNTTATGTTTTTGCCCTGTCCTTTATACTTTTACTGGATATATGGAGACAGGAACCTTTATCAATGCATATTTTTGACAGACATAAATAAGAGAAGTAGAATATTTCCATACTATACATCTCAGTACCATTAATTTTTAAGTTCTTTGTTAGAAACCTTGTGATGTTAGTTTTCAAATTTCCAATAGTTTACTTCCTTTCACTATTGTTTCTTAAATGCTAGGCATATTTTGTTGCAGTTTTAAAAAAAATCTCATTTCTAATCCTAATTTTTTCTTTCTGCATTTTTTTTTCTCTATAAGCATAGCATTTGACTTAACTAACTCTAACATTATGCAATTCTTAAGGCTTTTTTTTGCAGAACAATTGCAATGTTTACACTTAATGCAAGATTTTATCACAAGCTGCTCTATTGACATGTTAGTGCCCCTATCCATCCACCTCATGTCCCCCGTGTCTCCTTACAGCCATTAAACCAGGAATACAAAAACAGAATATGCAGCCACTCCATTTCACAGAGTTAGAACCAAATATGTCAGATGTTAAGGAAGATGTAAGCAAACTACTCCAGTGGGCTTGGCAGAGGTCTGCACACATATATCATGTTCTGCCATTGCCCCCTGCTAAGTGTAGTGAAAGGAATACAAGGATGTACAACAGAGGGAACGTACACTGAAAATAAAATAGAAACAGTAAAATAAAATAAAATCACAAAAAATCCCAGTGTATTTGTTGCATGTAAGCTACACTTTACATTTTTACATATTTTTTTCAAGGTTTTCTAATGTAATTAAAATTACATTACAATCCTGTAATTCCTTTTCTCTGCTAAGAACTGTTGTTAAAAGTCCTTGCCTTTTTACCAAGTCTCGTGAGACCTACAGAAAATCATCAGTTTTCTGATTAACAGAGAAATGTCCCGATGCTAGAGGATAATTCACAATGAATTTAGTTTCTTGATCAGTGACCAATTAGAACATCCCCAAATCTACTAATCCTTCTTTCTTATTTTCTTCCAAGTAAAATATGTAACTTCAAATTGACTGTAATTTTGTCTGTTTCTTCTTTTTTTTTTTTTTTTAAATGAACTGACTTTATCAAACATTAAAAGTGCAATTCTTTAAATAACCTGATTTTATTATGACTTCTGATTTTTCTTCTTTGGGAGATCAGACCTGATTATATCTGTGGCTAAAATCAGTTGCTTTAAATTAAAAAAAAAAAAAGTATACCATACTTGATGTTTAACAGATTAACAGATAATCTGCAGATTTCTATGAATCAATTCATATTGACAGGTAAGGTTTGAGGAGTAAAGACTTTAGAAACAGGAAGGCCACCAAAAACTAAAACAAAGCAACTGGAATAGAAGTTTCTGAAATCAAAAGCTCAAATGAGCTTAAGGACAAGAACAAGGTACAGTAACAATCAAAGAGGGACAGTGAGAGAGAGAAGCCATGAGGTGAGGCTGTACAGGAGAACAAAAGAGGAAAAAATAAATGACAAAGCACCAGAATAACCTGAGGACTTGATTTTTCAGCATTGTTGAGCACTACTGAAAGTCTAGCCCCTAGTTCTTAACAGACTGGTGCATCACAAAATATTGCCAGACTACCTAAAGGATTTATGCATTCACTTATTTAAATAGCAGAAACCTACACAAAAATAACTTTACTCAGATTAAAGGAAGCGACATATCTAACTAAAGGATCACAAATTTAATTGTCAGGTGTGAACACAAAGGCAGCAAACCTTAAGAGCGAATAAATGTGTTTACTTTCAGCTTGAGTAGCTAAGTGACAGAAGAGAGAGTGGCAAAATTATTTACCTTTATCCTGTGTTCACTGTCTATCTGGGAATGGGCTGAAAAGTTAAAGAAAATTGTTAAGATTGACAGCATTACCCATACAATTTATGTAATTATAGCATAGTACAAGCACTCAAACTTAGCAGCTAAGTAGGTGTATCTCAGAACCATGGATCCATCATCAAGATGCCATGAGGTGCCTTGAGTTCATACTCAGAATTTTGCCAAGTGATGCAGGTGAGGGGTTGCATTTTTAGCAATGCTGGATTGTGTGAAATTTAAAAATATGCACTTGCAGTTTTCAAAATTAGAATGAAAAAATCTGATACCTGATTGTTTTCAATCTTTATTTTTTATGACTGCAAAATTCATTACCATACACAAAATTCCAAGTATTATAAATAATAAGACATGTATATGAACAACAAAGCAGCTGAGCCATACAGATCCAGGCAATAAAAGCTGACATGCATAATAAAAAAAAAATTATTAAAACCCAAGAAATGCATGACAAATTTTGAAAAATGATCAGGTACTACCCCTCTTTAAATTCATAAAAGCATAAGATGACAGCAAAATCTATACATCATTGTGAAAAAATTATACTGAGAAGCATATAAAAATCATGATGTCTTTGCTAAAAATATGTGCCCAAGACATAACCTAGTGGAAATAATGTATCTCTGATGATCTTCCCTTGGTAGTGTAGAAACAGAATACTTGTGGTCTCCAAATCTGTTCGTTTAGCTGTATGTTGACTGTGCATAAGGCAGCAGACTGTTTCAGTGTGACCACAGTTTTGCTGAGCAGCCCCACATGGTTTCTGGTTATCCACATACCCTTTGGTGGCTCCCTGGTTCTCCTGCAGCTGCTTAAGCAACTGGCATCTCCTGCAATCCAAGTATGGTGAAAAGTTCAACNTTGTAACAGACATAATTTGAGACAATGGTTGAAAAGAAGCAGAAACCAGTCTGTGGAACTAGGGAATGAAATAGAAGACAGACATTTGCTTCAACACATTTATTCTCTGCCAACTCTGTTATCTTTTACTTCAGAATTTTACTCTGTTATACAGCCGCAGAAACTAACAGCATTCGTGCAAAGTTCTTTTGCTTCTAACCTACAAAAAGGACTATTTCTGTCTTAGGTTAGTAGCATGATGATACTCCCTTTACCTAATAATGAATTTTTTAATGCCTAGGGACAAATTTACCTTTTGTGAAAGAAATCACATCTCACAGTGGCTGGTGATACAATCCAAAGATAGGCATTAGGTTCCCAATTGTGTATAAAATATATAGTAATGGAGAAAAAAATAGGACAGCACTTGGACACAGTACCCTACAATAAATACCCATGTTGCTCATTTTAAAATTATATAACAAGAAAAAAAAAATTCAAGCCATATTTAAATAATTAAAGCAACCTTGGCCAAAATATAATAGAATCATAGAATGGACCAGGTTGGAAGGGACCTTAAAGGTCATTTCGATTCAACCCCTGCCATGGGCAGGGGTACCTTCCACTAGACTAGGTTGCTCAAAGCCCCATCCAACCTGGCCTTGAGCACTTGCAGGGATGGAACATCTACAACTCCTCTGGACAACCTGTTCCAGTGCCTGACTACCCTCTAAGTAAAGAATTTCTTCCTACCCTCTGTAAGTTGAGAGCCATTCCCCCAGGTCCTACCCTACATGTCCTTCTAAAAAGTTCCTCTCCTGCTTTCTTATAGATTCCCTTAATGTATTGGAAGGCTGTAAATGGGTCACCCCATAACTCTGCTAGGCTGAACAACCCCAACTCTCAGCCTTTCCTCCATCCCCCTGATCACTTCTGTGGCCTCTGGGCTTGCTCCAGCAGATCCATGTTTCTCTTGTAATGGGGACCCCAGAGCTGGATGCAGTACTCCAGGTGGAGTAGACAGAGAGAATCACTTATACGTAATACGTCATTATAAACTGCTTTTGAAAATCAAAAGGGCTATCTCTTCGCCCTGTACACACCCACTTTTTGCCAACCTGATCATAGCAAAATAATTGTTTGTTTGGCAGTTTTATGGTGAATTTAATTTCCTTTTTCATTCCTGAATTTCATTTTCAGGACCATGAAACTCTCAACTCTTTTACCTCACCTTTAAACCACTCCTTCGAGTTTTAACCCAGGTTGGTGAGTATTCAGGCCTGCCCTGTGAAGGGAGCCCAGCTGAGAGGCAGACACGGGTGTGCACATACCCAGCGCTGCCACGCACCTTCCCAGCGGTTCGGACGCCGCAGGGAGCAGGCAGGAGCCTCTCGGCAACGCTGTGGCAGGCTCTGCCCCATGTCTCTGTGGCAGCAGCTCTTGGGCAGCGCCAAGAAAGTCCTGCTGGACAACAAGCTGTACATGGGCCATGACCGTGCCCATGTGGCCAAGGAGACCAGCGGTATCCTGGGGTGCATTAGGAAGAGCACTGCCAGCAAGTTGAGGAAGATGATCCTGCCCCTCTACTCAGCCCTGGTGAGGCTGCACCTGGAATGCTGTGTCCAGTTCTGGGCTCCTCAGTACATGACAGGCAGCTCCTGGACCGGGTCCCGTGGACGCTTAACGAGGACAATTAAGGGAGTATCTCTCCTAAGAGGAAGGGTTGGGAGAGCTGGGCCTGTTCAGCCACGAAAGGGAAAGACTGAAAGAGAACTTTATTGATATCTATAAGGGATGTCAAGAGGATGGAACCAGGCTCTCCTTGGAAGTGCCAAGCAATAGGATGTAAAGCAACGGGCAGAAACTGCTGCACAGGAAGT
>VYXD01006836.1:0-82402 GCA_013397195.1 Hylia prasina
AAGGGAAGGGAAGGGAGAAAAGAAAGCTCCCCAACAAACACCATGGTATGTATTTCTTACAGGAAGAAAAGGGAAGGTACTGTATCCTAAGCATCTATAACCATGTTGTAATGTTCTGGCATGTACAACACCACAGTTAACAGCCCAGACATGTTTCACAAACACACTTCTACTTTTTACTTAACAATTTCCTCAAAACCCTCCATATACAAAAATAAATGCACTGTGTCACTCTTGAATAGCTAAGAAATGTCATGCACCACATTATTAACATTTACAAAAGGAAAATATGATGGAAACACGAGGGAATAAAGAAACTCTCCCCTTTCCTCATATTGAACATTCTTTCCTGTACTTACTCAAAAGCAATGGAAAATATTTTAGAAAGTAAATAAGAGTTTAAGATCTGTTTTACCATATTTTAAGTCCTACTATTTGATATTCATTCATCTTTTAGTACCTGTGGCAATGGGTAGGCAGTGAACTGTGAATGCTGCCCTAGCTAGAGATTAAAGAATTTCAGTGTGTTTGGACTGTTAGTGTGATCCATGTTTTGATAAGTACTTTTATGCATTCCATGCATTCACAGCAGTTTTATTTAACCAACAGCACTAAAAACGAAATGTTGCTTTTGTACATTTAAATTGCATTCCTAATTTCTAGGCAAATGGTGTATAATACAAATCACAGGTACAAAAACTTAGAAAACATGACAGATGTCATATTCTAACTTAAAAACATAAAAAATAAGCCATGTTTTTGCTAAGTCATATGTGCATTTAAATTAATTTCTGGTGATAGAGGATACAACCTTGTTTAACGAAGGGAATGACCAATTACACAAATAGACTTGTCCCATATCTTTAACTCTCTCACAGTGTTTCTACATATTTATCTGGCTACTAAGCTGTGAACAGCTGAATCTGTACCTAGGAGGACTAAAAACCTTGTCCTCATGAAGGGCTTTGGATGCAAACACAATTGATCCTTCTTGGTCACACTTCCTAACCCCAGAACCACACAGTAGTATCTGATCCTAGCACCTTCATTGCATATCCCTCTAAAAGTAGGATGGCAACAAATTTATGCTGCTCTATCTCCAGGTCCTAGTTCTGATAGGGACTTGCCGGAAGTAACAAAACCTGCACCAATATAATAACAAATGTCTGCTGTTTTCAAACTACAGGTTACAAAGGAACATATTATTTGAAGCTTCTCTTTCAGGTTCAAAATAGTGTTAATAAAACTTCAGGGCATGATACCAGGTTCATTTGTTTTCCCATGACATGTGCCAGAAAGAGTATTATAGGAGACTACACTTTTCATCTGCTGGAATTTCTTTTAAAACACAATAAAGCTAACCAAGCACTCCATTACAAAATAGCGAAGAATGTAAGTAAAATATAATACAAAGCAACATTTTCATCTTTTGATGGCTGGTTACAGTGCACATACACGATACACACAAATTTACCTCCACACTTATTTCATCTATTTGGTTAAGTAATTCTCAATGCCTTTAATACTTGAATTTATGCAAGACACTAACATTTATGGAAACATGAAAGCAGTGACATGTTAAATACACAAATTTGTGTGAATTTGCTTCAATGCAAAACAACTGCAGAGTCATTGTTCATGCTGTGGTGTGACACATGGTCTACTGCATGTTTGTCAAGCTACACTAAAGAAAGCAGAATATGATGATGACATTATATTTTATGCCATTTGGTGTCCACCTGAGAGATAATAATACAAGGACCTCACAGTGGAGGTATCACTAGTTAAACAGCAATCTTTATGTTTTTGGTTTTGTATGTTTGATTTTACAAAGCCCCTTGGTTCACATTTAAGCATCACAAATATTGTATGTTCGAATGAAGTGATAAATCTTTTAACAGAAGTCCAAAGTTTAGGGAAATATTTGCTGTATGCCACATGTATTTCTACAACCAGAAGGTCTTTTGAAATCACTAGGTTCACCCATCTCAGCTTATCTGAAATAGCTAGCCAACTGATGGCCCCTGCAGACAACACTTCTGTTAAGTTGATCTTAATTACCATGTGTACTGATGATCATGTCATTCAGAAATAGACTACAATCCATCTTCCTATCATATTTAATGGATTTCCAGAAAACAGTCTAAACATAGAGAACAGGTGATGAATTATACTAATGCCCTGCACAGCCTTTTCAGTTAAAGTTCTGGTATATTTCCATAATAAAATGTCTTCACTTTCTACCTGCATCAGGCATAAATTATTAGATGTATAATTTGTGAATGTTAGCTTTTAAATAATAAGCACCTAGAACATCATGAGAGAGAGTAACAAGCAGTATTAATGTGAGAAGGAAGAATTTTAAAACTCCTCAAAAGAACTAGCTCCTGACCTAATCATTAAGCTGTCAGGCACAAATCCTTACAGGAACGTAATTTTTTCAAGAAGCACCTCTATCTTGATGCTGACATTATTTAGATTCACTAAACATCTTTCCATCTTCCTTGCATAACAATTTTCTCCCTGGTTTTGATGTAAGGAGATTAATGCACTCAAATACAGGACTGAAGCTAAGTTGTGGTTCCACACCTAAAGCTGGATTCTGCAAAAATTGAGTATCATCAGATATGCTAAAGAATCTGCAATTTTTAACATTTTGGGATATACATCCTTTGAAATAGCTGGGGACATACCTATTTACCTCAGCTGTAAGTATATTCACGGGGAAGAATTTACAAAAAATTCCATTGACTTGTAATATTAAATTTTAGTGAGAAACATTCAAGAGGGAAACAAACTGAAACAATCCAGACAAAAGGCCCACTGCTATAGTTTACTATCACAGACTTAGCCTTAGGACAGTGAAGAATTTGTCTTGAATTCTGGCATTTATGTATCATGGGATTAAGTCAGTTGAGGGTTCTCTATTTGAAACTCAAATCTTGATTAATTAATACATATAAAAAGGTCATGTTAAGACTTCTAGCTCAGCTGGCCTAGTTAAGCACGTCCCTTGCAAAACAGGTTATACATGCAACAGTTAGAATCATATAAAAATACGGCATCTTCATTAAAGGCAGAGTTAATTTTTACAGAACAAGATGCTGGATAAAGTACTAGTACTAGGCTAACATACTAAAAACCCAAAGTAATATGTCTAATTCAGTTTAGGTCCACATCCATTCCAGACTACTCTGTTACTACTCTGAAATAGTCCCAACCAAAACAGATTTGTGGTAAGCACTGGTAAATTAATCTTAAATATTCAGTGTGATATATTGAAGATTACACAACTGCTGTTTGGTTTTTTTTACAAGACAATAAATGACAGTATTTAACACATAGAGGGTGTAAACCAGGACATGAAAAGTTGTAACTTCTCTCTCACTATACCACCCTTCCTCCTTCATCCTAGAAAGATAATCAACCATGGAAGTACAACAAATTAACTTTATTATAGAACCAGAACAAATTAACATGAAGAATATTATAACTCAGTGTCATTACAGCAGGGGTACAAACCAATTTCTCCTCAAGCAGTTTTGCAAATGTCAGGTTTCTTGTTAACCACATGGACAATTTTAAATCAAAACTGTCAAAAAGGAAATGACTAAAAAATAAAACCATTTCACCCCAGCTTCACATGAAACTAGGTCTATCCATGTGAAACGGCTTTATCACAAATTCTTGTGACAGCATAAAGATGACTGATAAACTTCAGTGACCAAACTAATTGAAAAAAAGATGCTTCAGTCGTGTGATCAGATTTCTGTTTTTGAAAGATTGCTACATACCTCTGTAGCTGATATGTAAGGGTGTTTAGGGATGATGAGCCATTTGCTTTTGGCATCAGGCTCTAATGGCACATTGCCAGCTGTCTCAAGAGAAAGCTAAAAATCCAGTACATGAGGTACAGACGGTGTAGCTGTTCTTGGGTTACCTTGGAGAACAGTCTGACTGCTCTGAAGTCATGTCACTCCTTGA
This sequence comes from Hylia prasina, assembly GCA_013397195.1. Taxonomy (NCBI): domain Eukaryota; kingdom Metazoa; phylum Chordata; class Aves; order Passeriformes; family Sylviidae; genus Hylia; species Hylia prasina. The sequence goes on from VYXD01006836.1 coordinate 3,985, forward strand.
TAAGTTTCAGACAGTCCTAGTAAAAATCACAGTTAGGTCTCTGGAGCTTTTTTCTTTTTCACAATACCAATAACACACTGATGTGGTAAACAGCACTATTTAATGTGTTATCTTTTATTGAGATACCATCAACTTTTTCAGGTTTATACACCAGTTGGTATTATAGGTAATTTTTTCACTTCAAAAAAGTAGACTGCTAGTAAGGTTAAGTGAAAAATAATTTCTACAAGTTCTAAAGTATTGTTAAAAAAATCAACACTTTATGTGCACATCACTCCTATTTCCATAAAAGAAAACCCCATCAAAATGAACCGCATTGCAGATAAGTATGGACAGCCTGTACAACTAAAACCTATACCACTGACAGCAATAATATTAGCCGTACATGCAAAGTTACTGGTAAAGCTGGTCAAATGTATACACAATGTCTACAAATGTATATACAAAATGCAAATCTACTACATGCAAAATCTACTAGAATCAGAATAGACAGAATGCTCCCTAAAGAACCCATAGATATGCTTTTACAGTAACTTCTGGTGCCAAGCAGCTACTTGTACAGTTAACCTGTGCATTGTACTTGTTTGCTGCTTATTTAAGTATTCTTTTGCTTCCTAGCTCTTTTACAATATTATCCTAATCTCTCCTCCCAGAAAGAAACCAATGAAAGTAGTATTCACAACAATGATTTTGATATATTCCAATGCATCCTACAGGAGAAAATAAAAACTATCTCTCAAATGGAGGAATATAGCAACTTAAATAGATGATCTGCATGGGACACAATCAGAATAAAAGGAAATGATCAGTAGGATGGGTTTGTTGTCTTGATTGAAGATGATACATGTAGACAAAAAGAAGAATTTCAGCTTCCGTAAGGATGCATGGGTATGTATGTACATACGTATGTATGTGTGCATGTGCACTAGGACAAAATATTCAAGGACATACCTGTAAAAAGAGATTTTAGGATGCTGCAGAAAACAAGCAATGGGGTGACTGCATACAGTGTGCATGTGTGCATCGGTAGGAGGGGACAAGATTACATAGTCCATACATATTTTTATTCCAACAATATTGTTAGACATTATTTGTAAGGGATGATTTTACCTTGACAATTTTGCAAAGCTGTAGTCCAGTTATGACTGCCACAATAAAATACCTATATATAAAAATTACGAACCGAGTACATTTATAGAGAATAACATCTGCATTGGAAACTCTTACCACTTGTTGAAATTATCCTCCACTATTAAAAAAAACCCTGTCACACATCAACAACAATATTCAATGAAATAAAAACTAATACAAAACTAATGTGTCTTCTACTGAGTTCAACACATCTAAGCACAGACATATGTTTATCTTTGCATATTAACTCCATTTCCTTGTATCTCAGATTCCATCATTATTTGAAAACATACACATCAATAATTGCTCTAGTCCACACACCACTTTTCTTTGGTTTTGACCCAATAAGTAAATGCTTCTATTACCTGCCCAGTGTTTGGGCTGCATTTTATAATAACAGTATTTATAATGTGAAAAAAAGTCATGTGGAGACAAATCATCTGGAGCTTGGAACATAACTTTTTCAGGTGTACTTACTTTAGGGTTATTAAACACCACCAGTAAACAAAGAAGCATCACACATAAATAGTAATATTCTTGCATGTAGCAATTGCAAACATTAACTTCAGATAGTAGCTAAATTGCATTTAAACCTCTTTTCATAGCAGCTGCTACTTCACTATTTTCCTGAAAATGCTCACCTGAACCCTGTTTGCAGCAAACAAAAGTAGGACTGTTAATGCTGGTTTGTGAACACACTGCATGAAGACTCTTTATTATTTTTTTTTCAACCGCTAAAAATCCTGAAAACAGCTTGTTTTCTTCAATGCCAGATAAACTGCTACTTCAGTATAGATCATTTATTTGTAAGAAAAATGTTTCCCTCAATACTGGAAATTGGTCTTTTTCCTTGCTAGTTCAATGAACACTTTTCTACTTCTCTAAATCATACGGTAGAAACCTGCTGAAGAGTCACTATATGTCTGGAAAACCGTTCCATTCATTGAAGTATCTCATCACAATTACTAGACTGCTTATTTGATAAAATCATCATCCCACTTTTCTATTTAATACATCTATATTCCCTGCATATGAGATATTAAAGTGATGAAATTGAAACACTGCTAACCAGTTAAGTCACAATTCCATTTTAAAGCTTTGTTTAGGCTTTACCCTAGAGTATGCTGTGAAAGCTGATTAGAAAAAAAAAAAAGAGACCATCAATGATAAAATACTGCTTAAAAAATTCTTTTAGTCAATTGGAATTAAACAGCTAGAAATATATTTCATACTCGATTAACTATATCCTTTTGTATCCTCTCTTCCATTCTTCATGTAAAACAGAAACATAAACCAGAAGCATTCCTTTAAAAACCACTAAGATTCCAAACTAAAGAAGGCTCATTATGCGCTACAACTAAGAGATGATATTAAACTGTTTCATCATGTACAAAGAAGGTCAGACTGTTTCTTTGCACATGGTCCATGATATAGTATTGATCCAGAAGGTTCAGAATAGCTCTACAACTCTTCTGGTTTGCTTACCCAGGAAAGCTATAGAAAATAATTGAGGATATCAACTTAGTAATTGTACTTTATATTTCTTTAACTCCTCGAGTAGACAATTATCCTGGATCTCCAAGTACGCATAACCAGTCTTGTCACACACATAGAGAACATAAAGCATTTAAAGCTCCTTGAATAGCTCATAGAAAGTACTAGTAACACCATTATGTAAACACCATTATGTAAATTACAAGATATATAAATAACCCCAAACACCAAACTTTTACTCTCTTTTTTTGTTTCTGCCAGTAAGAACTAGAATGAAATGGAAAGTAACAGCAGTCGATTTTGGAATCTGCTTTTCCTAGTAGGTAACAGGAATGAAAAGGCTATTCGAAAGCAGAGAAGTAATGTAGATCACAGTACTACCGAATGCCTTGGGCTGGAAGGAGCCCTAAATATCAAATCATTCACACCCTGCTCCCATGGACCTTCCACTAGACCAAATGTCTCACAGCCCCATCCAACCTGCCTTGAACATTTCCAAGAATGCGGAAGCCATAGCTTCTTCAGCCAAACTGTGACAGGGCCTCACCACTCTTTCAGTAAAGGATTACTTCCTAATATGTAATCTTAAACCCTAATCTTGTTCAGTTTAAAACCATTACTCTTTGTTCTATCACTAATGCCCTTACAGAACTCCCTCTGTTGGTCTCCTGTAACCTCCCATAAAGTAATGAAAGGCTTCTATAAGGCTGAATAATCCCAGCACTCTCACGCTGTCTCCATAAGAGAGCTGTTCAGACTGAACATCTTCATGTCTTCTTCTAGACTTGCTCCCCCATCCTTCTCAGTTTGGGGGTCTCAGAGCTGAGGCAGCTCTGCAGGTGGGTCACAGCAGACTGGGGCAAAAGGGCAGAATCCTCCCCCCGTCCTGTGCAGCCCACGGGGCTTTGGATGGAGCCCAATAGGTTTGTGAGCCCAGCTGCCTATTCATGTTGAGGTTCTCATCCACCAACACCAAAGTCCTTCTTGTCCTTCTTCCCAGAATTGCTCTTGATCCATTTTCTGCCCAACCTATGTTTATGTTGTAACTGGAATTGCCCTGATCCAGGTGTAGGATCTTGCACTTAGCCCTGTGAACTTCATGAAGTTCACACAGGCCCCTCTCAGGCCTGAGAGAGGGTCAAGGTCCCTCTGGGTGACATCCTCTCCCTGCAGCGTGTCCATCACACCACACAGTTTGGTGCTGTCAGCAAATTTGCTGAGGGTGCTTTGATCCTACTGCCCAGGTCACTGACAACAGTGTTTACAAGTGCCAGTCCCAACTCCAACCTCTGATGACCACCAGGTTTTCACCTAGACATTGAGTCATTGACCACAACGCTTTAAGTGCAACCATCCAGACAATGTCTTATTCTCCAGGACGTCCATCTATCAAATCCAGATTTTTGCAGCACAATTTAATTTTTTCAGTCATGTAATATATTCTATACCTCCTCCTCCTCCTCCTCCTCCTCTCCCTCCTCCATCATTCCTTAAATACCTCGTTCTTTTTCAAAACTTTTCTTTCAGTTTCTGCTCTTATTTCTCCACAGGACTCAATCACACACTTACGATATACTCTGGTATATAAAGCCAAAAATCACTTTCAACAGACACAGTAAACTGAATTTTACCTTTCAAAACTCCTTTAGCAGACAATTATTCTGCATTTCAAAACATGCAATAATTTCTCATTCCTACCAGAGGCAATAAATGGGAAATCTGGGAAATGGCATTACCCATATGAAGAGAGGCTGACCAGGAATCAAACATGCAGCAATAGTGGGCAGAAACAACAATGTGACTAAAAAATAGTGCAAGCATAAAAGACTAGAAACAGAAAAATGTTTTACTTTACAGAGACAACCACGAAATCATGGCAGGCAGGCTTGGATTTTTATTCCAAAGCAGGGGGACTTCAAAACTGTACTACCATTGCAATATAGAAGAAGATATAAAGATCTGAAGAAGATGAATTTTCAGGTTCTTCAAATCCCATAATTTAAAGCAATCTTACCTTTCAAGTATAAATATCACAAGAAGTCATTTTGTTATTGATTTTGTTACAAGTTTGGAGGAAGCCAAAGAGTTGCAAAAGGGAGGTGTCTTGGACTGATAATTAATGCAGAACTTCACATGAAGTATCAGATGTCAGTTTTCAAGACAACAGTGAAACACTTAGGCAGCATGAATGACTGACTTCGTGCTTGCAAAGTGAAGCTAATGTCTGCAACTATGAAAACAGAGTTTTTCGTGTACTAAATACCATGGTCTTTCTCATGAAAACCATCTGCTTCTTTTTATCATATGTCCTAATGCTTATTTATTTTGCTGGCTGAGAGGGATTTGATAAGCTTCAAATGATTCTAGTAATCTATGATATCCAAACACAAAACTTCAGGAAGCCAATTTCAACAAAGCAGAAAATATAAATCCCTCTCTCTGCTGCTCCTATTTTTCTGTCCTTTCCTGGTGACTTCCCTCTGACTAATGCATTTGCAAAGCTTCTTACATTAGGCTGTGTCCATTTTTCTTTCTGAAGTGGTGACTCTTCAGGTCAACCTGCCTAATTTGGAATCTAAAGGTAGACATGCATTTTGTGCATAACTTTCTCTGTTTATTTGCTGCCAGACAGTTTGAGGCTTACCTCTGCCTAGAGGAGAGAAAAGATGTCTCCTAGACTTGATAGCCAGGCAATTATTTCTCACGGTCCTTTCAATGGAGAGTTTTTCCTAATATTTCACATCTTCCAATAACAAGTTTTCCTTTGTTCATGAATCAAATTAGAAAGGAGATTTATGTTCTCTATTTTAAGTATTAGAGCAACAGATCAATTTGTGAGCTTTCTGGATCACATAATTTTTATATCCATTTTTTAAATTCTTTGTTTCTCCTTTAAAATGTCACTTGACTACTTATACTATATAAGAACAGTCCATACTTCTATAATTATATAAAATAGCTCAAAGTATATTATGCACCCCTACCACAAATGCAGTTATTTTTCCCACCTAACAAGTTTTTTTGTAATTTTAGCCTATGTTTTCTTCAGTAAGCATAATGAATTGGTGCCAAAGATTCCAGACAGATCAACAAATATTTTGTCAATTTATATTGGTCTCTTGGTACTCAAACGCTATTTGGATAGACAGAAGTGCCTTAAAATGTCTGTTAACTAGTTCCACTTTTAAACTGACAACTATGATACTCAGAAGCAGCTCACAAAACCAGTTTTTAAATACTGTATGACACGTACAATATTCTGAAATCTGCTTAAAAATTGGGTGCCCAAGAGTTTGTACACAACCCCTAAGTACTGCATCTAATTTTAATCTGATTATTAATTTTGTAGTCTCTAAATTCACATATAAATATTTGAGAACTCCGCAGTTATTCTTTTGCTGTTTGCAAACAAAAGCAAACCCCAACTTCAGATGCATTCTGTCCTCAAAACTACAGCTGAAATATTTTTCTTGTTCTTACTCTGAGAATTAAGATGGAAAACAGGCATTTGGAAAAGGTAAATATGCGTACTGGTTACCGAAAGCTAAATTAAACATGTACGTGGAGCTGGAAAGAACAACTTAGTTTTTAAGTTTCTTATCCATCATAAAGAAGTGACTTTTGAATAAGGATTTGTTTTTCTTCAGAATAAGTTAAAACTGAGAGCACAGGGCATACGTGAAGAACAAAATGATTAAATCTACAAAAGCTAAGACAATTTCCTGCAAATACGCAGGTAACAGTGGCAAACTACAGACACTGTAATGTGGAAACAAAAAAACCAATGAAGAGAAGCAGAAATTCTTACTCTTCTGTGTACTTGCTAAGCCAGAATGTGTAGTAAAGGTGATGTTTGTAATGCCACTGTAAATGGAAAATAGAAATGGATGTTTTATTAAAGCTCCCAATCTCATAAAGACATTAGAAATTCTTCATATCTGGACACACAAAATTATCTTTTAAGATTACACAATCATTTAGGTTGGAAAGTCCAAACATTAACCCATCAGTGTCAGGTCCACCACTAACCTATGTCCCCGTGTGCCACTTACACATATCTTTCAAATACCACCACTGCCGTGGGCAGCCTGTTCTAGTGTTTGACAATGCTTCTGGTGAAGAAATTCTTCCTGGCATGAAATCTCAACATCCTGTGGCTCAACTTGACACTGTTTCCTGCTCTCCTGTCAATTGTTCCAGGGAGAAGAACCTGACCCTCAACTGGCTAAAACATTTTCTGTTTTAGAGATGTAACTCTAAACCTCTTTCTCCAGGCTGAACACCCCCAGCTCCCTCAGCTGCTCCTCATCAGACTTGTGCTCCAGACCCTTCCCCTGCCCTGCTGCCCTTCTCTGGACACGCTCCAGCCCCTCAGTGTCCTTCCTGAACTGAGGGGCCCAGAACCTGACACAGGATTCAAGGTATGGCTTCACCAGTGTCCAGCACAGGAGGAGGTCACTGCCCGCTCCTGCTGCCCCACTGTTGCTGATCCAAGCCAGGTGACACCTGAGCACAGCTGGCTCAGGTTCAGCTGGTGTTGACCAGCTACGCCAGGTTTTCCACAGGGCAGCTCTCCAGCCACTTTTTCTCAGCCTGTAACACTGTATGTGGTTGTTGTGACCCAAGGGAGGTTCTGACACTTGACCATGTTGAACCTCTAACTATGGGCCTTGGACCACGGATCCAGCCTGCCCAGATCCCTCTGCAGAGCCTTCCTGCCCTCCCACAGATCATCAATCTGACTTAGGGGGCATTTGATCCCCTTGTCCAGATCACTGATAAAGAAATTAAGCAGAATTGGCCACAATACTGAGGAAATCTAAAGGGCAAGCATAGCTAGGGACAGTGTGAGTGCAAATGGTTGACTTTACAATAGCCATGAATGAAAAATATCAACAAAAAGTGCCTGTCTGTGTAAATTTCTGACTCCAATATCCTATAATTTCTGATGTTTCGCATCCTGGCAGTATTTGTAAGAGGCTCTTAACACAGGGCTTGTTTACATAGATCTGACTCTGAAACCTTTCTCCTCACTGACTAGAAACACTGATCACCTAAAGCACGTAACGAAAAAAAAGCTTTGGAATATATCATGCATTGTCACAAATGGATGCCATTTTCTAGTACTCAGTCTCCATCTGGAAAAGAAAGAATTTTACCATAATAGAGAGAAGGTTCATTTAAATGTTTAGATTTGGGGGCAAGAGGGTGTATTTACAAAAGCACTCTCTCACACAACATTACTGTAGGAACAGAGAAGCAAAATGTGTTGGGAATGAACATGGAACAAGGGTACATGCCTGTTGTGTTTATTCTTTTCCACAACCAAAGGGGTTGCCTGGGCAACCCCTAACCCCTCTGAAGATCCTATCCCAGCTCAGAGCATTATAGTTCTACCACTCTAAAATCCATACTGGCTATTTCTCCTTTCCTGAGATAAATGCTTTAATCCACAAGTACTTGCTATCCCAGTGATCCCCTAGTCTGCAATTTTTTGAGCTTCTGACCTCAGAGTTCCCCATCTACCCATGTCATAGCGCACATTTCTCTTGCTGAAACTACATCCTAACTCCATGTGTGCCAGTCAAACTGTGGGAGTGATCAAACCCCTGGATCCCTCTTCTCCTTTATTCCCAATGGCCACCACCACCTATTATTAGGTAAACCTGCTGTCTTGGGCTCTCTGAGAAAAAGTGGTTTGTCTATTAACTTTGGAAGAGATTGAAAATATCTGCATTGCACTTTTGAAAACATTAGGAAAGTGAAGAGGCCAGGTATAGGTAAGAAGGCATCTACAGTAGCATTCCTCATACAAAGTGACTTATTTTAGCAATACATACCCAAAATTTGCAACAACCAGAGTTAACACGTGAATTTTTCTTTTTTTTCCAAGCATTCTGGAATGTAACAGTGAAGGCTGCTGTGTCCAGAACAGATCAAGATTGCTTCGAGATTATCAAGAGAGTTGAAAGGTACTATAAACTCTGTTCAGCATTGCAGAATCTGAAAATGTTTTACATAATCAATTAAAACTTTGAAAAGAAGAGAGAAAACATTTTCTGAGTTCCTAAACTGACCAAGGTTCCAGCTGACAGCAAAAAATCCAAGGATTTTTTCCCTAAACCATAGCTGCACATGCTATTGCTGTGACTGATTACTTTTATTTTGAATTATTTTCCTTTTATTTCCATACATCTAAAGCTCCTTTTATTCCCTATGTGGTTATCATCAGATCTTCAAGATTTAAAGTCTATGTCAGCAAAAAAAACCCCAAAAAACCCCCAAAAACAACCCAACAAGGCTAAGGCCTTCCATCTTTCACAATCTGATGTACACCAACGCTCATTCAACAAAAGACCTGTCAGTAGCTCCATTATCAAGTACAGTAATAAGCTTAACTTCCATGTGCAGTTCTAAACCACTTCCCATAGGAAATACACAAATGCCTCTTTGTTAAATCCTGATTCAAGATTATGGACTTTTAATTTGCAAACTGCAAGTTGCTTCAAAATCTCTAGTACTGGAATCTTTGCTAATCAGATGAGTGACAATACACAAAATCGCACCTGTGATGATTAGAGAATCTTAAGCATCTTACATGCGGAACAGAACAGAGATGTGTAGAAAGGTAATTTCACTCACCTAAAGGAAGAGTTTTGTGTACACATACTAAAAAAAGTATTACACACTTTCTGTATTTTATCTGAAACAATCTTTCCACAAGATCCATATAATTAAGACATTTCCGTGACCTGGGGAACTGGGTTCTTGTGTGATAGGTTGCGTCTCTAGACTCCATAGCTTGCAGATTGGCCTTTAATTTTTATTTATTTATTACAATACTACATTTTTGACAGATATCTGAGTGAGGAGATTCAGGCACTTTGTAAATTTGAAAAACATTTTGTGCCTGTGCATTTCATATATATGTGCTCAAGATTGTTTACAATTCAAGTGTTGTTATTTCTTTGTTTGGGCTTAGCAATATTTACAATTGCACAAACAGAGGTAAATATAAGAGGGTACACCTAATTTATACAGTCCATTTCCTCTTCATTAGAGATCTCCCTCTTCCTAAAATCAAATTAAATGTTACTATGCATTAGTAGAGAGTAATGAAATTGTACTTTATTTTACTAGAGAGACTACATTGTTGACCTTTTTATTTTGATTGAAAAATAACAGGAATGCATGTGAAATTTACTAGTACTGTATCTGACTTACGAAATGTTCAACTGCATTAGAAGTCAAATATGTAAAAAAATGATTTAAGCCCCTATCAAATCTTTTTCCTTTCTGTTAAAGAAACCCTTGTAAGATGTGTGCTATGTCTGTACTCTAAAGGTAATTTTTCCATTATGACTATATAAGAAACAGACATAATCCAAGGTGGTTTTTTCTGTGTGCATGTTTGTACCTGCATGTGCAGGCCACGATAACCAAATATATGTGCAAAAACATGGCTGGTGGCAAACCCCTCTACATAAGACCATAAAAAGGTATTGTGTATATATACGCAAATATATACACAAAGCCACTGTATCTTCAGTCTCTTTTACCAAACCTGTGCAAAACCTCACTGGTTATAAATCATAGCTTATAAGAAAATATGGATTGCAGAGGGAAAAGCGATCTCAATGAATTAGGTTTCTTTCAGTTTGCAGTTTCTATTAGTTTTAAAGTGTACTTGTATATTTATTGATTAAAGGATAAAATAGATTTCTTCTTTCCTTCTTTTTTCTTACCAGCTACATTTGATCAGAATGGTTTCTTAATCCTCCTCCTTTAATTAAATGACAAGAACACAGCATGGTAGAGAAAACAGATTCTGTTTACACAGAATTGTTGAACTACATCTAGGAAAAATAAGAACAGATATGCCCATAAACTACAAAAGAGAAACAAAAGACATCATCTAGGCAGCCAAAGTGAAATTAGCGGGTGTTATGTTTTCTTTCAGTGACATACACAAGCACCACTTCAGGGATTTACAGGTGAAAAATGGATACTTTAAAATTTTGATCAAGTAGGTACTGTTTCATAGTGGCCAAAACTCTCTCCTAAATAAAGCGTGTCTTTTAATTCCATAAAAATTCCATTGACATTCCATATCAACTTGTTTTTCCACTTTCTTGGCATATAGAGGAACAGTCCCACGTAGGCACAGAAAGAACAAACTCCTCCATGAGTCAATACAGTACATGGCCCCAAAGAACTACTCATAGGCTCTAGTGTCACCAAACTTAACATAAAACACATCCACCACCGTAATTCTGATGGATGAATGTGATCTAATTAAAATGCACAAATCAAAGAACAGGCAGTGAAATTCTGACTATGTTACTGAGCTCATTTTTCCTGAAAAACATAGCTTCAAGTACCTTTTCATTTATAGTGTCATCATTCTGCCTGGCCTATCCAAAACCCTGAAGGATACCATGTTTCCAGTCCGCAGTTCTATGTTCCTCTGTCCAAGTCTCTAAAATGTAGGTACAGCAGGGCCACTTTAGGCCATCCTTAGTTATGACCACAACTCCTCAAGGATCTGAAAACAGCTTCCAATCACTTAGAGTACTTCTGTTCCTCTTTAATATCAATCAGGAAAAACTGGTAAACAAGCCACGAACTTTTATGGTGGTGGAAGAAATGAAAAAGGGCCAGTTATAGGCTAACCATATGGGTTATATTCTACTGATATTTTCGATTTCACTGGTGAAAAAGGTACAAACCTATGTTTTTAGGGAAATAGCAGAGATTCAGATGAAAAGTTAGAGGAGCACAGGATATGTACAATACACATAATTTGGTATTTGGTGCACCAGACCAGTAACTGGTTATATAGTTACTATAGTTATACAGTTAATAATGCTATATGTCCTTTTACCAGGCAGCCACAGTTAAACGCTATGGTCTCCTTGATTTTACTTTTCGTAACAAAGATAGTAGCAGCAAAACTGGCAGGTTAGGATGTTGGAGCACTTATTGCTGCTCAAATATTAATGACTTTTCTTCACTGTGCCTGATTTCAAAGCAAAATGAAAGCTAAAGAAATCGTGTTTTACCAACATGAAAATATATCCAAATAGCCAGAAAGAGGGTTTATTTTTTTTCCCAATATCCCCCCACTGGTTTAAAACAAAGCAGTAGACAATATAACACTGCCACTGATTTTTGACAACATTTTAATGTTAACTGCAAAAAGAAAACAAATATAATTAATTCACAAGGCATTTGGTTTTTTTCTCTAAATAGTAAGTAAAAATGTAATGTTGAAACAGGCACTAGTGGCCTAAGGAAAACCTCAGTGTGATAAATATGCAGCATAAAAAGTTCCAAATAGAAGGAGCCATTGGTTGACTAACCAAGAAATAGAAAGTTATTTGTTAACACTTGTTAATTATCTTTCTTTTTTAAAAAAGTTTCAGGTTCATTTCACATGCAAAAATAACACACTTTTCTTCTTCCCACAAATACAATACTGTGGTAACATCTGAGTTGTATTGGTGGTTATGAAAAGGATAGAGTCAAAGCTGACTCACAGCTCACCAAAATATGAAAGAAGGTCAATGACCACAGTGTAGCAGGTAAGATTTAGGTTGGGCACAAAAAACCAAAGTCTTTAGCAGTGTAAATAAAGCACTGACAAAAAATGTCCATAGATATATGTCCATAGACTTCTGGACCTCCTCTGTCCCTGGAGGTTTTTAAGAAATATCCAGGCAAAGCCACAGGAGCCAGAGTGGACCTGATCAAGGACTGGTGACATCCCTACCCCGGGCGCCTGGCCGGACTGAGTGACTCAACAATTGTCTCCTTCAATCAAAATTTCTATGATTTATTGATTATATCAAGTTAATAGTATGGCTAATGCTCTAATGCAAGACCTAGACCTTTGACACCCCCTTACAAATGATAAACAATGATGATTTAATACTTGACATTTTTTGCATACTGGTTGCTCACTAAACTTCAGGACAGTAATTTCTTTCAATTAAATTCAGAAAATACTTCTGTTTAAGATGCATTAATTCACATACTCATAAAACAAGATGCATGAATTAATTGGCTATTTGAGAGAACACACATTTTTAACCACAAATTTAACACTAAACAATTTTTAGTGATTTGATCTACAGATTTAATCAAGGAACATACTTGATTTCATACTTGAAGCAGTGAGAGATGCTTTTACTATCTCTTCAAATATTTACATGAAATGCAACCTATAATTTCAGTGCTTTCAAAATTCGGTAGTATGAAAAAAATCTTTTCCATTTCATCTTTATTCTAATATCTACACATCACAAAAGTACCATGTTCCTAGAGCTCCCAAGTTTCCAAAAGATAATTGAGTTGCATCATATCTATCATACATTCTATTCAAAAGTTTAAGAAACCCCAACAAAACACTGATCTGGACACCCCCCTCCCCTCCCCCCCAAAAAAAGTATTGATGTCTAAACTGGAAAGTTTTCTTAAATTTGTACTCTAGATCATTATGCATACATAAGAACATTCAAACATACCCATATTTTTACTGTTTTTAGAAGCATCTAAACAGGTTGACATCATGGAATATATTTCACTTAACTATTACAAAATATGTAAAAATGAACAGAATATCCCAAACATCACTTTTTTTAGAATTTCAGATACATTAGAATTGTTTTCTTACACTTCTCAAGAATTCTCCTTAACGATATTTATTCATTTCTCTACAAGCATGCATATTACATTTTTGGACATACTTTCCTACTTTTCTGTATTAGGTATCTTGTAATTAGAAGAAATATGGTTCAGTATGTATAGCTAAAATTAAGGGATGATGGCAGCAAGCCAAAGAGAACTGCAAATAAAGCAATCTTGCTGTCTGAGTGCTCTGGAAAGATACTTGACATTTCAAAAGCTAAAATGATTCCACTTGACTTAGGAGAAACTAAAATACATAATTTAAAAGCTACTTTGAGACTAATTTTTTATAGAAAACTTTTCAAATATTTGAAGTTGACCAAAACAAAATTTTTATTTCAATTTATTAATTTTTGAAAGCACAGTGATTACTTGATTATTTATGAAGTGACTCATATTCCCTTCATTGGTAACAGAACAGTTTCTACATTGTTCTCTGCTGTGAAGAATTTACAGTTTACAAAGACAGCATGAACTTCTTTCTATAATTCATTGCAGATGTAAAAATCAAATGCTTTTGTCACAAAAAACCCAACCCAGAATCACCATTACAGGAATACAGAAGGGAAGTACCACTCATATTTCACTAAATAAAATGTTTTTGGATGTATCCTCTGTTCTTAGACAAGTTTATAAAACACCCATGTTATTTAATTTTTTAATTATGCATTTGCTGTTGAGTTGTAATTCATGTTTCAAACTAATACAAAATCCGGTCCCTACTAATTGATATTTCAGTACTTGGCAAATCCAATACTTGCACATAAGAGATCTATTAATGCATATTCATAGCGAGACCTCAGTAATATGTCAAAAGACAGATAAGCAGTAAAGTTAGAATTTGTTTTCACATTCTCCTTCCAATTGTTAAAAACATGTATGCACTGAACTGTTTTAATTAAACATTTCATTTTTTAAAATTAAAAATAAAGCTCTAAACCACTATTTATCATACTGTGCAATTTAGTTTCCTTTTTATTCTAGTCAGCTACATCAATATCTTAATAACTGTTTTTGCATCCATTTAAAGAAAAAACTCATTTCTAGGTATTCATTCCCTGAGCACAATCCTACTACAGAAGACTACAGAAATCATTAAAAGAAATAATTTTTTTTTAAAAAATTAAAGCATTCAAAAAAAATTAAGCATTCAAAATAACTACACTACTGGTATGTCTACAAAGCAGTAGACAGACTCAAATCCTTTATTTGAATTTTTAAGGCAGGCAGCTTATGGTCAAAATTAGATTTTTCTTGAGTAATTTGAGCATTACTGGAATTCAACAATAAACCAAGAGAATGCACAAAACAGCATACGGAAAGGAAATTCTTCCACCAAAAAAATGAATGTTTTTAAAGATTTAACTTAGTTTGAGCAATTATGATGAAACAACTGTATTTGCGAAGTTCAAACATCAGTTTTTATGTTTAAAACCTGTGAATAAGCATCCCTTTTGGATGCCAGCTAAAGAAAACAGTCACTTTCACTTAGGCAACACTGTAGAAACACACTAACTTTAAAATGTAATTTGTAAAATACATTTTATACTGCAGTAAAAAGGGGGATCATAAAACTGGCTCCTAGAATTTAGGAGAAATAAATTGCAACTGCAAACCAGCAGTCACTTTAAAACATGGTTGCAACTCCTTATGTGTACAATTACATATATCAACAAGACTTTTGTATCATAACCCACTAAATGGAAAAGGCTAAGTAAACTCTTTTTTTTCCCCTTCTTTTTGAGTTCTGTTTCTCTCACTGGGAGAAAAATACAAATACTGCTTTAAAATGTAGAATTTCAAGAAGGAATCTTAAATAATCCCTTCTAAGACTAACACTAGGTTTGTTTTTTGAATAATTTTAAATGTAGGATTTTTTAAAGTGTATTGTTAATAGCTACTCAACAAACAATGTAGCTTAGGGGCAAATTTTAAACAAATTCAGAAGTACAATGAACTAAATATAAAATTGGATTAGTGTATTAATGTGAGTTGTAATTGGTGTTTATCAGCAATATTAAATGTTTTAAATATTTAAATTCATTATTCTATCCAAGCCAGAAATAAATTCATGCTAAATAAAGTTTCACAGTTGTTTTTGTTAAGTAAATCTACCTCTGACTGCAAATCAAATGTTCTGTTAGAATTGGTATTCTTCCTTGCACTGTGACATAACAGATACCATTTGAAATGAAAATATAAAATGACAATATATTTTGTTAATAGTCTTAGGAAGGGTGATCCTAATGGCACAATTTATATGTAATCATTTATTTGCACTTAAAATCAGTCTTGAGCTCCAAAGACAAATGTTTAGATATATTATCCTGTGTGGTAGCTCACGGGAGAGGCACCCAGCACACTGGTTTTAATACAGGGATTAATGTGGGCACTGGTGGAATAGAGCTATATGTTACTTTTTTAGGTCACACAAAAAAAGAAAATACAACTAGCACAAGAGAATAGGATCCAGATCTTGAGTTAAATGGAAGTTTGGTATTATATTAAAGTACATAATATATTATATTCTATACACAATAAGTAAAATGAAAATGTATTTCTGGAAGTACATGCAGAGGTTGCGGCCATTTCAATTTTTGCTGTATCAGAAATATGTGTCTTGGAACTCAGAAATGAGGTGCATTTTTCCTGAAGATTAACTTAAGCACTTCTCTCTAGTGAAAAACCAGCATAAAATTAAACTTTCTATTACAACTGATAAATTGCTGGCAAATTTCTCACCAAAGAATTGAAATAACAACACAAAGCACTAGGTTTCCCACAGAAAAGCTTAAATTAAAATAACAGTACCTGTGGATCTCTCTACAAGACAAATCAGTCCTGAAGTACAATACATCTCTGTTTTCCACATTCAGAACAAGAAACTGGGAACAAACTGTGTACAAATCATAGGCTTATGCTCTGTTCATCTTGACAATTCAAAAGTGCATCTACATTCATAGCTTCCTCTAGCTGGCTATTATGTTACATTATTTTAAAGGGTACAGGTTAAGGGGGCAATCCACCTTCCAGTATGACAAAAAGTAGTTTGAAAGTCTGTCTAACCTCATTGCTCATACAGAAAATCTGTTATTATGTACCACAGGACAAAGGATTTGCAACTGTCTGTTGTTTGAGAAATATGCTATTGCAGTAATTTCTCACTGTATGGGTCTTGAAGATGCATAGTGGTATCTCAAATCAACTTCTAATGAAAACTGCATGCCATTTTTGTGACATTAGCAACACTGATAAAACTTGCACAGAAAAAAAAATTGGGGTTTTGATAGCTATGAATTATATATGGTGCTGACAAGATTGTTCAAGAGCGCTTTTCTGCTTTGGGGATTATTTTTGATGAAGTTTTAATTTCACTTTTTCTTATTAATGACTTCCACAGACAGGTGACTAAAGTTTTCTATTCACTCCCGAACATTCCTAAAAGCTCCTAACAGAACTGAAAAAAGATGTTATCTAATAGGGTTGCATTCCCAAAATACATCGATACACAGTTGTCTTTCCTGACACTAATAACTCTCTTGGTTTCAATGTCAACAGGATCCCTTATGAAAACAGAATTAAGTATCAATATTTGCAAGAGTTTATGTGAGCAACTACTCCAAACTAAAACAACAATAATAAATATAAAACCAAACAAGTTTTAAAATGTCCTTACAAATCTCTACACTGTCATTTTTCCTCCTAGCTGAAGGGAAATTTTCAGAGGTTTTAAAATAATGTGAAAAGACTCCAACCTCTCCCTGCACGCTCCAACATAAACAGTAATGCCATTATAATGAAGGAAGAGGCAGTAAGTTATAATAGGTACTGTTGGTTTGTTAAACTACATAAGACTCTGGAACTCACTACTATTGTTAATGTAAGCCTTCACTGATCCTCATAATTACCAGGGTTTCAATGGAAATACTTGCTTCAGAATTCAGAAAGAGTGAACATTTTAATGCCTTTTCCTAGCTGCTAGATTTTATGAAAGGAAGTAAGTATAATTAATACATACAACAGGGTACAGACTGTTTGCCACCTACTTACTCTTCAGGTAATTTAATTCTTACAGCCAACTGAAATTAAAGCTGCACTCTATGCACAGAAAACAAATACTAAAACCAAGCAAAGAACCTCAAAATTTGTCACCATCCAGCTGACTTAGTTCAGTGAATTCAGGTTTCTGAATAACTAACAGAACAAAAATTAGAGAGAAAATGTTTTTGTGAAAAGAAGAAGAAAAAGTTTATAAGAAAGCAATATATATGTGTATATATATAGTAGTTAGATACTACTATGTACTATAATACATTACCACCATTTTATAGTAGCACAAACATACATATATACATAACATACACAACACTACTAAAGATGGTAGCAGAGGCCCCGATCCTTAAAAGATGATCTGTACATTTACCTACAAGCATAAACATGATTGTCAGTGGGATCACTGCTTGCTCTCACTGCATCATTAAGAGTGCAAAAGAGAAAGAACCACACACAGGACAGGAAAACCTAATCGGGGAAAGATTTCAGAGAAGAAGAGAAACTTGGAATTCAATACAGCAACAATTCAAAATAATTTTAAAAGACAAAATGAAAGCTGTGTTTATTTGAATTATATAAACTGAGGAAGAGATTGCAAACCAGTAAGAGGTAAGGATGAAATGTTTTAAACTCAGTAGTGTATTTACCACTGTTCCATTCTATCTATCCATAAATGCTGCTCTTATCCCCCCAAAAAAGTATTTGCTTTCTCAGTTATATTGTATAGAAGACACAGTGTTTTAAAAATAGATTTTAAAAAGCTAATATTAAGAAAGAAAGTTTTAGTGAGATCAAGCTTTAGAGAGATTTGCTAATCCAAGTGAGAAGCAGACGTTAAACATTCTTTTTTGCAAAAATACCCAGAGTATGCTTATTCTTTATAATTTGCATGACAAATGCTAAATATTGGAGAAAAAACACAAGAAATTCTCAGCAGGACGACTTGATCCTTTGATAATTAAAATATTCTATTTTAAAATAGCATATGTATCCTAAATATTTAAATATTAGAATTTAATGGTATCTTGGGAAACTATTTTAGCATTGTTAGTGGTATCTCACTTCTGAGAAAATAATCCATAATCCAGTTATGAAAAATAAGCGCAAGTTACAGTTACGTTTCTTTCTTGTGACAATTTGGACTTGATTTGGTATAAATGCTATCTTATTCCTCCAGACTTCTACTTGTAACAGCTATGCCCTATCTACAACATTTAAATATAGAAACTATATAATTCCATTATACTCTGTTGAAACTCATTTTTTTGCTTCAGCAAACACCCTCAGCAGAAGGAAAACCTTTAAAAAAACCCCCATGTATCCTCAGACACACTAAATCCATCATTAAATGCTGAAAACAGGCAATATGAAAAAGGAATAGTACCCATTTTAGAAAAGAAAAAGGCTACCTATCTACAGAGCTCTTTCTCAATACTCACAATCTTAACGTTTTCAGCAAAAGACCACAGTTCAGCTCCATGTGCCAAGCATTTCTTCTGAAAAGCTTTGTGCAATTACTTTACAGCTAGAAATAGAGACTTTTAAAGTTAGGCAAAATCCAGAACTACTAGGTAACGGAAATTCTAAAAGACAACTGTGAAGACAACTGTCATCTTCTGCAGGTTACTTGACAGGCAACACTGTGAGATAAATTTATTCCCTGCACTCTGCTAACTGTATTCCTAGTAATGACTATTTGGGCACTTTGTTTTTTCAGAAAGGTCTCCAGTGATTTTGCATGGCACAGCTGTACAAAGTGCTGGATTTCAACACTTCCTTTCAAACATTTTTCAAAGGTGATTTCTTTAGGGGTTTATTTTTTTGGGTGGTGTGGTGTTTGGATTTGCTTTTTCCCCTCCCCTGTGTTCTGTCAGTGGAAGCTTACAAATTAAAGCTTGTCTTGAAATTATTTTCTGCGCCCATAGAGGAAACACTGGTCTGACCGCTTTTCTAAAGTGGAAGTAAGGCATTAGACTTTTATCTTTTACTGTTGCAAAGAATGTGGTTGTAAAGTAATTCTTAGTAAATATACACAACATTACTGCAAGATCAGACCCTTAAAACACCTATTCCTGTTTCACAGGCTAGTTTATAATCTTTTTATCTTTGAACACAAAATCTCACTTTTGTTTCAGAGTGCATAGTACCTGATAAGTAATAATATAATATACTTAAAACAAATTCCTAGCACTAATGATATTAATAAAACCCAGAACTAGAGCATAAAATTGAAGAGACAGTTACACAATTCTGTGTGTGCTTGCAGCTCTAGCTCACTGCTCTGCATCTTCATATCAACCTAATTCATTTGACACACAGTCTCCCTACAGCTGAGAAAGTCCCACTTCCTTACCAGTTCCTAGGAAAAGCTTAAATACAAAACACATTTTGTTTAAGTAAAGGTAAGGTTGTGACATAAATCAAAAAAAGGCAGGAAATTCAAAGATAGTACTGACAATCCCTGCTTAATTCATGATTGTCTAAAAAAAGGTGAAACGCCTAAAAAAAGGTGAAACACTACGAGGAACTAATGTTCAGCTTTAACTTCACTCGGTGCTCTTGGGCAAACAGGTGTTTATCTCAAAGATTATATTAACTCAGTCTGTCCTGTCAGTCCAGATGCATTCTAGTGATTATTTAGCATTCAACAATGTGTTGGATGTAAAGCAATTTCTCAACTAATTGTCAATATCCTAGCATGTTACACTCTAACAGACATCATGAATTAAAAACGTATCTTGACGCAATTATGCTAGACCTAAAAAAGTATAGAATAGCATAATTTATTTCAGAAGTAAAGAAAACATTTTTTTGTATACAAAAAGACAAAATTATTTATTTTGCAATGTAACATGAAATAAAGAATGCTTTTTTCCCTCATCAGTTAATAGCTCTCAGTATGTGTACATACTTCAATTGCTGTTTGAATCCTAATTTGTCTGTATGCTATAAAGAATATTTTTCTGGTCAGAAAAATGTCAGAGAAAGGAATGCAGCCTATGGCCATATTATTAGAGTGTAGGGGTTTTTATTTAATCTTTGAGGTTTCTAAATAAAATGTAGTATTTTAGTGCATTTTAAAAATACTAATTACATAAAAAACCCATGTATGCCTGGTAGCTTTGTATACTATCTATCCTGTGCAGAAATCAGAAAAACAAAAGAAGGAAATGAATAAAATCACAAAGATTGCACTTCACCGCCTTCTCCAGAGGACATGAAATTACCTCACACATACACACCTTATTGAGTTAATTGAAGAACAACAATAACAGGTTTTGTTGTAATTATTTTCTTTATTTATTTACTGAAATTATTATTGATAAATAAATGTATCAAATGATTAAATTTTTTTCTGGAAATTAGCAGTATTACTTTTTTTTCCCCAGTTGAGTTACTAAGTAATTATGATCTTGTCTTAGACACGAAAATTCTGCTAACTTTCGTAGCATAAAAAACCTGCCACTGAACAGTTTCAAAGGGGGCTTTCAAAATTCTGCATCTGTACAAACCTGGCGTCAAGATTTTAATTGTCAAAGCAAGGACAGCTCTGTGTTTCACCCTCAGGATTGTCAAAAACAGGGCACAGTTGCACAGGACTGTATGCTCCCACCCAGTCACAGCCTCACAGAGCCTCAGATACTTGGTGGAGTCTGAACAACTGCATGTGTGAAGTTGTTAAGTCTTTGTAAGACCATGTGACACCAACTAAAAGGAACCTAAAAGGTTCCCCAGAGTCAGGCAGGTGCTCCTCAGCTGATTTCCTCCACTGAGGACATGAGCGCCTCAAAAGCCTGTGAGGAACCGCAGCTGCTCTTCTCCCCTGGAGAAGAGAGACAGATTCTTTG
The DNA here is from genome assembly GCA_013397195.1 of Hylia prasina. Taxonomy (NCBI): domain Eukaryota; kingdom Metazoa; phylum Chordata; class Aves; order Passeriformes; family Sylviidae; genus Hylia; species Hylia prasina. Next base: position 25,200 of record VYXD01006836.1, read on the forward strand.
ACAAAAGGTTCGACACTGTAAGGGGCTCACTTTTTAACTTACCAGCAACAATAGCAAATGTGAGAAAGTATTCAACTGAATTGCCAGAAAATAAATGAGCAAAGGGTGATGCCTGGCTCAACCCTGCAGTACTCTTGTTAACCTAATTAACATTCACTTGCTATCACATTTTTAATCCAAGGCCAAATCTTAAAGAAACCATAAATTATGCTTATAAATCCTACTTTGTTACAGTTTATTTTGCATTTTCAGCTCAGATATTAACAGCAGAATTTATTTGTCAAGTTGGCATGCTGAGACATGCTGAAGATTATAACACTAATCAATTAGTCAATAATGTATCAAAAATCAGTATATCAGATGTTTTACTGGATCCTAAATAGCAAAAATAGTTCAATTTTTAAGTGAATAGTAAAGCGTAGCACCAACTAGTAACAGAAAATATTCTCAAAGTCCCAGTAACTGAGTGCAATGATGCTAAGTAACTGCAGATCACAACACGATAGTGACAGATGGGCCTTAGTATACAGAAGAGAAGCTGAGGTTGGATAGAGCTAATCAGCCAAATGCTACATTTATTCTCCACCCATTCATTCTCTGAAACACGCTAACTGCTTTCCATCTAGCTATGCATACTTCCTTTACTGTCTCTTTATTCTTCCATAAGCAAGGTTTTCTCTTTTCTCTATCTTAGGTTTCTTTGCTTCACTTTTTCAGTTGTTTCCCTACTTTTAGGAAAAATCACATTTTCCTCTGAGTAACTGCAGTGAATGAAGGGTGAAATCAGTTGAGAAATTATTGATCCTCAAGACATCGATTCCATTATGCCCATGATAACTCTTTCCACAGGGGTTGTCAGAGTCAGAACGGACAAGAGTAGGGCCTGTAGATCAGCAGTACACAGACAGAATGGACAAGTCTGCCTTCTGACCCTCTCCTGCACCTCTCGCCTTTCAGCAGTGACAATAAGCACCTTCATTATTATCACCTTATGTTCTACAGACAATTTCCCTCCCTGAATTTCCACAAGACTTTCACAAATTCAGAAATTCATCTTGGACAAGTGGTGTTGAGCTGAGAAAATCAATTTTCAACTCTGGCAACATCTGTTCTGCCCATGGAAGTACAAACAACAGCAGACCAGAGGAAAGGGCAGTAAAGGCCCGTGCCCCCTTTCCACTGTCATGCTTCAAGCTCTGCAGCTGCAACAGCTGCATGGTGGCCTCATGTTCCAATACTGTGGACATAAGGTGAGCAGAATGCTGCAGAACAAACGCACAATACAAACCCCAGTGAAGTGAAGCATTTGAAAAGGAAAACAGAAGAATGAGTTTGTGACCACTGGAGTGGTAATTTATCACCTTGACGTCATAATTCTTTATTAAAATCTAGGGAGTATAAAGTTTAAAAAAAATAGTACGAGAAACAAAAGAATCATCAAGTCTGAAATGAACATCTCAAATACACAGTTTGTAAATACTGCTGAAATTTTGGCATGTAAGTGGGAGACAGACATTTGAGAATCTGGCCTTACGGCAAAAAAAAGTGTCTTATTTAAGGTCAGTATCTTATTTGAAAAAACAAAACAGCCTTTCCAAACAAGCACTAAAAGTTTTCCTACTCTAAATAAAAAAAAAACCTGTCTTTTTTTGTGGCCTATCAGAGAGGACATTTAATTCCTAAGATGCTCCCCTCTATTTTACCATAACAGCAGTTTTAAAGGATCATCACTCTCATTCAAATTTTATGGCCTACAACAGGTGATCAATCCACATTCTTTCTTGCTTAGTTATGTTTTTACAGCATCTAGAAATACATACATTTTTTTTGATTTTCTCTCAAATGTTATCCTGGTCTCCAGGACTATTCAAAGGGCACCCTACACAGTCTGCCCAGTAATTGCCAATTCTATAAGGCTACTTTGCAGCAAATATATATATATACTGACTTGCATACTTCCAACCACAGATATTTTTTAAAAAGTCAAACACTTTTTATAAATTTCCTATTTTTATGGATCAAGGCTTTGAAAATTTTTATGTCAACATTTCCAACACTTTCGATAACAGTCCCTGTGAACTCCAGTTCAATCTTCACAAAAAATAAAGATAAAAGTATATTACATACCATAGTCTGTGATCTTACAGGATACTAAGTACAGTTCTTTCAGGTTCCGTCCTTCTCTGGCAATCACCTCCACACATCTGGAAGACACAGCAAAATTACTGTTATAAGACAGTAAATCACTTCTAAATATCAAGAGTTCCATCCGCAGGTAAAATGTACTGTGTCTCAGTTTCTTCATTTTGCAAATGGCTCCATACATTTCACTGAAAATGAATATGGCTACATGTTTACACTACAGAATCATATTATTTTAAATTGAATGCCTTTATATGGATATTCCCCTAAGCCTCTGAATATATGAGTTGCTTGAAATGTATACAGACAAGCACTTTGGAAAATTACACAGATGTGAATTTCCATTTCTTTGTTACTTAAGTTTCTGTTGCAAATTTTAAGCTTTGATAGCTTTCTTCTAGGGAAGAACTATAAATGCACTGTAATGAGGACAAAATATAAGAAAAATATAATTTTAAATTCATGTTTGTATTTCTTCAGTGATTACTGCATGAATCAGCATTCATCAGGTCATGAAATGTAATACAATCATGGTGTTCCAATGCATTGCTGGAGAAGCTCGCATAGATGAGAAAACAGCTCATTCATTTGCCTGTCATAACTGTGTTGAATATGAAATGAAACATAGATGCTTTTTATGTTATTCTTGCTGTTTGATTTTTGTAAGCAAGAAAATTAATATGAATTAATTAATGAAATTAAATAGGAGCTTATTATGTACTTGTGACCAAGCCTATATTACAATGCTGTTTCCAACTGCATTGTTTATAATGTATCACTCAGAAATTACATAATCATAAAATATATTTTCAAACCTATTAATGTATTTCAATCCTATTAATCCTATCAATTAGATTAGCTAGCATGACTATTGTGCTATTTTCTACATAGCACATACATTTTTAAAAGTGTACTTTATCGGATGAATTGTAAGAATTTCTTCTGATCCAATATATTTGACTTTAATTTTCAGGTCAATTCCCCAGTCATTTACTTTGATACTTAAATCAACCCTTGAACAGAACACAAAATTAAATTACTTGCCAATTTCTAACTAAATAAGTATCACTGAATTTTTCATGCTTTTGAAAGATACACCTAAATCCTCAGGGACCTTTTTCTTCCTTACCACCTTCAATAGATTATCTCCTAATTTGATTTAACTGTTCATGCTGGCAAATTTAGATTTTAAAAGAAACCACCTAATTCTTACAGCTTACAATAAGGCAATAACTGAAAAATACCCCTTTATACCTCTTTGTCCTCTCCCTGCTTTCTTCACCTAAACATACAATGAAAATTCACTACTACTAATAAACAGCACACCTCTGACAGAGTACCTTAATCACAGTTCATTTAACACTGTTATAAATATCTAAATATATAATATTATATATTTAACAATATTATAAATATTTAACCCTGGAAAACTGTAAGAACCTGATATTTAGAACTTTTCTGCAATTCTTATCATTAGGTAAAGGGTACCTTACTTCATGAATACACAAAGAAAATAAATAAATATTTATATCAGGACTATGTTTTTTAATATAAGGTAACTTCAGAACTACGCATTTTCCTAAAATAAGGTAGAGATTTAGAGCACTAAACACACTATATACATAGAAAATCTCTTCTGTTCCTGTCAGACATGATTTTGAAGAACATACTCACCTTTGTTAACTGGCTTATTCAGATAACTAAGCCATGAAAAAATATTTTTATTATTTATTCCAGAAAAATACTTCCTAATAATGAGATTTTATTGCTATTATTGGAAAGAAAATCATTATCATGTATTTTTAGTACTATTTTCATTAGGCATTTCAGCAATTTAGATACAATTGAAGAGTCAATGGACACTGAGGTTAAATGAAGCTCTTATTACCATATATATCATTTAGCAGAGCAATCATATTATGAAACAGTTCTCACCTTTGGATAAAATTTCTGAACCTAAAAAAATATTTTGCAAATTGTATGTAATGGCTCTAAAGGTTTTCAAATTATTTTTGCTAATTGTTACTCACTGAGAGACAACTAATATAACAAAAACGAGGTATAGCAAATCGGTGTCTAAAAATACCACGACAAGGCAGTCAAGATGACATAGAAGACTATATAATTTTCCCTGCAACTTCAGTTGCACACCGTTTCTATCAGTCAGGGGCAAAATTGCATTATCTGCAAATGCAAAAGCACTTTACTGTGTGGCCCTTATATAAATGTATCCTTTAATCCTTTCAGGTGGTGCCAGCTTTAAGGGTTAAATTTTTTTAAAGCGGCTTGAGTGACTCCAGTCCTGGTCTCAGTGACATCTTGGAGTCTAAATGAAATAGTCCTCACATTCTCCTACTGGGAAAAGAAAAGCTTCATAGTCTTCAGCTATATTCATTAAACCGGGAAGAAAAAGAACAAAATATAAAAAGAAAAAAGGTTTAAAAAAGGTTCTTTGACTGCCTCCTTTCTTTCTGTCTTTTGAAAATAGGAAAACCATCTAACATCTGAAAGAATGAGGTAATGGCACATCTAGTTTGGAAAAATAAATATATAGCTAAAATACTGAACTGAATTTATGTGCTTTTGTGTGCTTTCTATACCTTGCATAAGTCAATCTAATTTCAGTTTTAATTTATATTACCCTTTCTATAGATCATCCTCATGTAAATCAACCTGCAGAGAGAAGAATCACTTTATATGGCCTCATTTGTCTCTGCTCTATAGACGATTATACAATACATAATTGCTTGTAAAAACTGACTTCTTTACAACATAAGGAAAAATAAGAGTAGTTGTGTATTTATTGCTTTTACCTTTTAATCTTTGTTAAACATAACAGGCAAAGAAAAAGGTTAAAAGAAAAAAATCAAATTAACCTTTTCTAGAAAGCGAAGATCATCTTAATTCTGTTGCAATAATCCATCAAAATGATGTCAGATTATTGTCATATCTATCTTTGGAAGTATTTGTATTTATAATGTTGCTGAATTAGACAACAAAGAAGCATAACCTAAAAAAGAAACAACCCAGCATTATACTGGTAAATAAATGAAGAAAAAATATTATTTAAAGCTGTGGCAAATTTCAGAAGTGAGCACAATGGAAAAGTGAGCCCCATAAAACTTGGGGACTAATTCCTCTCTGTCAGGGACCTAACATGGACATGGTGGAAACAGCTCTGGCTGAATTTTTTAGATCTGTTGACCCAATGTTACTGAGCAGGCTTTTATCAGTTGTACTAAAAGTATCTAAAAATAAACAATCATCCAGAAAGAAAAGAGATTTTTACACTCAAAATAACTTACTACCAAAAATGAGCCAAGGAATAAAAAAATAAAACTACAGTTAGAGCTTTGCATGTCTAGATCAGAGCTGGCCAAAGTTAAAATCTTTTCACTTTCTACTTTGCAAATCAGTATAATTTAGAATTATGTAACACATTAAAATAGCAAAACAGAGAACAGGAAAAATTTTAGGAAGACACTGCTTATTTATTAAACCTGAAAATATTATCCAATAAATTCTTATACCAAGCTTTCCCTAGATCCACTCAATATTTTATGAATACAGTTCTCTGATAGACTGTTAGGCAATTCAATTTCATTGCATTTGATTCTAAAAGTCAGAAATTAATATCACATTCAGTGAAATTTACAGTGCAGTCAGGAGCAAAAAAAAAAAAAAAGGCAAAAAAGCATAAGCTGGTTTGACAAAAACCAGCCAATCAATCAATATTATGATATCAAGAATATAACTAAAAATATACCTACATACTGTTAATTCAAAATAGAGTTACAAAACCACAGAAGTCTGTAAGATAACTGGAAATTTAAGATAACTGAGCACTGTGATGTTGAATACATCCACACTGAAAACATCCCAAAATTCATGACATTCACAGACTAATAAACCTAAGATTGCCTCTTACAGTTATAATTTCTTAACATGTCATTCTATTTCAAAACCTAAAAAAATCTCAAGGTGAAAACAACATAATTACAACGTTGCTCAACTTGTAGCAATTGCTATTAGGAGAAAACTCTCCATCTGGGTTACAGAAACTACAGAAATTTATCCACTAACATGTACTTGTGAACACTCCCCTTCCCACCTGGTCTGTAGACAGAAAAAATTACTTAGGTCTACAAAGAGTTACTGGTATAAAGCTTTTCTACCAACATGTTTCTTCAAAAGTCACAGAAGGGCACAAAACTGCATCACTGTGTTTCAGATATGTATACTGGCACCTTCAAATTGAGGCCCATACTCTTGATAACTTCACACATATAAATATGTGCAATAATTACTCAGAATCAAGGTTTCTGACTTCACAAAACTTAAGAGCTTAAAAATAATAATAAAACTCAGACCAGAAAAAATAAGTCACCTGAAACACTGTAATTTTTCTTCTCTAAGCCAATTGATCCCTACATTCTTTGACCTGAAAAAGTTTAAGGTTAATAAAGTAAACTGCAAGCTTCTACCTATAAGAAAACATCAATCCTTAAGTTATGCAAAATAATTATATTTGGATATATATGTATGTGTGTATGTGTGTGTGTATTTTATATATACGTGTGTGTATGTGTACACAAACACAGAGCTATTATATTTCTGATCTAAATCTGAAAACACCGGAAAATTGTATTTGTGGCAACTGAAAGGAACTAATGAGAATATATGAGTACAGTATTTGTGGTGTAAGTGGTCCTGGGAGACCTTGTTACAGTCTGAGACTCCAGCCCTGAGTGGAGCTAATTGGAGTTGCCACGTACTGGTTATGAGTGCACAGTTTGAGAGAGTGAGTGAGCTTCACCAAAGAGGCATAAAACCCTCAAAACATTAACAAACCACCTTGGTAGCGTTCAAAATGAACATCAGACTGCTTGCAAGTCTTCTCTGGTATTTGACTGTATTTGTCTCTAAGCAGGCAAGTGAACACCTCGCTATCCCTCAAATCATAACCAATAGCACTACTGGGAAGCAAGAGGGAGCATGGAAAGAACAAGAACACCAAATATGCCACGGAAACCATAAACCTCTCATGAAGAAATATATAGTGCTCCTCAAAAATTACCATTTCAAGCGTTAAATTCAGGTAGAAAAAATTAGCTGCACATGAAATAACACTCAGAGCCATTGGCTTTGATAACTTAAATATTCCAATGGCAGGCAGTAATGCAATATAACAACCAAATCTCTCCTGTAACAAAACCAAACCTCTGACCACAGAAGCACATATAGTGTTAAGAAACTGATGTAATCTGAGGCCCACTGCACTAGGAAAGAATAATTTAAAGGCTAAAACAGTGAAAATACTAACATTTTACTGACAGATCTATAAACCCTTGTAAAACCTCATAACAATAAATGATGAAATTAATACCCTGATGGATACATATTGTTCATTCAGGATTATCTTTCATTGATCATTTTATTGGCATTATGAACAATGTATTTGCTTTCTAATATTTTATACTAATAAGAAGTATAATTTTCACTTGTTTTTCAGTTACCCTTGCACACAATTGTTACTGCTGGTTTTGAATCACATTCAAAAGACATGTTTTTAACGTGATTTTTAAGTTCAAGACCAAGAACTGCATCTAAAAGAAATAGCATTAACCACAGAGACAGCAAAACTGGATAAGAGTTGTAATCAAAATCACAAACACAATTTGAAAAGCACTTTTTGTCTGGAGCCAATATGCAAAGTGTCTCTAGTTATACAAGTTAACAGCAATTATCTTAGAGCAGTCATTTAGTTGTGATTAGCAGGGAGATACTCTTTAGAAAAATCAATGTAATTTAAAATTAGGTTTGCCAAACAGTTTTGCCACTTACAGCACAAGAGAAGAGATTTTTTTCATGCTGGTACTTACAAATAACCAAGGTGAGGGCAGCCAAGTCCCACAGTGTATGCTTGTGCTCTGAGCTAGTTAGGTGCATGCAAGCTCTAATCAGAGAGCTACACAGATAAATGAATCAACTCTTTGTTTAAGCTATTATGCCCTGTCTTTAAGCAATAAATATCTATTTTCAAATATTTATTAGTACTCTCACCTAAAATTAAATGCTTCCTGTGACACCAACTGAATGTAAATCCAGCAAGCAATTCAACCGAGAAAAGAGAAATTCAGAAAATTGTTTAATTCCGCTATCTGATTTTGTAGTAGTATTCCACATGGCCTGCAGTTCCTTTCTGGCTTGGAAGATGTGGATACCATAACGAATTTAACAGAATTAAACAACTTGGAAAAATAATCTTACCCTGAACTCCTCAGAAATCTGATTTGCCACAGATAATCATGCTTATGCATGGAAAACAATTAAATGGTATCTCTTACTTTTAAAAGAACCCTCAAATATTTTGGAATTTAGATTTAAATAAAAAGGCCTGTGTGATACAGCACTTCAAATACAGCTTCCTATATCTATTGTGGCAACCTGTCTACTGTCACAAGGAAAAATAAGGAAGCGTTCACTACCACCAAGCCCATGCATATTCCTTTGCAAACATTGTTCTGTATTATAAAAATAAATAATAGCTTCCTTACTGAACTGTTTCAGTGGTGCTTTCCCACTAAAATATTTAGTGGCAATATATTTGCATTCCTGATATGATACTGTTGAATTACTCTGCTACAGTGGTCAATGGTTCAGTCCTAATGGCCATCAGAGAGAAGTGATGTCTTTCAGGGGTCCATATTGGGATCAGTGTTATTTTTCATTTTCAAATCAGTGTACTATTTCATTAATGACACAGATGAAGGGATCAAGTGCCCCCTTTGCAAATCTGCAGATGACACCAAGCTGAGTGGTGCAGCTGACTCTCCTGAGGGACAGAATGCCACCCAGAGTGCCCTGGACAAGCTCGAGCAGCGCCCCTGGGAATCTCATGAGGTTTAACAAGGCCAAGTGCTGGTGCAGCCCCCAGTGCCAGCCCAGGCTGGGGATGAACAGATCGAGAGCAGCCCTGCCCAGAAGGACTTGGGGGTGCTGGGGGGAGAGCTGGACATGAGCCAGTCATGGGCACTGCCAGCCCAGAAAGCCACGTGTGTCCTGGGCTGCACCCAAAGCCCCGTGGGCAGCAGGGGAGGGAGGGGATTCTGCCCCTCTGTCCCGCTCAGGTGAGACCCCACCTGCAGAGCTGCCTCCAGCCCTGGGGTCCCAGCACAGGAAGGACATGGAGCTGTTGGAGAGAGTCCAGAGGAGGGACACCAAGGTGATCAGAGGGAGAGAACACTTCTCATAGGAGGAAAGGCTGACAGAATCGGGATTCTTCAGCCTGGAGAAGAGAAGGCTTTAGGGTGACTTAACTGGAGCTTTCCAGTACTTGAATGATCCTTGTAAGGGAAAGAGGGAAAGGGACTATTTTCAAGGGCATATAGAGAGAGTTAGGACAAGGAGCATGGCTTCAAATTGACAGAAAATAGGTTTAGTTTAGATATTAGGAAGAAATTCTTTACTATGACAATGATGAGGCACTGGAAGAGGTTGGTCAGAAGACCAGTGGATACCTCATCCCCAGGACTGTTCAGAGCCAAACTGGATGGAGCTCTGAGAAAACTGGTCTAGTGAAAAGTATATCTGTCCATGGCAGGGAGGATGGAATGAAATTATCTTCAAGGTCACTTCCAACCCAAGCTGTCCTATGATTTTATGATTAGTGTACTGGTGTACAAGAATTGCTTACATAGACATTACTTCGTTACACTGTGAAGGTCATGGTGGCTTTTCCCAAAGACAGGTATAAAGGAAACTGCCATAATGTTATCTGTTAAATGCAAAAATGTGCAGATTTAGAAAATAATGACTGCACAGTAGCTACAGACAAGATCAGGAGTTTGCAGATTGTAGGTTCTATTTCTATACAAATAAGCAAATCCTTGTGAATTCAAACAAGATACTTGAGGTTCTACAGTCACAGCAGCGTACAGACAGGGTGGGGTGACATTCAGACTCTGAATGTGTGTTATGGCTGAATCTTTAGTTGAAATCATTTAGTAATGATGCTGCACATGGAGTGAAGTTCAGAGACAGACCACCACTTATGCTGCAAATTCAGTGAAGCGCGAAGGAGAAGAAATAGTCCAAAGAAGAAAACCTTCAAGTATTGCTATAATTCTCCCTCCCAGTACAAATCACACAAGGGCATATACCAGTTCACTTGCACCATTTCATGCATGGGGAAACTGGGCTTTGAGCAGCGGTGGATTTACTTTTTCCTCAGGTTTTAGAGATTACATGCTTCAGGCCTCAAGGTGTTTCCTGGAGTTACAATGGCCTCAGTTGTGACAGGTTTTCTTTTTTTTATAAGAGATGGCAACTGTACTGCCATGTTCTAACTTCCCATAAACATGCTATGAAGTGTGCATTTAGAATGCTTGGATAAACTTCAAAACAGTTCCATAAAAATGAAAAAAACTTTGTTATGTGATGGTCGTGGGTTGGAGATAGACACATGATCCAGTACACCTCGAGAGTCCTCAGCAAACAGCATGAATTATTGTCCCAAGTTCCCTTTTATAGCAAGTTTGAATTTCCTGCACTTGGAAAGTCTATTGGTTGGGAATCTCTGGACTGCCCAGATCTCTGGCCAGTGATGTGTTTGCATCCAGGGCTTGGATGGGATTGGCTGAGATCTTTGTTCCCTCAGGGACTTCTAGAACAAGCCAGATCAGCCAAACTGGATCTATTATAATCAGATTAATTTTGTCCAGCTGCAGACCACCTATACATTGCTGCAAAACTTCACCTGATATTTTGAAAATAAAATACTGTGTTTATACAGCTCTGTACTTCTTGATCTAACCAGGAGAATACACATATGACAGAATATTTCACTACATTCACTGCTTTATTTTCATACCACAGGGGCTGCCATACGCTTCACTGCACTTTGCACATAGTCAGCTGATCTTACCTATTGAGATTTACCCTTTCAAACCCCTTTGTATCTCTGACTTTTTTTCTAATTAAAAAAAAGTACCCCAAACCTCTATCAGCTATTCATTAATGTACGGCTTTAAAGACTGCCTTTTCTTGAAATAACACTGAAGGTAATGGTCAATGGGTCAGGGGAATAAGAATGGATTTCACCAATGGTCTTGCCTGCTAACTTTAAGAAAACAGCAAATCCTCTGCCTCAGTTTCTCCTTTCCAAAATGGAAACATATTCCATAAAACTGCATTTTAATTGAGTTGTAAACAGATGATTTAAATATAGCAAAGGCTTGGTTCTGTGAAAACATCAAGTCCCTACAAAAGTTTGATAAATATTCTCCATCCTATAAATGGCAACAGCAGTATTGCTAAGAGTTATGATCTAAATTTATACAAGATAAACAAGGTTTACATGGATAGCTTCTTCCATTAGACAGTAGAAGAAGTGAAGTCTTTTACAGGAAATCAGGAAGCTCTCTGCAGAATAGATTTATCATCACATCTGGTATTTCTCTTCTACTGCTGAAGGACATTCAAGTTGTAGTGAATTTCTGCTTACATAAAGCAATGATAGAGCTGAAGAAGAGCCAAGATAATCGAAGAGGGAAAAAATAAAAGTCAGTACTCATCATAATTCAGTATCTTTAGAATTGATTTGGGGTCCATTCTCTTTATACTTGGAGAATCAGAGCAAGTTGGTAGATCTGTTACATTCATTTAATTCTGCTGAAGTTAGCAGAACTGATGAAAGACAAAATCAGGCTCAATGCATTTTTTGAAAAATGCTACAAAGAGAGATTACAGAATGTGAGCAGTAACTGACTTCTGCAGTTCTCAGATCTCACCCAAAGGGTAGCATCACAGCAAAGCTTGTATGAGAAATTTGGAATACTTCAAACATAATACCTTACTGGGAATATTTTAGCATACAAATTTTAGCACAGCATCTCCATGCCTGCTAAAATTATAAAACACATGATTTGCCATGAAGTACTTTCTAAATCTTGGTAAGAATACCAAGGTTCTTAGAACTTCACTTTAACTTGGAAACAATGCACTGAGATAGCAATGTCTTTAAAACAAACAAGTGTAAGACCAAAAAGACAACCAACTTAAAAGCAAATTTCAGAAACTCTTCATTAAATGACAATGAATTTTTTTCCATGTGGCCATCTGGCTAGCACTTCTGATACTGGTACACTGGAAAAAGCAACAGAAAACAAGCTTGATGATGCTCTAAATAATTTGTATGAAGCAAAATTACCTCCTTTTAACTCAGAGAATTTATTAACAAATATATTTAATGGAAGCTGGAAGAGCATTATGTCTTTCTGCGTATCATGATCTTAATAGATTGCCAATTATAGACTCTAAATGCAGATTTTAATACCACCTAATAATGCACAAACTTCACCTAATGTTATTCAATTCTGAAAATACTTAACAGGATAACTTTTCATGCAATCTTACTGGAAAATAATCTGTCTAGAAGGAATATTATGATATATTGTTTCCTTTCAAACTGAAGTGAGAAAACATGCAGTTTGCAATAGCTGGCAATTTCATAACTGAGCAATTATAAATACATTCAGAAATAAGTCAAGAAATTTTTTCATTCTGTCCCATCTTAGGGCCCCCTGAGTCTTGTTGATATGGTTCTGATTTTGTTAGGAATTCAAAGGGCTAGTAATTATTCAGCAGTTGCATCGTAGCATAGCTTTTAATTTTGTAAAAGAAACATGACTTATTGTTACCTGCCTGCACTTACATATCGGTGTTGTATCACTGGCTATCCCAAACACTATCAAGTTGTGAAAGAGTAATAAATTGTCACCCAAAACAACAGGAAAAAACCCACTTAAGAACAAGTAGAAGGATTTTGACTGAAATTTTATGATTTTGATATATTTTTCTTCATAATTTTTCAGAAGTGTTTAACAAACCCAATGGTACAATATCACCTTCTAGATGAGTGCTCAGTTCATTGATATGAATATCTTAAAACTTGACAGCCTAAGCTATCTTCCCAGAAAGCCTCAACTAATTTGCACTGAAACAGAACAGAAATAGTCATGTGATTCCTTCATGTCATCTCAGCTATGACAGTGGTTCTTAAGTTCTGCTGAAGGACCACCACATACAGCATCAAATGATTTCTTAAACTGATCCAGCTATATCCATAAAAGTGTAACTGTCTAGACCATGAGAAATTATGCAGTTAATTAAATTTAAAAAAATGAAGGAAATTTCCATGTGTTGTATTTTCGCCCAAAAGTCTGAAGAGTTCAGGCAAGAATTCAGTGTTGTATTAATAAATCATTATACATAACTATAATTTCACAGATTTTTCTAGCAGACCATTATTAATAAAATACATACAAAAATCTATGAAATCACCTAACTCTAGATCTACCTTCCCCTACTTTCCCACAGTAATAGTATATTGCATTAAAGTACTAAACTTTGCTGATAGTTAAAGCTTTCCAAAGAAAAGACAGTGTTATCCTAAACACTATCCTTAGCTCTAAAATTTGGCAGCAGTCACTTAATCCAGGTCACAGAGAGTTGGAATTGTCAGCCCCTCGGTGCAAGAAGTCATTTGTGTATAAAAGTAATACAGGCACATTTCCCCACTCACCAGGGAAGTTAGGGGAAAAGCAAAGTAACTGGTGTGCATGCTCGACAGAAACAGTGCGAGGGAGGAATATTTCAAGAAAAATCTCAAGTTTGAGAAATCACAGAAGGAATAGTGGACTAACACATAAATTTGCTTTGCACTTTTTTAGACAGGTAAGCAGTGCAGACAGCAGAGCATACTGGTGGTCAGCTGGAGCAAACATGTCCACTCTATCAAACACATCCACTGTGTGCAAATGGATACTATTTGCCAAGTTGTTCTGACATCCACTGTGTTCAGAATTTCTCTTGGTACCACCACATTTACTGGGATGGCAGCAAATTAGAAAAAAAAAAGGAGGAATAAAACTGAAATCTGTTCAGAAATTTAGCAACAAAAAAGTATTTAGAGGATACCTTGTTTTCTTTACTATCCACTGTATGCTAAGATATTCACGGGCTGTACTGACAATGATTTTAAAAGGTTATGTTCTCACTCTCTTAATTCTGATTAAATCACTAGTTTTCAAGTTCCACATGGAAGGTCCACATATTTTCTGAATTACTGGCAGAACACAAAGGAGTTTGTAACTCATTGCTAGACACAGTCCTGTAACATTTTAATTCAAATTTTCATCTAGATAAAAGCCTTCTTTATATTCTTATTAACTTGTCCATACCTAAGATAGGTACAATGGTTAATTGAGTTCCTATTTGTCTTTGGTTCCCAACATCCACAGGACAACTGAAGACTTGTTTTCTATTTGCAAGACTGGAATTCCATTAGGAGGTAAATAGTCATCCAAAGCAATTTCCAAAACACAAGCAATGCATTAATACTGGATTGAAGGGTAAGTTTTTCCCGTTGCTCCAACTTCATTTTTTGTCAAGTACTTTCAGCAGAAGTACAGAGGATGAGTCTGGTTGAGAACAAATTACCTCCCCCATGGAAAAAAAAAATATAACATTTCTTCAGACATCATAAATGCCAAATTATTTGCCATGGCAAGTAGTTTGAAATCTGTAACTCCACGTAGAGATTCTCTGGGTAATGGCCTCAAACATGACTGGGCCTTCATCGTACCTCACTGACACAATTAATCACCTCCACTACTAGTTACTTCATAGGGTTGACAAAATCTTAAAATATTTCCTGTACCAGCTAGAACCCTAATGTGCTTAGGGAGATGTGTTTTACTTAACATTTGTCTTGGACATAGCAGGAAACATATCAGAAGTGATATGGCAGGCTAAATCTTTTGCTTAAGGCCATGAATAGAATGAATTAACATTATTTAACTGCCTGAAGACATGTATCAGTTTCCTCTAAAACAAACAACTACCAAATTGTGCCCCCAAAAGCAGAACAAGACACTTCATATTCCCACTCTAGCCAGCTGTCACACAACTGCATGAAGTTTTCAGTTACGGCCCTTCATTAATAAGTGGAATCCTAATGTCTCTCCTGATTTTAGCAACTTCAGGTTTAATCCTGGATTTAGAAGAGTTCACCTACTACTTCCTCCTGCTATCTGGATGAATGAAGTACTCATGTGACTAAACTTCTGCTTGGTATTTCTACTGCTTTTTTCTTAGAAAATGATGACAGTCATTCAGATTATTTCTGTCACATTAAGACCAAGGGAAGTATCAGTAAGCGGAGCTCATACATCTCAAATTCTCCACTGGCTTTAATGTGATTCCCATTTCCTGTTGGACCTGTGTGGCCCTGGCTGAATTATTCCCTGCACCCTAGGCACCTTGAGACATGATTTTTTTTTGTTCATCATGATGAAACAAGGCCTGAGCATCTTCAAACCAAGTTCATCCCCACTAATCAACTGAATAAAATTTACCTTCTCTGTGATTAAGTTTGGGAGAGCAGTGAGACTAAATCAGTGTAAAATAATGTTTCTGTGCTTGGTGGAGAAGTAAGTGGAAGTAGCAGATCACAGAAAACCAACATGACATCCTTTCCTGTGATTACATCAATCAATTCACACATGTCACCAGTCAATAATTCCTCAGTTCAGCAGGAGCCCAGTGTGGTCAGACAAGATAGAGACTATCATAGGTACAAAACCAGAGAACACATTTGTATCCATACCTTTAATTTTGATTTCAGCCACCACCAAATTAATTTTTACGTACACTTTGTGAAGTTTTTGAAGTATTTGTTTCTTACAAATACGGTGCTTACATATTTGAATCTCAAAACTCAAGATTTTCTGAACCTTCCACAGCTGCAAATAGTGCAAAATGTGACTTTTTCCTAATGAAATTCTCCTATTGTATTTTTCTTGGCTCCCAGTTACATTTTGCATTGTAAATTATGAATCTTGGCTAAAAAAGATTCCTTTCCACCGTACACTACAGTTACAAGCCCACTGTCTCAGAAAGGTACAAGAAAAGATTTTTTAATTGAGTACTTACATTTAATTTGAATGACCTCTAGATGAGAGTTAATGCATTTTCTTAAAGATTAAGGTATTCTTGCTAACATCACAGAGTCAGTTATGATCACTGCAGTGCCAAAACCTCTGAACTGTAGACTTCTCAGCAAACAATGAGCAGATATCAATTTAGACTAAAATGATATTATGTCACTGTTTGCTGTCTTTGTCTTCGTTAATGCTAAGTTTTTCAGTAAAGGTGATTGTATGTACTGTAAATATTTCAAGGTAGAAATATTAGAACTTCAGAAATGTATTTAAAAATATTTTAACGCATTAGTATTTCTAAACAATAACATAGATGGAAACATACCCAATATACAGCATCTGCGTATATTTATACTTATGTTAATGTAGGTTTTTCCCATTTTTTGGTATAAGAATATAAAAACAGTAACATAATATGTACAGATGTATATTATAGAGGAAAGGGTTTTACAATTCCACCCCTTACTATTATCCAGAAACAAAGTACTGCCACCTTGTGTACATAAATTAGGCATTTGTGAGCCACTCCATTAAACAATGCTACTTGTCTCTTAAAAACTCCCACAACTGTGAATACAGTATTTTGTTTCATGTCAGGGGTAGACATAGTTCCAGTCACACTCTGACTACAGCATAAAGAGGTGCAAGTAACATAAAAACTTGACAAGAAATTTTTTAAGACTACTCCTCAATATTCATCAGAAGTACTCAATTTCAAACATATACGCCTTTCAGTCATCCTGACTCAGACATTCTATAGGATATTACAATGACTAGAGTGAGTGTGAATTTTCTATACACAGCTCATCTTGATTTCAAGTTCAGATAATTAGCTATTATCAACTATTTATCAGATTTAAAAAAGATAGCCCCTGTATTAAAGTGAATTTTAATTAATTTTATTTTGAATATTGTCTTGGGTTATGGAACCAAAAATTTGTATTCTATTTTCATCTGCTGAAAGCAGTTGGGGAAATGGGTTTTTTTTAATCTTGTTACTCTTGGGAGAGAGGGGCAGACATCTTTCCAATAATGGTTCAGCTGTTAAAACCAGGTGAGGTGCTGTTTATCTTTTTCACCACCCATCCTCCCTCCAGGGGGATATTTTCTGCTAATGGACCATTAAGGCTCACCAATGACATGACACATTTACATCATCCCATTGTGAGATGCTCCACCCAGTGGTGGGGGCTCCAGGGTCCCTACCTAGACAAAAACTGAGACTCAGAACACCAGGCATCCTGTTTTCCACTGGATTCCAGAGGAAGACGGGACTCATCTCACCATCACTGGACCCTTCTTCAATGGGATCATCTCTACTCCAACAGAGCCACATCTGTTTTCTCTAGGAGGACTGCTTGCAAACACCCTGACCAACAGGGTGTCAGGTCATGTCCCTGACTCTGTCAGGGTTTTCTGGGCTTTTTGTTTGTTGTTTACTTGTCTTTTTGTACTATTACATTTGTATTTTTAATATTCCTAGTAAAAGAACTGTTATTCCTATTCCCCAATCTTTGCCTGAAAGCCCTTAATTGCAAAATCATAATCATTTGGAGGGAGGAGGGTTTACATTCTCCATTCCAAGGAAACTCCATCTTTCCCTAGCAGATACCTGTCTTCTAAACCAAGACAGATATAAACAAAAGTTGCTAACAGATAAATTACAAGAACAACACTTCAGTGACATGGATGCAACACAAAAAGCATCTTAAAATAATCCATAAGTCTTTATTATTGTAATAGAATGTGTAATAATCCACAATCTTCAGCATGATTCAAGAAACTGAGATCATGCTAAGCATTTGCAAGTGAGACAGATCTAACTGAAATACATGTAACTCTTCAGATGAATCCAGATTTGAAAATCTTTCTGTCCTTTAAGAACTCTGTTAGTGTGGGGATCAAGAAACACCCATAATTCTTGTCTACCAGTTGGCATCAGCTATAATAATTACCACCAACGCCCAACAGATTATTCTGAACCACTCTCACTCCCTTTTAGTATAAGAAATTACGAAAACACTGTCCTTGCAAAAAATACAATAGTGATCACAGTAATCTCAGATCTTGGTTTCTCTTGTGCCTCTCAACTGGACACACAAAAAAATTACCTTTTCCCCTTAGCCAGTTTCTTTTTACTAGTGGTAACCTGGTGATTTCAAAATGTCTGTACTTTGCAGCATAGCTTGGCTTTATGACAAATGCTTGGACAAAGCTGAATAACTTTGCCTTCACTGCCACCCTCTGGGCTCCTTACTTCAAAAATAAGACTTGAGTCATGGCATAGAGATTTCTGGATGGTTTGACACACACTATCTTGCACATACTTATTAAATATAGTACTGCCTACTTACACAACACCTTTCTCCTCCAAAAAGATCTCTGTCAAATGGCTTTATAGGTCTGTTGATTACAATGCAGCACAAATTTAAAACCCAGAGCAGGTAGAATCATTTTAAGCCTAGAAATAAAGATAAACCGATACTACTATGGAACAATTATATAATCTACATGTTTACAACCAATTTATGACTGTAGATGAAAACATGTCCTATCACTAAGACCTTACCTTTTACATTCTTAGTTCAGTTACAACTGTCAAAACCTCACTGAAAATCCAATGTCTACAGGGTCCATTTTTATTTTACCCAGTTACACAGTTTCATGACCACAGGTTCCCATATTAAATATAAGCTTATGATACTGTTCGTGAAAACATCTGAAAAACTTAATTGGCTTTTTGTTTGGTTAGTTTTGGGGTGTTTTTTACACAAAAACAAAGAGGCAGGTTTTAAAAGGAGTCTTAGGCTGCAGCACAGGAAAAACTCTTGAGATGGTACTCAGTATCTGCGTCCATTTCCTCTAGTTGTCTTAGATAATCACTGTGTGCTGTAGCATATCCCCTGACAACAAGGAAGGCAATTAGATCGTTACAAAGGTGGCTGTAGCCTGAGATGATTTGGAAGGGTTGGCAGGGAGGAGCTCCAGCTGCCTGAAGAGCTAGAATGGGAACCTGCTTATTCTATTTTTGCTTTCTTAACCATCGCCTTCCTTCCCCTCCAAGGTCCACTATGTGAACTTATACTCAAAATAATTTTCAGTTGTACTCATTCAGACTAATTTTGTTTAACATGTGAAATGACAAGGTAAGAGTTTGAAGGTTATTAAGGGTGAAAATAGTGATGTTTGTCAAACACAGTGGAAAAAGAATTTTCAGGTTATGTACACACAGTGGGAGTTTTTATTTCCTACACAATTTGGGAAATTTCTTTAATAAGGTAGGTTTATTACAAAAAGTCATAAAATAAGAATTTATAGCTACAACTATAAGCAAAAGGAAAAGCTAGGCAGATGGGTAACATGTAAAGAAGTAAAGTTTTTATCAAGAAATTCTCCAAGTATTGAAGTCATGGAGGAAAAAAAATGCTTTGCAAACATCTAAGAACTTTAAAAGTGTGTTTTTCCTCTTAGCATAACAATAGATCATTAGAACAACAAATATGAATATACTTCCTAGTTTATATATAACATGGTTCTAAATTTGGTTTATGCCTCATATGAAATGATTTAGCAAATCCGCAAACCCCCACTCAAATAACTCTTCATAAGCCTCTCAACCCAACAAGTTCAAGGAAGACCGAAGCGGCCACTAATCTTTACAAGCACTCAAGTTAGAGTCAAAGGCATATAAACACTCTTAATAAGCTGTTTCTAAGGATTCTCAAATACTTCAACAATGGTCTTTGAAGACAATCATAATAATACAATTAACAACTTATTACCATAATTTGCAATCCCCTACAAACACCCACTCAAATACTGGCATCCAAAAGGAAAAAAAATGGATGAAAACAAATAATTTGTTTTTCTCTTTCATAGAACAGAAAATAAAAGGAGAGATATAATCCACGAAAAGCTTCCAAAACTGCAGACCCAGTAAATAAAAGTGTAATACTGTTTTAATCAAGCGCCAAAAAAAAAAAAAAAAGAAACAAAAAAGACTGAGACATCAGGGAAAAGTGCATTTCCTAATACAAAAATAAATGAGCTAGATAAAGTTTTATATAGGAAAAAACCACTTTAAGAAAATAATGTTTAAAAGAATGCCGCTGGAAACAGTACTAGTAAAAATAAAATATACAAATGAGTCTTTTAAGCTATGTACTTAATCTACCAGTCAACAACCAGATGGTCACACTGGATCTTATGACTGCTGGAAAAATGCAATTGCATGAAATTATTGTTAATGTAAATTTTCCCCTGTAATTATGTATTACATGCATATATTTCCCAAACATACTGTGACGCCTTATGATAAATTTAAGGGTTCTTTTAAAGACTTTATACAGGGCAAAAAAATAGCTGCTCATGATTCTCTCAGCTTGTTATATTAAGCATAAATATGAATTTGTAAAAAATGTAACACCATAAA
Source organism: Hylia prasina (assembly GCA_013397195.1). Lineage (NCBI taxonomy): Eukaryota > Metazoa > Chordata > Aves > Passeriformes > Sylviidae > Hylia > Hylia prasina. Next base: position 45,777 of record VYXD01006836.1, read on the forward strand.
GAAACCCCAAACCCACTATATGTAATTCCAGTGAGGGAAAAAAAAAATCTACCTTTAGGGAATAATGAAAATGGATTTACAATTCTCATAAAGACATTGTTACAAGTTAGATACCTTGAAAATAAAAAAAAAAAAGACTTTTTATTGTTGAATGAAGTTCTTAATACAGTAACAGATCATGTTTGTGGAAAGCAGTTTGAGCTAAGTATTAACTCTAACATCTATGTTTGTACATGTGACTAGACTCGCAAACAGACACGCAGCTTCCCAAGCACCTCTATGAATAAAGGCCAGATAAATATGTATTACAATGTATGGTGATTAACTATTGAATCCTTTATTGAAAATATAAGTTGTTACATAGTCAAATGGAAGAATTTTCAAATGTGACGAGGAGACAAAAAAAACTTGAATGTGCACAAATGAGATGCAGAATTAAATTCATCTGAAGGATTTTACATGCAGCTGCATTCCTCTGGTATTTATCTACAAGTGAGGAGCAGGCAGACAGACTTTACATTTCAGTTTGAAACTTAGAAAATGGCAGAAAACTGTTGAGTAACAGCCCCCTGAGTGGGTTTTTACCATCATTCGGTTCAAAAGTAAGACTTCTTCCTAGTCCTCCAGAAAGATGTCTCAACACTTCCTCAAGCCTTTCCTGCTGACACTCATGTTTCAGAAAACTGTAGCAGTGTTCAGTACTCAGGAAAGCAGCCAAAATTCTGAATCTTAAAACATCCAACAGGAATGCAGGACACAAGAAAATCAGTCCAGCTTTCCAGAATAGGTGGGAAGCTCAAAATACATGATAGACTCTGCTATCTGTAGCAGATCAAAGGGCTTCAAGCCATGAATTAGAGGTTGACTGCCCCATACAGATAACCCTTACATGGAAGGAGAGCATCCTTTAAAATCCTCAGGAAAAGTCAATAAAAATCAAGATTCCAAATGAACCTCAGCACACTGTGTATCATATATTTAGACATGTGTCATAGCCAACAATAGTTTACTGCAGAAATAAATACAGCAAATATGATTTCCCTTCTACATATGGCTTTTTTAAAAAAACATCACAGCCTCTTTAAATCAGTTCATATATTCATATATGTGACTATATAGTAATTCATACATTGAATTAATATTCAATATATGAACTGATGTTAAGTTCAATATATGAACTTAACATCAGTTCATATATTTAATTTCATATATATTTCAAATATAGGAAAAATACATACTCTTCGCTCTTCCTGCAACAAAAACATCAATGCAATTCCTTTTAAGTGTATTGAAAGCAGATGCTTCAGCTGTCTGGTTTTTATAATTAAGATAAAATATGTTGCCCTATGTATAAAAATAGGAATATTTCTAACACTGTGATTATTTGCCATTTGAACTAAATACAAAACTTCTTGATAGCAGCAGTTTAAGAAAAAGAAAATTAAAGATAATTCAGCTTACAATGCCAAATAGGGGAACACTCTTGAGCCACTTTTCATGAATTTTTGATACCATAAAAGTATCTTTATTTAAAAGTACAGTGGCTATTGTCAGAAGTCAGGAATGCTCTTTTCCAGTGGAAAGAAGAATTGTTAAACCCTCATATAAATACTGTCTCAAACTGTATTTGAGAATGGGACTGGCTTTCATTAGAGGAAGCTAAAAAAAGAAATCAAGGACTCCAATCAAATTGAAAAAATCTATTGTTCTAAGGATTCATTTTGCCTGAAGCTGGTATTGAAAACATCTTGTTTTCAGTGTTTCATGGTAAACATAGAAACATCATAATTTTCAAACAGTTGAGGGTACATGGAAAAGCATTACCTGAAAAAAGTGGGGTATCCAACTACAAATGTTTACTTTTATATATTTTCTATCAGAGGTGTTGAAGATTTACAGCTATATTGCACTTTGTATTTCAAATAAGACATTTTACTTTAGTCAGAACACTCCTAGAAAACTAAAAATTACTGCTGACATCTTGTCAAAAATATCTGCAGCAGTATTTTGTAACAGATTTTGAGCAGGAAACAGATTTTTCCTTTCATCCATCTATTATGTAAGTGTTTTGGTTCTAACCATCTCAATTTTTTTTCAACATCACAGAAAGAATGGACACAACTCTTACTTCTACTCCTGCACTCAATTCTTGTGTTGTATTGCATACTCTGATGCAAAGATCCTTTGGCATTTGGGGCACAAGTCCTATGTATATCTTTATTTCCTTTTTTTTTAAAGTGGCTTTTTTTAGTTTGATTCCACGCATTTTTTACTTTTCATTATCAGAAAGAACAACAATGTCTCCAGCCACAGCCAGCTCAGAAAGTGTAAGGGTAGAAGTTATCCATCTAGAAACCCCAGGGTACTGAAACCCACAACATACCAAGACAGGTATTATATATATCTAGGTACCACATGTACCAGCACAAATTGTCTTTGATAGCATACAAAATAATAACATCTACACAGGAATATGGGAAAAAACTGAAGGCCAGTGAAGACACACTAGAATTAACCAATACAAAATACTTTCAAACACAATCAGAATCTACATTGCAAATAAAGGGCCCTAGACCTTCATCTAGAGATCTCAGTCTGTTTAAGAATCAGTGCTAGAAAAGGAAACATCCTGGATTAATACCTCATGCCATCAGGGCTAAAGGGTCCCCAGCCTATAAATATGTTGAATGCCATCCTTTCACTTTTTTAACTATTTGGTCACACTAATAGGTTAAAAACATTCAAAAAACCAGTAGCTCTTTTCAGCTTTTGATCAGAACACTACTGAGCCTGCTGTATTCTTTTCTTCTCACCTTATCACCTGGCTGTTTGCTGTTTCTTAAACTCTGCAAGAAGCTATTTAGCTCTATGATTCTATGATATAAAGTAGGTTAGAATAGAGAGATGATGGAGATAAATTCTGACAAATCTTCTGACAGACATATAAGAAAAGAATTCCACAATTTGACGTCCAGGGCCTCATGGATTTACTCTGTTGCTGGTTCAGATTCATGATGAATGATAAAGAAGTTTCTTCTGCCCAAGCAAAAACAAGTATATAGTTCATCCAACTTCATACTAGGCTGAACAAACTAGATTTGCTGAGCAAATCTATACTTGAATTAGATGGAACCTAAAAAACAATTACTTGGCTCTTTCTATAAAGGAATATGGAAAACCATCCAACAACTCAGACATAAGCCATCAAATGTTCAGATCCTATGTAAGGAGGAGAAAACCATTTTCTTCTTTCATGAGTCTTGGACAGCCTACAGAAATTCTTAACACTGCAGTCAAAAACCTCAAGTCTGTCAACCACCTTGACTTAAAAGTTTGAGGAATAAAGCTTGTCAGGAGACTAGTAAGACTGCTTATGAAGAAATTTTGAATACATCCAAACTATATCTGCAATTATCCAAGACAAAAATAATAACAAAAAGCTTCTAAATATCAGACTATGAGAAGTACATTACCATCTTAACAGATAATTGCAAGAATAAGAAGGTATCAAAACAAAACGGTCTTGATCCAATTGCAATATCCTTTCTGCAAAATACAGCATATTCACTACCAAAGAAGCAGAGAAACAATCAAGCCACAGGTACTTTATCCTTTAGCAACTCCTCTGAAGGCCTGTTACACAAGGGGGTCTTTGGATTTGAAAGCTACTTCAACTCTTTACACGCAAGTTCCTTGTGCTCCCTGAAAGCTCTAGGTGTCAACTGTAAATCTGTTCCTTTGAAAAAAATGCAACATGCACAATATTAAAATATTGAGGGTTAGGAATTGAAGTATTTTGAACATGAGGTTAAAAGACAAGCCATGTAAGCCAGCAAGAGCCTCATATAGTTTAACAAGCTGAAATGCTCCTAGACTGTACTTGATACCAATTTAATGTTAAAAACTGCCCTCTGGAGGAGGGGTTACTGAGGTTCTTATTAATGACAGATCCCTTGGGGTGGAGTAGAGTGAAAGGACACTGAACAGTATTGTGTTTTCAATTTAGCATGAGAGTCATGCTGAAAACACAGTAATGTTCTCATTGTTGCTGAACTGCGCTTACCACACACAAGTCAAGCTCTGCCAGTGCGGAGGTGCACAAGGAGCTGGTTGGGAACATAGCCAGCAGAGCTGACCCAAACTGGCCAAAGGGATATTCATAGCACAGAATGTCATGCCCAGTATACAAACCAGGGAAAATTGACCAGGAGGGGCCCAGCACTGCTGGAGACAGGCTGGGCGTCAGTCAGTGGGTGGTGAACAATGCCGTTGTGCTTCATTCCTTTGTCTTGGGCTTTATTACCCTCATTTTGTTGTCTCTTCATTACACCAGGAGTAACAGAACAGAAGGAACAGTAGTGCTGCAGAACACTACTACTACTACTACTACTACTACTACTACTACTACTACTACTACTACTACTACTACTACCACTGCTGTTGCTGCTGCTGCTATTTTATTTCAATAATTAAAACTGTTCTTATTCCAAGCCCTGGGTTTTGCCTTTTTTCTTATTCTCCTCCCCATCCCATGGGGGGAATAGGTGGGGGTGTAAGCTTCATGGTACTTAGTTGCTGACTGGAGTTAAGGCATGACTATTTTCTACTTTTACATGGTAAATTAGGCAATTTTTTGTAAACAATTTTTTTGTACACTACTTAAAATACACCCCAAAGCATTTAAAGTGAGATAAAGCTCATAAACCAAAAATTTTCTCTATGCAGAAGTCATCCAGATAAGCTTGTCAAATGTATCATGCAAATGCTTACTGAAAAATACCCCAACCTGTCAGTAATCCTTTGTTAACCAAAACCAGTGATGCTTCTCTGGTATTTTAAGAACTGCTACAATTACTCTGCATGGAAGTCCTTTCCAGGTGAAGGTGACATGCCAAACAGATGCCTGAGCGTAACATCTTGGTTGATTTGAAGGGCTATTTCTCTGGGCATATTTGGAAGACCAGCATGTTACTGAGAGAGGCATTCCTTCACTTATACAAACCAGCATCTCTGGGAGATTACTGCCTGCAGCATGGTTCCAGGTTACCTGGGTATTTTTCCCAGAAATAATTGTATCATACAAGTCCCTCTTTGTCACAGAACACATGGGTATGAGCTGCTGAAACTCATAGTTAGAAAGCATTGGCTATTTGGCTAACCTGGACAGGATTTTAGCTCTGTGGCTTGTGATTTGTTTCCCTTTATTGTCAAGGGAGCAATTAACTACAAATGCATTTGTTAAATTGATGTGTCTGTGAAAATTGCTGCAGCTGATTCAATAGCATGTAAATTCAACCTCTCAAAACATACAGACATTTTGTAATATAGTCTACATAAACCAAAGCAAAAATAATTTCTAGTAGAACATATTACACAAATGGTCACATTTAAAGTAAACATCAAACATGTATGTGCTTTCACTGATTTTTGTGATCTGAGAAATGCTGCTTTTTCTCATTTATATCTCAATAAGCTTTACCATCAATAAAATCACATAGCTGCACAGGAAACTGGGAAACAAAATTCTGAAGGAAAGTAGCAGTTCTGTTCAACTTACTTGGCTGTTAAAAATTGTAACCTTAAAGCACGAAGAGAAAGGGCAACCAGATGTAAATGTGACATATTCTCATTTCTGGTCAAAGGACAATGCACTCACTTTCTGACCCAGACAGAGGACATGTTACAAAGGGCCAATCTTGCCATAAAGACTGTACTGGTTAATACAGATAATACAGGTTAATACATTAATCATCAGGAAAATAATTGACATTTATAACTTTGTTTTAGCTGTTAGTCAGTTATAGAAAGGTATGAATGATTATTAAGTCATTACAGAACACATCAAAAGAAAATAATATTGAAGTGTGATCAAACTAGAAAAATCTAAGAAATAATATCAGAATAGAGACTTTTGTAAATGAAAAAGAGTTTATATAAGCTAAAAGCATGACTGGAATTTCAGGCACGTGTGTCTGTACAACAGACATCAAAATGAAAAATTTTAATACGTTCCAGTTCTCTGTTCTCAGAAAGTAAGAAGTTATTTAGATCCTTGCCTTGCAACACATTGTTACAAATATCTGGCACAATAGCAGAAAACCTGCAATCCTACACTTTGGATCTATCTTTCATATGCTGCTGGCACAGCAGCAGCATTCAGAAACTGCCCCACTGAATACTGGTGTGAGTTACTGGAGGAAAGGCCACAAAAATAGCTAAAGACATTTGAGGAAGAAAAACAGACATACTAGCAATTTTCAGGTATCACTTTCTCTCACTATGTGTAAGGTTTTATCCCATGTCAAAAGATGACTCAAATTTTTAAAAATGTTTTTAAAAATTTCCAGACTTCAATATCAATAAAATAAGAATCAAGTTGAAAAATCAATAGAAACAGGATAAACAACTCTTGTGGTCCAAGTGATTACTTGTGACAGATACTCTGCTCATCATTGCAAAGAAAAAAACAACAAAACACATATTGTATAATATGAAAACCTGAATCTCTCTTTTTGGTGCATAAAATAGTGGCTGAAAAAACTACTTCATGACAAAAGATTAAATTTTTTGAACTTTTCACTGCTTGAAAAATAGAAAGCATAATTCCATATAGCCACCCTGATTTTCTTCATTTTAAGTAACTTGTTAACAATGACTTGATTATCAAGCAATTAATATAAAATTTCATTTTTTAATCACTGAAAGCCCAGGAAAGCTAAATGGTACAATCAGTGTTATTTACAGTCACATGTAGAAAACCAAATAATTTGCTTATTGGTCTGATTAAATCTTTAAAGTGTGACATAAAAAAATGCATAAAGGACAAAAACCCCCACTTCTTGCTCTACCCTCTCTTATATTGTCATGATTGTAAATGTATCTAGAAAGAAGGACAAGCTAAATATAAATCATAGAAACATATGATTGTATGACAGAAAAAATGTACATTAGAATTAAATAAATTAAAATTCAACCTATACAAATGTATGACATTAGCACCTTCAGTTAACAATAAAACTATTTTAATAATGTAACTATATTTTTGATGTATCTGTTATAACTGATTCACTGAAAACATATGAAAATATAATATTTTTTAGATTAGGCATTAGATGATAAAGCTCTGTTCCAGCAGACATTGGTTCTAAGGCCACTTCATTGGGTAGGGGCTGGGAAGGTTTTTTTAAGCTATGTAATGACAGACATTATAAGCAAATCCACATGGTAGGATGGTGGTTTTTTGGTTTTTTGTGTTTTTTTTTTTTAATAATAAAACTTCTTTTTAAGACTTGGATACTACAGCTGTTTGATTCTTGAATACTAATTGAAGTGATTTATTAGAATTACTATCTGAAAACATTTTTCATTCATAAATTTGTTTCCTGTGTCAGTAATACTTTAAAGCATTTAATTTTAAGGGAATAAAGGAAATTAAACCATGAAAAAATAAATTACGTTGATGAATTAAAAAATACTGGCTACCAAAACACCAATTATGAAGAAAATATTAAGAATAAATATTTTTAAAAAGTTGCAATTTTTTTTACACAAATGACATCTCATTTTTGTTTTTCAAAAGCCTGTGATTTCTCCAAGATAGAGTAAGCAGAGGAGAGCTCTAGTCAGCACCACAAAGGCACTCCCTTGGCACCCCAAACAAATAAGCAATCAAATTAAACCAGGAAAATTAAGATTTTTTTTCTGTTTTCAATGCTGACAACTCTATACAGTGTAAATAATTAAAACAAAACAAAACCAAAACCCCCAAACCCTATTTTAAAATAAAATATTGCATTTGTTCAGTGTTATAGACTAGTGAGAGATTACAGCTATTCAATTGTTCAGCTTGGCAACCACTGGTTTAAAAAGTAAGCAAGTCTGAACTGATCAATGATGGCAGAAACATACATGAATAATAAATATTAAATCCTAATTTGCCTTGTGTTTGCTTCCACATCCTGTTTCTCTTTCGCAGAGACCCAATCCCTGTAGTTAATGTTCACTTGTGCCTGCATTTCATTCAAACCACAATAAAATCATTCATATGGAAATCACCACAGTCCATGTTTGATTATTTATTCATTAAATGCTTAATGGTGAAAAGTATGCGTTACAAGACAGACTAATGCATGGGAAGTTTTCCAGAGATCTTAAGCGTTTTCTTATTAACCTCCAAAACAAGATTTAGAGAGACAAAAGCATATTCAAGTTGTTCCCTGTCCTTCCACTGACATGAATTGCAGACGAATCCATAATCTCTTGTCAACAGTACAGAAAGAAAACACACACCCCTACTAATTTCATCTATTTACCTGACCTCTAACAATCCTAGATACTCATAGTAGTAACAGTGAAGTATCCCTTCCATACCTATTCCAGTGTTTAAACTGATGATTACCAGAAACATTTATGTGCAGCAATACACAGCAAGAATTATCTCTCCACAGCCTTTTCAGTGCTGCAAATCAGAAAAAGAGGAACAGAACACAAGGCAATAACCTGCCACAGTGCCAATATGAAGCAATAGGACATGAAGCATTCATGAAGCATTCAAAGAAAAACCTTTTTAACGAAAAGTAAATCTGACTTGCCTCAACAAAGTACTCAAGGAACTTGCTATTTTTTGGTGCGATTTTCTCCAAGAAACTTCATGCGTCCTCATAATTGTTAAGGACTAGAGATCAACTACATAGCTGTTTTTGCGACTTCCATCATTAAAATGTTAACCATAAACTAATTTGTATTTCCTATCTCTTCAGAAGACTACTTACTCTTTTGTGTATTTCCTTCCTACACCATGAGCACCCCAGAGAATACAGTACTTCTAATGATAAAAAATAATGCAAGAGTCAATCAACTGGTTCAAATTTTGCTTAAAAGACAGTTTTGTCCCCTTCATACTTGCAGAAAACATATTTTCTAAGAAATTTAAATAATTTAAGTTCATGCATAGTGAGTCTATATAGGGAAAATAATCTTGATGGATTGTGCAAATTTCTATTACTTGTTCCTTAATTTGGGATGAACAATTCCATCATTTGTATTTTTCACAATGGGGAAGAGAAGATTTTCTTTAAATGTTAAGATGTATTTAAAGAGATATGTAGATATACAATCACATTCAAGCACACACCTACAATTACTTTGTCAGATTTACTTAAAATGCTATTATATGGACTTCTGCATTAGAAATAAAGCTATTTAAAACAGACTATGAACATGTGAAATAAATCATGAACAAAAATCACTACAAAATATTGAATATGTTAAAAAAGATTAGAAAATGCTGTTTTGTGGATTTTAACTAAATCTAATGCTCATCTGAACAGAGCTACCCACACACTCCCAGTAAATAAAAATGCTCTTTAGCTTTATCCTAACCATTTTCTAAGAAAATGCAAGCAATAAGAATGCAATTGAATGTATACTGGGCTCTGTGAATACTTTGGTATGTATAGATACGTCTTCCTAACTCCCAAAATAAAAAATAAAGTCCAGGTTCCCCCTGCAGAGCACAGTGAAGTGCTGTGCAGATCTAGATAGGACTCCTCGGGAGGACAATCAGCCACTGGGCTGGGCTGCAGTAATGCAGAATGTCCCTTGCCTACCTGGAGCACTGCACTGTGTCATATAAATATAGACTTCTCCAGCATCTAGTTACAAATTGCCATGCTTTGATAGCTCTCACCCGAAGAGAAACATCAGGTGAAGAACTAAAAGTACAGATGCAACCAACAGTGTTTGAATCCTGGCATCCTGATTGCTAATTTGATTTTGATAAGCCTGAACTGGTGTTATCTGATGACAAAGTGCACGATGTTGCCTGTTCTGCTGATATCTTGGGCATGATGACTTTGCCTCAGTAGAGCTCTCAATTCTTATCAGAATTGGACAATCAAATTGTGTTTTCAATTCTTCCATCCTAACACAGCTCTGGCCTCAACCTTTTATTTAAATGCAGTAATTTAAAAACAAGAGTGGTTTTTCGCCTGTTTTTGCTTCTCTTGGTAATTTATTGGTAAAGAGAGTTATTTGCATCTCATACTGTAAATATTAAAAAACTAGCACAATTTCTTTTCGCTTTCTTCCACTTTCTCACAACCCAGGTGCAGAAAATCACTGCTGTACTGCTGAGGACATATCAAAGGGGGGGAATAAAAAGAGCAGAGAGGAGAGAAAGGGAAAAAAATTAGAAGCGTGAAGGCAGAGAGGAGGGGTGAAGGCAGAGGAGAGGGATGAAAGTGAGAGTGAGGAAAGAGGGAGGAAAGGAGTCTGTCTGATAAGAAAATGGAAACAGAAAGGCTGACAGCTAGAGTAGCAGCATGTATTTAATAGATTTAATGTATTATTAACACATTATAACTACGTGACCCAAGATTTCTGATTCCAAGCTTTTTAGACACTTGTCCTGCTCCACAACACTGGTTTTCCAAAACTTACTTTAAAACATCCCTGCACACACAACTGACAACAAAACTTGTATTAATCACATCCTTCTCCTTTTTGGTTATGAAGATAAACTGTATTTTACACGTGGCATAAAACTTTAAGTATCATTTTCCTAACTCATCGCATGCTCAGTACTTAACAGTTCACTGTCAAGCTTTCAATAATTAAATATAATGTATTACTTATATAAAACCAAATTGCATCTTCAACATGTTTTCTTTCTAAATATATGCAAATTTAGACTCCTCTTCAGACTAAAGCAGAGAATATGAACATGGATTTTTGTTCCTGCTTTAGTAAAGATAAAAGCAAACCGAACAAAGACCAGTGAAATACTTCAACTTATTACAGACTATCCAAGAGCCAACAGCATGATACAAGCGAAACTCATTCAGCACTGTATTAATAAAACTAAGATGTGAAAAGCACAACTGAGGTGCTTCATACTGCCTTCTGCTTGCAGCTCAGGAGACCCATTTCCAAAACAGACAAAATCAGCTCTAGATAAGACTTTAGCAATTAAATGTCAGGTTGAAGGTGTTGGGCTTAGGTGATCTGATGCAAAGGCTAAGATGAAAACATGTAACAGATTCCCTATGTGTCAAATGAAGCTATTAAAAAAGACACTGATATATTGTTCTGTATGATCTTTGCAAAAAAAAAAAAAAANCTACCTTATTGTCAGAACAGTGAATGCTAAAACAGGTTTCCTAGGAAGCAACATGATATAAAAGGTTAGACATAATTTTGTATTGGTGTCCTAATACACTCAACTGCCTCAAACAAAACAAATTTAAAATAAATTATCGGTCTTCCAGGTTTACATTTTTACGATCCTATAATTTTCATAAATTTCTAATTTCTTCTAATTCAACCTTTAGAAACCTAGTAACTGCTTTCTGTGTTCTTTTTCTTATTATGCAAAATGATGCCGAAGAGTGAAAGTACTTTTATAAACTTTACTGAAGTGCGTTCATTTTTAAATGCATTTAACATCTGAAAAACCTTACCTTGTCTAAATTCACAAGAGTTCAAACCTGTGCATGTTGTTCTCCCTTGTAAACTAAAGGAATATTAAAAATCAGTGTAATTGTTTTTGAAAAAGCAAACATTCTTTTAATTAAATTTAATTATCAGAAGATGTCAAATAAACTGAAACAATACATTGATGCTAAAAAGTTAAAGCTTTCTATTTTAAAATAGTATTTGGAAATCAGCTCATGGTCAAAACCAAAGTAATTGTGTATTAAACTGCAAATGTTTTACTGGTTTAGTTAAGTCTTCCCTTTGCCAACTGACAGATACACATTAAACAACACACATACATCCATCAATACCGTGGTATCTGAGTCACAGATCAAGATTGTGCTAGCAAACCATAATCAATTCAAAATTAACATAAAAGATCTATCACACACAATGGTTTAAGTTCATCATAACTTGGAATGAGCACTGCTTGAAGGAAGAACTAATGCACACAAATACCCACTCCTTATCTGCTACTGCCTGCATCCAATTTAGCATTTTTAGTTTCCAGCTTAGCTCAAATGAAGTGCTCTCACAGGCTCGTTTCCCCATCCTAAAAAATCCTTCAGGCCACCTTGTGCTCATTCATTTTTTTCTCTAAGGGTTTTGAACATCTCTTGGCTTAGGGATTTCAGTGATCAAATTTGTGATGCCTTCTCTTTCTTCTAGTTTTATTTATGGTGGTTCCAATTTCTTATTATTTTTTATTACTTCCTCTGTTGGTGGGTAACTGCTGATGATTCTAAGACTTCCTTCTGTACCCTTTTTCATTCTCCTATGCTAGTCTGTTTTGCAAAATAGAAGTGTGAATCTACATAGTATTACTCAAGGGAGATGGCAATACTACATGCTGTGTAATTTCCTCATTACTTAAGGTCAGAGGTTTCAATCCCACATTGTCTCCTCCCTGTCTCTATCCACAGAAACTGTTAAAATGTCAAGTTGTTTGTTTGGTATACTACTCTCAATACAGATGCTACAAAGTACTTTCTGTCATACTCTATTATTCTTCCAAACAAGCCTCCTCCTTATAATTACTGTCTCCATCTTTTAAGGATATCATCAGGATCTACTTAGCATGGATGTTGCATAGCTCTGAAAAATAAAATCCCTGTTTTTTCACCAGCAGCACTGGGGACTATGCCTTTTTTGCATCTCTTTCCTTCAGTTCCCACCAGACTTTCCTGTACTTCTTATATGTATGTGAGGACAATTCTGTACCTGTATGCCAAGCAGCCAATCTCTTCTGTTTTCCCTCAGTGAACCAAATCCTTTTGTTGTGACCTGTCTTACATCAGTTAAGCCTTTGGTACTTGGGTTCCTCTTTCTGGATATGGTAACTGTGCCCCTTCCCATCTTCTCTAGTACAATATCACAAAGGAAATGAAAAAAGTCAAACAGCTGTCCCTGTTTGTTATTATTTGTAATTATTGTAAAGATGAGGAAGCAAACAGTGGCCTTTGATTTTACACCTTCCCCAACAGGAAGCACCTTCCTCCTGCCGCAATTCCAGCTGCTTCAAGGCACGTGACGATGGCAGAGGGAAAGCAGGGACAATGTGAAAAGGCGCTCTCCTCAGGTCTGTTTTCCAGGTATGTTTCATAGTGAGTTAGTGTACTTTCTGTGTTTGTTGATTAAGACAAAGTTTTTAAAGGCTGAAATAATATGTTGTGTTTTTTGCTCTGGTCTTCTACAGCTTTGAGCAAATTGCCACCACTTAAGTATTTAGTATCAACCATCATAGCAACAACAAACAATGATAAGTGCACTCTATGGACACTGAATCTCTTCACAGGGTCCCCTAGAAGTCATTAGGTGTCCTCCCCCATAAATATTTAATTAAGATTTGATTTCCAGGCACTTCCACTGTCTAAAATGTTCTTGTGAAAAGCCTGTGAAAGCATACAATTATTAAATGAAGACCAAAGAGGGAGGGTTATTACTTCTGCACTTTACAAAGTTTGAGCACTTTATGTCAAATGATACATGGCGTTATTAGAGCTCTGTCTTGAGTAATGGTTTTAATTTTATATTTCATCAACAGAGACTGACCAATGTATTGCTAGTAGAAGGTTAGAAGTGACTTATCTGGTTAATATTTTAGACAGAGGTAACCATTCTGCAGCTTATATGTTAAGAGGGTAAGTGGATGCACCAGATGTATAAATAAGAGGAGACCATGAGGTGGCCTTTAACCAATATTATTTTTAACGTTAACTCTGGTGTGGGAATCAAAAGTTAAGCCCAGGGAAACCAGAGTAAAAATCAGCACTTTACTGTTTTACAGAAATATATTCAACATCAAATGTAATTGTAACTCACGTGCATATCTGAAAAACACTCACAATCTTTGGGGTAACATTGCCTTCAATCAGAGAAGATGGTATTACTTGATTTTTCTTTTTTACTTATATATGACTGTGATACTCTTAGGTGTGGTGGTATGGGACGTTTCAGGGATACCTCAAGCACTATAAATTTAATAACTGCAGAAATAAATTATTTTCATATTTATTTTTCTCTTCATCTGCACTGTGTATGAATGTTTAAAAGTTTGAAGACAATGTCTCTGAAAGGGTTTCTAAACACAAAACAAATAAAATTATTTAGTTAATGTCACATTAGGACTTCCATAATTGTATTATGTTTATTACTATGTAGCTGTGGTACTCAGCAACAATAAACGCAGTTATCCTGCTTTCTATCCCCCCATTTACTATAACTTTCAAAAGTGGGGGGTTTTTTAAATTGTCTGTTTCTTGCTAGTTCTGTTGCACGAATACCACAAGCTATGAACAACTTAAGCATGCATTCCCTTCAAGGCAAGTATTTACCCCTAGAAGCTTTAAAGAGGGATAAAAGGAAGACAATGACTTGGGTGGGTTTCTCACAGGCAGAAGCTGCTAGGGGAAACTCACTACAAAGGGGAGGAAGAGAGGGCAGGAAGACTGCCAAAAAAAAAGCTTTGGAGCACTGGTAAAGTGAAGGTTGGTATATCTAGAGGCGACTGGAGGACCAGTGTCCCAAGTCGCTGACAGCTCCTTGGGATCCCTTTGTTCCTCACTAACAACTTCACAACTTCAACTTCTTCATTACAAACTCAATATAAATTCTTACAACCTAGCTGAAACACGTTTTGCCTCCTCACAAGCACATACATATTGTTACACTAGACAACACTGGAATTACCCAGTACATTGAAGTTATTTGAGTCACTCTGTGCCCTGCTATTCTTCTGTACATTTTATCCTATCAAATTCATCATTCAAATTTTATGCTCCATAGGTCAAATATCTGACCTCTGCATGCTCTTTAAGATTAATAATAAAAGATAAAAGCAGTATAAAGTAGCAGTATGAAAAGACTGTATCTATTTTGAAGGTAAGCAAACCTGTTTATGGGAAGGAAAAGAGTAATGACACACTTCCATCTCCAGATAAAGCACACTACGCTTGTTGAGTGTGGAAATGTGACCTGCCACAAGTGTACCAGTTCACCCACAATAGCCTCTCCCTTGCACCCTGACCACGTGCATGGCATGCAGTGTCACTGTGACAATCACCGTGCGGCACACTCTCCCCTTGCTGCGCCACAAGCACCAGGGTCCCAGGGAGCTGCACCATGACTGCTGCAGAATGCAGCACTGTTCTGCACCCACAGCAGCATGAGCCTTGTCCACACAGGTTGCAGCACTGCTGTAGAGCTCTGTAACATTCCCTCCTGCCCCACCAGTGATCATGCTAAGCTATCTATCTGGGAATTGATTCCTCTGGCAGGGATGCTCTCACTAACAGACAAAAGGTTCCCTCACAAAGCAAGTTGGTAGAAATATGTTGAAGCACTGGAAGTCTACTAACCATTGTTTTAAATTTCTGCTTTTACAGAAATACACAAGAATATACAGTGTTTAAATGTACAGACACACTTTTAATTCTTCACAGGGTCTTTGAACCGTGTAACAGCTAGAATGTTCCATTAAATGGATTTTTACAGTCTCTGTTATCTCTAAATCCTAATTTAATGAAGTTTAAGAAGATAGAACTTGCATTATCTTAAAGAGCAGTGCAGAAAAATACTATGCTATAACTGAGTTATTGTTTGAAACACATGTATAACTTAGTTACAAACCACTTACTGTACCATTGTTCAGCCATATTGACTGGTTTGTTGGACATATCAGTTTTACTGCGCGGGTAGGACTCACATAATGGTTTTATTTGATTTATAATTTAATTCCATGCTTTGATATATGTAAAACATTCTGAGGATATCCCCTTCGTAACATTAAAGGCCTCTAAATTCAAGTAGAATGACACCCACTTGTTACAATCCTGTATTATCTAATAGCAGAAACCATTCAAGTAACAATTTCCACTTAGAACAACTGATTGTTATCTGGGTGTATAAGAAAAAGAACCTCTTGTAAAGAAGCACATTTTTCAAAAAGTGCTGTTGTAAGATTGAGGTGGAATATGCTTATATAGGTATTTAAAAATTAAGATCCAACAGCATTTTACTTCTCAAAACAATTAAATACAGAATATCTAGTAGGAGAATTTAAGTTTTGCCATTTTCATAGAATCCCAGTAAAAGCATCACTACATGCACTATGCCAGTCTGAGAAATGCACAGAACGTTTGCTATGAATCAGCTGTGGGAAAAAAACCAATTATCTACAATCTCTCAACTGAAAAAAAACCCCTTATTTTATTATTTAGGTGGCAATTACTATATTTACTTCTACATGAAAAAGAAGATGCATTAACACATGCCATGCTAAAGATGAATAATGTCTTTCTTAGGGAAATGTAAATTTATGAAACTTTACTAATGCTGGAATCAAAGGAGCTTTCTAGCTGTACTTTCGCAACATTAGGGCCATCTTCCACAGTTATTTAATAATCATTTCATATAGATTCCATTCGTGAGATAAGCTTCGTCAAAAAAATTTTGCTACCCTGAATAAAATGCCACATTCTTAGTTATTTAAGGTTCTCCATCACACCAAGTCAGGCTACTGATTGCTGATTTTAGAGAACTTAGTCTTGAAAACTTCCTTCAAGATCAAGGCCAAGCACTAACCCAACCCATGCCCCAAGTGCCACATCGGCATGTCTTTTAAATCCCTCCAGAGATGGTGACTCCACCACTGCTCTACGGTAGCCTGTTCCAATGCCCAACCAAACATTCTTATGAAGAACTTTTATCTGATTTCCAACTAAGCCTCCACTGCCTCAAGCTAACACGATTTCCCTTTGTCTGTCACTTGTTAGCTGGGAGAAGAGCCTGACCACTGGCCACCACCTGGCTACACATTCCTCTCAGGCAATTCTAGAGATGATAAGGTCACCCCTGAGCCTCCTTTTCTCCAGGCTGAGCCCACCCAGCTCCCTCAGCTGCTCCTCATCAGACTTGTGCTCCAGACCCTTCCTCAGTTCTGCTGCCCTTCTCTGGACATGTTCCAGCCCCTCAGTGTCTTCTTGTGGGGAGTGGTCCAGAACTGGACACACAATTGGAGGTGATGCCTAACCAGGGCCCAGCACAGACAGCAGTGATTAGGATTTTCTACGCAGTAAGTTATGGCATTGTCAGTATCTCAAGCGGGTTTTAAAGGGTGTAAATTATGGTAGTAATTGTGAACATAAATGCTATTTTTGTCCTGAATATAACTTTCTGATTTATGAGATAGAAAAGTAATTTACAACTTCTAAAAACACCTAACTGTAGGTGAAAATAAAAAAGCTAATGAACAAACCACAAAAAAGGGAACATGAGCACTATTCAGTTGGAATCATCCAAAGTACTGAATCAAGACTGAGCCAGGACTTCACATTTCATTGGAAGAACTGCTGAAGAACAACATCATGAATGAGGCTTTTTATGAGAAGTGTGATTTGTATTAGCTGCCCTGATACTTCAGTCATCTGCAGGAGATAATAGGCAATTCCAAAAGGGTTTGTAATGTGCTTGCACCTATTTTTGACAAAGCAGGCAACTGGAACTGAGGCTTTTTAAGATGCGTTTTAAGTAGAGGGCTGAGAATATAAGGTTGAAGTCAACTAATGAAAGTGATCTTGAAATCAAAGTCACTCTGAATTTGCTAGTTTCCAAGTTTTGAACTTAGCAGACTCCTTTCTCTTTTTTCCCTTATTTTCCAGTCATTAAGAAAATTCCAGTGAAAAGAAAATTTAACAGAGTAAGGAATTATTCCTTATTCTTATTTCTTATTCCTTACTCTTCCTTATAACAGCATAAGGAAGAGAAGAATACAAGAAAAAGCTGTTTCAGACAAAGCAAAACTCTCCACGCTCTTAAACTCAGAAGTGATTTAAAAGAAATGGATACTGTATCAAATGTGTAAGCATAAGGGACTGAGAATTCAGGGACAAAATCAAAAAGGACCAAGCACAAACTGAAACAAAACCGGCAAGGGGCAAAGAACAATACAAATTATGCGAAAAGTATGCTCAGTAGTTACAGGAAAACCTGGTAAAAACTGCTGTATCATTCTACTGTTAAGGAAATCTGTTAACCTGTGATTCTGAAAGACCAGAATTCAATGCCCTTTTTACTTCAGACTTCACTAAACTTCACCTATGACCAAATGGTTTACTCAATTACAAAAAAGGACTGACCTGGCTGACGGACTAAAATCCCTTGAAATCAAAAAGAAATCTTGCTCCTCATCAGTGGTGAGGTGGTGTTCAGTTGCAGCAAGAAATATCCAGATAATGTTAACATAAGCTTTTCACTGCTGAGAAAGTAAAACACTGAAATAGATTGTCTACAAATAAGATTAAATCTACAGGAAGGTATTTTTAAAGAACCAGATACAATGGAATACTTTCAACTAGAGATGAACTTCAAGCCTCATTTTCTACGGCTTCGTCGCAGTCTACATGCAAGTGGCTCTGAAAACCTCTGGGAAGTGACCACTGCCATAATCTGGAAGGTGTCACAGGGTACAGAACATTATGCTGCTTCTGAAGAGGTTTCAGTAGTTTGACCTCTATCACTTGACATTTGTAAAACATTTCCATAACCACAGCAGTTCGCTGGGAAAATCATAGAACTTCTAAAGGCACCTCCATGATTGTGGTTTTGTGGTTTTTTGGTGTGTTGCTTTTGATTTTTTAAACTACTCACATTACATCTGCATATAGTCAAGGAAGGAGAAGAGGAAGGATAAGACAATTCAACAAAATGTGAGAAAAATATGAGGCAGACAAGAGGCAAGCAATATACTAAGGTGTAAAATAGCAGAGAAAATACTGCAAGCAGTTCTTTGTTTTTTCCACAACAGAAATTCAGATGGCAATAATATTTTGTTTTATGTATCTTTACGTCTTTTATGTACAAGAGTATTTTGAAATAGCATCTAGATTATTATTATCTAGGATTATCTTAGAGCTATTCCATGTCACAAGTTAAAAATGACAGGTAGGCAAGGTTCTCATGCAGTATTAAGAGACCAGTAGAATGCCTCACTGCATTAAAGGCAGAGACACAAGTGAGTATAGCTCATCTAAGTAACTCCCACTGTTCATTCCACCTGACCTCTTTAGCACAAACTAACCACCGGAGTATTAACCTAAGGTCCCTTATCCTTCCAAACCCTTGGTCTGAATTTGCCTTTAGAATAATTCTCTAGATCAGGTCAGTGCCAAAAAGCCAATCTCACACAATGATTACTACTCCAAAAATGATTTTCATCCTTCTTTTTACTCCCTGATAAGCAGCTATCCGGTGCAAAATATCCAGTACTTGCATTAACTTCATACTTATTTTTCCCTGTACATAAACTGCAGCTGCAGGTCTAAAGTTCCTGCAGCCCAGAGACCACAACTGCTCTCTTCTGATTCATTACTGTAGCTATTTGAGTTTGTCCCTCAGATTTTTTCATCAACTGAGTCTAAAAATAGCTGCAGGAAGAAAACACTGATGACTGGACTTTTCTCAATAGACTGTGAGGAAGCAACACAGTAAGGTACATCAGCGGTGTTGTGCAGAGTTCATTAGTATATGTTACACTTTTTAAAATCCTGAAGTACAACTTCAGTGGGCTGAAGAAGACCAGCTTAGTGCTGTAATGCTAAATTATGAAAAACTACCTGAAAAGCTGTGGCAGTGACACGTCATTCTACAAAATCTTGTAAGGTCATCTTACAAGATGACAATCTTGTAAGGTCATCTACAATTAACTTTGGTCAGCAAATAGAGTTGTTCCTGTGGTGTTGCTCTTTTTGGCCTTATGCCCCAAGAGTAAACATCCAATTAAAATTGAAAGCCAAGATACTGATACTGAGCTCAAGATTCAACAGTTTATTTTTTATATACATAATAGGATATATATGCCTCACTGCAAGCAAGCACTTCATGTCTGCTGCACCAGTGCGAAAACAAGGAAATGTATTGGTTTTGAAAATATGTAGTAAATTCTATCTGAAAAAAACCTGAAAGAATGAGCTAGTCATCCTACTAGGCAAAAGCCAAGTCAATTTAATTAGAAGGATCATCACCAGCACACAAAGAAAGCTTCAAAATTACTTCACTTAACTCTGTGTGCTGCTTTTGGCTGCGATAGTTTCCTTCATGGTAAGTAGCAGAGTGCTCTGTTTTGGATTTGTGCTACAAAAATGAGAAGCAAAAAAGGTCTTGACTCTATGTAAGCACTTAGCAATAACTAAAATACCCAACCCTATAATATCAACATTGTCTTCAGCACAATCATTAAATGTTATAGAAATCATAGCCCCGTAACAGCCACTGTGAAAACAACTCTGTCCCAGCCCAAACCAATCCAGTAGCCTGTACATGACAAGTTAATGAAGAAGAAACAGTTTGAAACCAAGGATCATGGTTCAATGAAGTATTTAAATACAACAGCCCCTGATCTTGCTATATGGAAGTTTCAAACAGTTTTTTTTTTTAAATCAGAAAAAGTTTTTAACCAGGAAAGGAGATGTTCCTTGCTTTGAAAGAACAAATGACAAGCTAGAATCAAAAAACAACATCCTGCAGCTCCTTAAGAAGGGTTGCATTTACTTTCCATCTATGATACATGACAGGGATGATTTGCTTAATTTAAAAATGTATTTGCTATTAAAAAAATTAGAAGTGATTACAATAAAAATAAGTTCTATCAAGATGAAGTACAGACATGCATATTTGGGATAATGAAAACAACAAAAAACCTTGTATCTGTCATACAGTGCTATAATAAAAACAGAGAAAGAAGTCTTCTGCAACAAGTCCAGTGTAATCTGAGACATAAGACATAGAGGTTTTTCCTGGAAATTAATTAACAGTCTGGGAAAACACAGTTATAAAAGAAGAGTTCAGTTGCTCTTAATATGAACTAAATTTTAATCGTTGTGAGTGCTGCTGCTAAGTTCACTCATGATGAGTGATGCATATGATGGACTACTACAGTTCATTAAGAATAACAATATAAAGGAGGCTCTCCAAGAACTTTCTGGGACATAAAACCTTTCATTAGCTATCTGAGGATACACATAGTAGCTATTGGATTACCTGAAGTAACTTACCTCACCTTGTTTTAATTTCCTCACTTGTTGCTAGAATATATACTTTATGATTACTATGGCTGTGAGACTCAATATTTAATTCAAATTTATATTTGAAATTCTTGGCTTCTAAGTAGATCATAGTCTATCCATTTAAAGTAAGTTTTAGCACAAGCTTTTATTTAAAAATCTGAGCTGAAGCCACCTGAGCATTTATTCTTTGTCACAGAAAAGATTATTTGTTCCACACACTGGAAAAAAAGTGGAATTTTAATGGATTTCTAAACACAATTGATACTAAGAGCAATACTTGATCTTTTTTGCTACACATTTTTCCATTAAGTGGGAAACAGAAAAAAAATTAATCTGTAAGTAAGCACCTTAAATTCTGACCTTTAAATTCAGTCTATATGCTAATACCTCCTAGTTAGGAATTGGTTCCCCAAATCATCAATATGGAACACTAAGCATAATCCTGCTTTGAGATTCAAAGAAGTAACTTGGCAAACATGAAAGTTTTAGAATTAATTTTTGTTAAAAAGTATTTGAAAACTCTGTATTTTAAAGAGTTTCAGCTTGCCAGAGTTTATCTTTCATATTCCTATACAGTCGCTTTCTTCCGCACGATCAATAAAAACTAACACTGACCTTCCTCCTAGAAGGCTAAACTTCTAGCTTCTGTTTGAAACAGTAGAGTGCCTTTTCTCAGAAGAAATGATACAAATACCTGCCACCAGCAATGAGAGAGAACACACTGTTGCTCCGACCCTCCACCAATCAGAGGATCTTGGCAACAGCAACTGCTTATATATGGCCTCTGCATGAAAAACTGTTTTCAAAGGTTACCTTGCCAAGGGCTATGTTCTGTCTTGGCAAAAGGACGCAAACTTTACTCTTTAACCAATCAGTTCACTCTGCATGACAAACAGGTGTTATGATAGGAAATGGGACTTGGAGCAGAAACAAAACACAGCTCTCTAAAAATAAGTTTGGTTTGGAAAAAATCAGAGATAATAAGTCCGCAGGGTTTACATGTTTTGCAAAATGCAGATCATGAAAACTGGTTAAGGGATTAAGTGCTCTTTTTCAAAAATAACCATGGAGATTATAATCATTAATTAAAATCATGTAAATAATATTCTGAAAGAACTCTTTCTTTTTATCTCATAGGTTTTGAAAAGCCTAATGGTAAAAGATTTAGTCTCAAAAGAACTACTCTAATTAAAAAAAAAAAAGCATAATTAATAAGTGTGACAAGGCTTGCAATCTCAACACTTGCTATAAAGTTAACACAGAAATAAGATTATGTTCTTAAATATCATTATAGCAGGCATGTACAATGGATTATACCTTTACATGTCCCTTTACATATATTCAATCAATTTAACAATTATTGGTATTAAAACCTTCTTGACTTCTAGTCACTCATTACTACTATTCCTTAAAACATGGCATGTGATGGTATTTCTTCTGCTCACTTTGTAAGCCTTCTATAATTCATCTGTACTTATATATGAGCAAAATACACACAACAGACAGACTTAGTAAAACAATTATAAAAAGTATTTCTCTACAGAGTATATGGATTGTCTCTATATTCTACAATTTCTCTACAGGAATACAGTGATGAAATATTGCACTCCCTACACTAGTTTTTTTTCAAAACTTCAAATTATTCTGGAAAGGAAGAGATAGCTCTTCTGTATCCCATACTGAGGCTCAGCTCATTTATGCTATCTTTTTCATGAAACAAGATGGGAATCCCTTGCTCTATCTTGAAATTGAAGATGCTTTTAGGAGTCCCTAACTATGTTTCCTCTACGCATAAAGATGGATGATTTAATCTTTTTGCAGAAAATACAATAAAGCAGAAGTTAAGAGCATATTTAATGATCTAAAATAAATTGCACTGATATTTGAAGAAAATAACGTTTCTTAAAAAGAAAGCCTGAAAATTTAATCATATTAAAAGCTACACTCCAGTTCTTGAAGTGTATTAACAAACTGCATCTTAAAATTTGATTTTTTTTTTCTTCCCAGAAGAGTAATTGTTACCTTGCAGCATTTCACAAGAATAAGAACAGTGACACACGGTTACAAACCCACACAGCACTACAAGCTTGGGCCAAGGGGCTGCAAAGCTGCCAGGAGGAAAAGGACCTGGGGGTGCTTGTCAATAGCAGCTGAACATGAGCCAGCTGTGCCCAGGTGATCAAGAAGCACCAGGGCATCCTGTGGCCAGCAGGAGCAAGGCAGTGACTGTGCCCCTGGTCCACACACTGTTGAGGCCACACCTTGAATCCTGTGTCCAGTTCTGGCCCCTCAATTCAGGAAAGACACTGAGGGGCTAGAGTGTGTCCAGAGAAGGGAACAGAGCTGGAAAAAGGTCTGGAGCACAAGTCTGATGAGGAGCAGCTAAGGGAACTGGGGATGTTTAGCTCGGAGAAAAGGAGGCTCAGGAGGGACCTTATCACCTCTACAACTCTATGACAGGAGAGTGTAGGCAGGTAGGGGTTGTGTTCTGCTCCCAGACAGGATGAGGACAAGTGACAGGACAAGAGGAAATGGCCCCAAGTTGCATCAGGTGAAGTTCAGATTGGGTATTAGGGAAAATTTCTTCATGGGAAATGTTGGTTAGGCATTGGGACAGGCTGCACAGGGAAGTGGTGGANCTGTGCCCCTGGTCCACACACTGTTGAGGCCACACCTTGAATCCTGTGTCCAGTTCTGGCCCCTCAATTCAGGAAAGACACTGAGGGGCTAGAGTGTGTCCAGAGAAGGGAACAGAGCTGGAAAAAGGTCTGGAGCACAAGTCTGATGAGGAGCAGCTAAGGGAACTGGGGATGTTTAGCTCGGAGAAAAGGAGGCTCAGGAGGGACCTTATCACCTCTACAACTCTATGACAGGAGAGTGTAGGCAGGTAGGGGTTGTGTTCTGCTCCCAGACAGGATGAGGACAAGTGACAGGACAAGAGGAAATGGCCCCAAGTTGCATCAGGTGAAGTTCAGATTGGGTATTAGGGAAAATTTCTTCATGGGAAATGTTGGTTAGGCATTGGGACAGGCTGCACAGGGAAGTGGTGGACTCACCATTCACAGAGGTATTCACAAGACATATAGATGTGGCATTTGTAGACATGATTCAGTGAAGAACTTCACAGTTGGATTCAATGATCTTGAAGGTCTTTTCCAAGCTAAATGATCCTAAGATTCTAATAATATTTAAAAATGTACATCAAAAGAAAAAATAAGTATAGAGAGCTAACAACCACCTTTACTTACAGCTAAAACCACGAACAGCTGAATTTTCCCACTTGTCACTTCACAGTTATTTTTGACTTATACTTTAAAGAAGTATGACCTAAATAATTCAAGTGCAAAAGGCTTGTGTTGTTTCTCAGAACTGCTGCTTTGTTCTATAACAAAGTAAAAAAGCATGCCAGTTGCTCTTTTGACACAGTAAGAAGGATGCAAATAGAACACACTAATACTAGGTGGCAAAAAGTATTTCCTTTGAGTTTGAACACAAAATGCATCTTGCAACTTAGCTAAAAGCCACAGACACAATTTGCACTGCCATATACTCTAAAATAAAGACTATGCTATCCCCCTTAATAAATCAAGTGAAAATCTAAAAATTTTCAACTTCTTGCAGGATGATTTTCACAGCATTTTACAAGTGCTGTACCCTTGCTGCATTTTGATTAGTAACAGACTATACAGAGAGACATATAACCCACAAGGACAAACATACTCTAATAATGTTCAACAAGCTTTCAAATCCTAAATTCTGAGGATGTCTCAATTTTGAACACCACAGGGCATAGAGAAGTCACACTGAAGAAGAGGAGGTAACATGGAAAAAGCAACCCACACTCTTATATTTAATTTTATTTTAAATGTAATTGAAATGCTCTTTGAGCTAACCCAGTTGAGTTGTTTGCTGTAATTTAAATAAACATGAAATCACAATCACTGGGCAAGACACAATACTCCTAAAAATTAGCATTTCCATTTCCATTTGTACTCAATAAAAAAGAACAGATTATTAGATAAAGTGGAATGCACAAAAGACTCAGTATGCTAGCATTACTTTTAAACCATCATATAGGCAGCTCATTTACCAGAAATGGTGAGTAAAGTAAAAGAAATATTTCATGGTTTTGTAAGCAATTTACAGTATTGTACCATTCACTAGCATAATATTTATGTAGTACCCTACATAAACAAGGTAAAAGTACCTCTAGAAAAATTTAAGCAAAAAATGACTTATATATTCATTGGTGATAGTTTGAATCTTCTACAAAGCCTGAGAAATTAAAAACTTGGTAGATGGTTAGGAAAAATATGAATAAAATGCAGTGGGTACCAGCTACACTTCTAAAGTGATTTTATGAAAAGAAAAATTTCACATAAAGGATTCTTCTTCATTCCTAGTTGAAGATGTCAGGGACATATTTTTCCACAGCACACATGGATTGCCACTGCTGAGACTACTTTTTTTTTATTACAGTGCAACCAACTATCTTTTTTGAAGTCCACAATACTTCAAACTAGGAATTTAAACTCTGCAAATGCTATTTATAAATTTATGATTCCAAAACACTGCAAAAAAATCCATTCACTTTTAGAGAAACAAGCTTTGCTTTCAAAATAAAAAGAAATCCCCTACAGACCTGTTTACAGTATTTTTTTTTCACAAATAAGTAAATAACATAATATTTAAAGCCTACAAAAAATGTCACTTTGTATGACCAAGAAGAATGTTGTCTGTTTAAATTCCCCCCCTCCCCCCATAATATTCACTGCACTGATCCAACACTACTAATTTTGCTTGATTGCAATTAAATAAATATTTGTTTATTTAAGAACAACTTTTGGTAGATTACCACTTCTTCACAGTTCTTTACCTTCACAGAACTTTTATCACTGTTCCCTCCTATTATTACTTCATCTGTTATAAAACACCAGCCCCATAAATGAGTCACAAGCTTATTCACTGAAATGAAAAGAAATTCATGGCAAGAATTCAGGAAATTTGAGATTTGAAACGTGGACTTTAGAAGGCAGTTGTAAGATGTGAAATTCTCTAAATATGACCACTATTTTTCAGTATGTAAAAAAACCCTATAAACACAAATTCTTAATTTGCCTGGATAAGCATTCAGCTGTAAGAATTTACACAGCAAGAATTACAAAGCAATTATAGTTTTGCTCAAAACAATGAAGTCCAGCAACATTTCCTATGCAACTGAAAAACACTCGAGGCATGCAACAATACAGATGTGTCTGTATGACTTCTGCGCCTCAGCCACTTAACTCAGTAATGCTCTGGAGAGTACAAATCATGTACATTTTGTAAATGTGTATTTGTTTCATGAAAAAGTATTACTGTTTCTTGTAAGATGAGTTCCTAAACATCCGAATTCCTCCCCTCCACGATGTTAGCCCAGAGTTCAACAGTTATGCATAATAATGATTCATGTTTCTTTAGATAAATTCAGCATCTTTTCTATGATCTAGGCAGGCCTGCAGAAAGACTGACACTTTCCACAGAGAATTCTATGACTGCAGAACCACTGAACACAATAGTGAGTCATATTTGAAACACACAGTAAAAGGACTATATTCATTACCTGACTGTCTTTCTCAATTATCTCTTACACTGTTAAGTTATTAAGTTCAGGGGATAACAGAAGCAGTGCAGAAAATATTCAAGAAGAATTCTAGAAATGAAAGATCAGTTCTTACAGCCTTAGATAATCACTTCTCTTTCATATGCCTCTGCACTCATAAAGCAGAATTTTGTTAGAAGGCAGGTTCTTCAAATTTATTCTGAGGTAGATTAGTAGTCTGACTGCAAATTCAGAGCTATTTAGCATATAAATGTACCGCAGGTTACTTTTTTTAAATTACAGATTTTGTTTTTACTACAGAATTCAAACCACTCTAATACCAACTCCATAAATTTCTGTAGCATTTTTAGATTTTAGTAGCAAATGTAGACAATATAGTTAAATGTAGTATTGTTCCTAGTTAATTCTTCTGATTTACAAATTGACTTTTGAACTACATAAAGTTCATTTTCTCTTGAACTGCAGATGCATCTAGCAGAAAGTGGAGAAATAATTACTGAAATTGAAAATAAATTAACTTTTAACTTGCCCTACAGTATAGAAAGTTAAAATGAAAACCCATATAGTATGGAAAATGGAAAATGAAAACCCATATAGTATCTGGACAAACTGAAAGGAAACAGAAAGTACATAAACATTAGAAAGTACAGTTTTGTGTGATCTAATAAAGATTGACAGTGTCGTTATTTTTTCTTTCAGAAACATATTCCTGGCATTTGAAAGGGATATAGGTTAACACCCACACTAACAACTTTTCAGCTCAGCCTCAAAGTGCACACCAGATTATTTCTGGGTTACTTCCTGGAGAAATGGGATAATAAAGATCCCACACAGCGCCCTGAATAGCAATATGACTAACCTGTAAGTTTTGAAATTACATTTATCAGACAGAAACTAGAAATGGACCTAAGAAGTGCCACTGGTAAACTAGAAATTAACTGAATCTCCTTACAGCTCTGTTAAAAATGGGAGTATATCCTACCAATTATCTGGAATGTCCAAACATTCAGTTTTCCACCAAAATTCTTCATTTTAGTCTAAACCTAAAAATTACTTCTACAGCATCAAATATAATTCAGGTGAGGTTTGAAGTTATCCTTAGTAAAATCAGTTCATCAGATTATTAGAACATTCAGATTTGATTGTTCTCAAGTGTAAGACTTGAAAAATAAGAAGAGAACTAAGGTAAATTTGAGGAAGCTGAGTGGTTTCTGTAAGTTTGGGATATCTAAATCTCTCAGTCTGAAACCTCCATAATTTATCTCCATTCAAAGACACACATATTCAGCATCCATTTCTGGAAAGGCCTCTGAAATGTAAATACAGGTATTCTGTCCTATAGATTGGATTCTGGACATTCTCTAAATCAGAAATGGGAAAGAGCTTGAAACTCTGTATCAGAAAATTATGTACTATTTTCTATTTTTTTTGTATCAGATCTGCTGATGACAACATCTCAACTGAATTCTTCATTTCCTCTACTCCCGTGAAAAAAGGCATGACAAGAAGACAAAGATAAAAGAATTTAACAATTATTCAATGTTATGACAGAAAAAGCAGATTGTCTAGTTCAGCTTTCAGAAAGGAAAGTTAAATTTACATCATTAAATTTACATCACTTACGTGTTAATTTACGTTTAAATTTGGGCTATATGCAAATGCACTATGAAAAAAAGTATGCTTAATTAATACACTGTTTAAAACAAGCACTAAGTTGCACAAAACTTGGAAAATACTAATTTCATAAACAAAATTCATTCATTAGAGGATAAGGATAAGCACATGCGAATAGATAAAGGTAGAAATTCATATATGATATTATGGGCTTCTTAACTTTTAATTTTTCAGCCTTCAGGTAACTAATAATGCTTCCATTTTTATATTTAACCAATTTTTATATTTGATCCAATTATAGAAAAAGAAATCAGAACTCACAGTACAAAAAAAAATACACTGGAAGTTGCTATTCACTTACTCTTCATTATGACTTCACTTAATTTTGTAGGCTTTTAGGATACTCATTGAGAAAAGGGCAGTGAGACTGTTGTTCTGTATCACATTTGAAGATGCCAAAAAAATCTCCAAATCCATTATTTATAAGCAACATGTTAGTTTTCTTTACTTAAATTTCTAGTGAGTAAACACAGCTCATATGAACCATCAAATTGGTGTAACTGAATCTCACACATCTATCAGAAAATGGAAAAGAGAACAGAACATGGCACACCTTATTTAGTACTTGAATATGTGCAATATTACTACTGTTAGGTTTCCTGGATGCATCTTCATGACCTGTGAGGAACAAGTGGCATTTAATTAATTTGCTGGCAAAATATATGTTTATACAACCGACATCATTTGTACTTTATTGTTTGATTTATAGCCTATTGCCTTCTCCGCTAAGATTAGCCTCTGAATCTGAAAATGAAGTTCAAAATATTTTAAGTTTTTTACATTTCTTCTTGCATCACAGTCCCTGATCTGCACTCAATGCTGTTAGGCACAGAGACGCTACAGCCTTGTGAACAAGAAAGCTTATTGATGGCTCAATAGCATTACTGCAGTCTACTGCCTTCTGCCCTCACTCCCAAAATTACATGCACGAGTAACACAGGCAGAAGAGGCACAAAGAAGCTGATACCTGATAGAATAAAAATCACAGACATAGTTTTCTTGCATTTTAAAATGAAGCACAACTTTTATGATTAAAAAAGGCAGAATCAAGACTCAAGCAACAGGTTTAATTACACAAATGATACTGGCTCAATTCTTCAAAAGGTGCTGCCAGCTAGAGGGTCAAAATTGGGAGACAACACAGAAACTGGACATGTCAGACTGTCATAATTTTTCCCTTAAGAATGAAAATAAAAAATTGAAACTGTAGCTAACAGTTAAATAATTCTAAAATTATTCTAATCCAACTGCTTATCAGAACAGAGCTTCTTATCATAGTGCATACTCAGTCAGGTAAAAATTTACACATAAGCATTATGTTTCCAGCTTTGACAACAAAAGCAACCTCAAACAATCATTAATCTGAAATTTTCAACAGAACCATTTGAACAGCAAACACTGCTTGAAATACAGTAACATTTCTTACAGAATTACTTGTTTTGCACTAGAAAGAACTAGAGAATTGATACATATAAACAAATATGAGCAAACAGTGGTTTTCAGATGAAAAAAGTCCAAAAAGCTTAAGGCACTAAAACATAATTAAAGAATAGCTTAGTTTTCAACTGGTTAAAGTGAAAAATAGAAGTCGTGATGTCCTTCATTATTGATTTAATCCTACAGGATTTTTAAAATAATTTCAATTACTTGTCTTAAGCAATTAACACACATAAGTGAAAATAAAAACATTAAAATTTGAGCTAATGTAGTAGTATTATAATGCCTTCCACAACAAATTATAGCACTAACAAAATCACATTATTCAACTTCTTTCTCAGAATATTGTATCACTTGAACTATAGCTAAAATGTATACATTTGAGCATTAAAAATTCTGAAGTCTTTACTTGTTTATAGATTTGATTAGAAAGTACTCAAAAGTTTGCTTAAATCTATGCTAACATTTTGGACTTCTTCTTAAAACAGACATTGTTCCGAACCTCTATTTAAAAATTCTCTTTAAAGACAAGAACTGTTCATCAAAAGGGAAAAAAAATCTACCTGCAGATACTTCAAAACTGCACAGATAAAAGTTTCAATTCAGACTTCATTACATATTTTTTAAAATACATCATATATTTCCCAATAAACAGCCTTGGCAAAGACATACTGAACTTACCTAAGAAAAGCTACATATTCTTATTATATGAAGAATCAAAATCCCCTAAAAAACCATACTTTATTGTAGTGATACAAAATCAATGACCCTAAATTGGAGCCAGTGTTACACAAATATTTAAGATGTATTGTTATTACAGAGTATCTTACTTTAATCACTGGTGCCTATTAGCTAATGTTTAAATCAAGGCTGTATTTTGCTTTTTCATGAAGAATCTGCATTCAACAGTAAATACAACGATTTCCATACACTAATGCCAAATGTGAAGGCCAGTTAATTGATTTTCTGATCATTCCCACTGTACCAAATACTAAATGATAAATCAAACAGAAGAGCCAGCACTTCATGACATAATTACAAATTTATTAATTTTTGCCTATCCCATCTCTTAGAAACTGTACAATTGCCTATCCATTTATTGTGCCCTTTAAATATTTTGTGGCATTTCAACTTTTAAAATCTGCTTACTTTAAAGGTACTTTTCACTTGTTACTGAAAAATAAGTGAGTTATTGCATTGCATAAGTTCCATATGATTTATTTGCTTTTAAAATTATAAAAAATAAGTATGAAAATTTATGAAAAGTAAACATTAATCATCATTTCTCATAACTGAATCTCACTGTTCTTGAAGGACACATATTACTACATGTTTGACTGATGAAAATCAGGCAAGAAAATAATTTTATGGTTGTAAAATGAAGTAAAGTTGGTAGATTCAAAACTCCACAATTTTTAACATATGTTTAAGTCTGATAGAAATATTTTAAAATTATTCTTATATGTACACTAGTTTTGTAAAAGATAAGAAATTTTTAAAAGCAGTACTAAGGAATGGCCAGTACACAACTGTAATTGAACTACAAACTAGAAGGTCTGGATCTGCTGTGTTTTTGACTGAGTTCACTAAGTCTGAAAGCACTGATAAGTTGCTGAATACTGTTCACACTGGCACAGCCATTCACAAGAAAAANGAAGATACTAGCTAGGAAATGGCTGAAATTGCAAAAAGGCAATCAAGAAATATAGACACGAATTGAAAACACATGGGTCAAATACTTAAGAAAGTAAAACTAGAAACACTAAGCATGGTAAATTTACAAAAATATGGCCCTGTATTAATCTGTGGTTTGTGAGGCGGTGAAATCATGCAAGCAGAATGCTTAAGTTCATCCTTTTTCAACAAAATACTGAATTAAGTACTTGACTTTAAGCTACTGCATTTGCATTGAGGCTTGCTTGTTCTGTTGGTCAGGAAATATTTTACAGAACTGAGTTTAAACCCCTTAAACACAACATGGCAGTGCATCACAGGAGACCAGAGAATCTCACTACTGGAACTTTGAAAACTGATGGTAAATACACAAATAAGGTTACTGCTTTTTACATCTCCTTTCCAGTATGGGGTAAAAAAGCAAACTTAAGACCTCATATCTAGAAATGGAGGCAACTATAACTCCTGTAAATTAAAAATCCATAACCATCTTCATCATTAAACTCAGTATAAAATGTAGAGGAAAACAAAATATATTTTGGGTGCACTTACTTTTCAGTACTAGTTCAGTAATAGAACATTCAGTGCTTAATTTCTAGAATACTGTCATTGTGAAACTAAAGCTGTCATTGTGAAACTAAACCACACCTATTATGCTTTACCTCAGCAAAGCATTCTCTATAAAGTATTAACTACATAAAATATTAATTTAGTGCATTATGTCATTCCATACTTTGATTCTTTCACCTAGTTTTATTGATTCTGTCAGTCTGAACCACCTAACTCCTTAGCTGATACAGGGTGCTTTGCCCGAACTATCATTTTAAAGCAAATACATATGACAGCTAGAACTCTAAACTTCAAGGAGTCTCAAGTAAAATATTATTTGTTACTCTAAAATGTGGGGACATTCAAAGAATGAGAGGCAAAAGCCCTGATAAATTATTTAGTGATATGGTACAGCATGGTCTGACTTGACAAAAGACATTAACTTATTCTCTCCTCCTATAAAAAAAAAGAGCCTCTGCTTCTGGTTTTGTATATGAAAGTTTATTGTTTCCTCTTCCTTAATATCAAAGTTCCTTATCTATATCATTTCAGGTCAATGTGAAAAAAGCACTTAGAGGAATAGGGTAAGTGTACAAATCCAAGTCTTCCTATTTGTGTGACAGTATGAGGTTTTTATTTAATAGTGTGGGTTCTGTAGGTATCCACTAAGGTATCTACGAGGTATCTACCTTGTATAATTTTCTTTCAGTTGTCCTAGAATTTATAAATGCACTTTTAGTAAACTGACATTCTATTCTGGATACTTTAATCCTGCCAGGGTGTCATACTGATTCTCTCTGCAATGTGATGTACATGTGACATGTGAGTAAAAGAAAAACACAAAAAATTAAATACCACAGACTCCATTCTCCTCACTTTACCGCACAGGGCTCAGCTAAACTTATCTTAGAATTCCCTATGATTTCTTTGCTGTTGGAGGGAGCATTTGAAAACAGAGTATCAGTCTGATGTATCTAAAAGACACTGAACTTATTTGCACCGAAGTTCCCATGCAACTCAGGTACTATGGTATTATGTAGAGAATCACAGGCTTTGTATATACACACACATAAATCCACTTATGGTCTTGCACACACTCATACAAATCATTCAAGCGTCTAAGAAAATTTTTTTTAGAATGGGCAAACTATTCTGGTCATTAATAACCATGGGTTTTTTGTCTTTTCACACCCTGCCAAACCTTTACATCCTTACTGACAATGGAGTAAAGGAATGGCTTTTATTATGAAGCCTAAATGCTTTAATAAGAAGAGGCATCATTTGCTCCCTATATTTGCTATATATTATTTCCCTTAAGCAGATAATTTACTGAAAACAATTGTGAGGCAATGTAACAGTTTATGGTTTGTTAGCAGAACTCTAAGATCTTTATGTGGTAAACCTCAGTGCAATCAGTGGGCAAGGAATTACTGCATGTTGTCTCTTGTCCCAAAATACCTTTAGAATTCTGTAAGTAAAATATCATACATAAATCTAGACTGTGTTAAAACTGTATTAACAAAATAACTGAAAGTGTCTTTTCTGTCCTAAAAAATTATTCTACAACATCTTGGCTAAATAACTGGCTTGGTATGAAAATATACTGCAAAAACAGTTTAGGAGGTGTAAACATTCAGGCACTAATCTCTATCATTCTCAAAGGAAAGTATCTTTCCTAGTCTCATCTATTCCAGATAAGTGTAGAACACTCACACTAAAGAATATAAAAGTCTAAATCTTTCTGTATCAACTATGCTTTACATAACTCCCTGAACAGCATTTAAAAGACAAAGAAATGAAAACAATATTCTACTTGCTGACAACAGAACATCTAGCCAATACAGCTTTAGAAAGATCGTAATTTTTAAAAACCATAAATATTCTTTCCTCACAGGTGTAGCTCATTCAAGAAAGCGTTCGATCTAGAGAGGTCTATTACACTGGTTGATACCTTGGGGGAGAAAAAACCAAACAACAAAACAAACCCCAAACCGTCTTATTCATTGAACCGTTTGTATGGAATGGAGAAACACAAAAGAAAAACTAGCCAAAACAATGCAAGTTAAATTCCCACACATATCTATAGAAAAAAATGAACCCCTGTCAAGGGGTTAAAAAAATAAAACTTTAAAGGACTTGTCACTACATGAATAAGAGTCAAGCTCTCAAAAGTAAAACAGTATTACCCTTCATGATCACTTTCTGTAGAATGGTTACATACTCCTGAAAGTTGTTGACCTGAGAAGCTGAAGATTTTTTCCAGCTATGGAGAAAAATAGAAGTCTTCAAAGGAAGAAATATAGTTTTCTCATACCAATTATACACTTCAAACAAGCTCCTACACAACTTCCTATGATCTATAAAAATAACTGGAGATACCTGAGAACATAAAATAAGAGTCGCACACTAAACAAAGATGTTTCATACACACAAACATACAAAATTTCAATAAATCTATCTCTGGAAACTCAACACTTCATGTAGCAGACAAAAGTACTGGCTCCCAGTATTCTTCCTGAAAGGGAAATATTCTTTACTCTTGCAAAGAAATGGAATAAAGTATCCTTGCTTAAATCCTCTGGTAAGTGTTTAACGTTCTTTACGGAGCAGAGGAAAACCAGCAAGTCTGTGTAGATCTTTTCTACAAGGGAAATAGGAATAGGAACTCCTGGCAAAACTCAGACACAAAAAGAAAACATATGGAAAGTGGAGACAGGAACAGGTAATGTGGGAAGAATACAGAAGCATTGTTCAATCACAGAGGGATGAGGTTAGGAAAGTCAATGCCAAAAAAGAATTGAGTCCAGTTGAGGATGTCAAAGACAATGGAAAGGATTTCTCTAAGTACACAGAGAACAAAAGAAAGGGTAGAAAGTATCTGGGTCTTCTGCTGAATGAAGCAGGGGACACAGAACATTAAAGAGGCTTAGATACTGAATGCTGCCTTCTCCTCCTCCTTTCCATGACCAGGCCTCGATGAATCCCAGCTCTGAGAGACCAGGGGAAAAGTGTGAAGCAAAGAAGATGTACCTCTAGTAAAAGCTATTTAAAGAATACTAAAGCAAACTAAACACTAATAAATACAGGGGTGTCAACAGGATGCACTTGAGTGCTCAGGGAGCTGGCAAATGGCAGTGCAAAGCCATTATCAGTAACTTCTGAATGATCATAGCAATTGTGAGAAGTGCCTGAGAACTAAAGAAAAGCAAATGTCACCATCTTATAGAAGGACAGGAAAGGTGACCCAGGGAACTGCAGGCTAGTCAGCCTCACCTTGATCCATGAGAAGGCAATGCATCAGCTAATTCTGGAAACCGTCAGCAGGCATAGGAAGGACAGTAAGATCATCAAGAATAGTTAGCATAGATTCATCAGGGGCAAGTTATGCTTGACCAACCTTATCACAGTCTATGATGAAATAACTGGCTTGGTAGAAGATGAGAGAGCAGCAGATACTGTCTGCCCTTGGCTTCTCTAAGGCTTTCAACACTGCTTTCTCAGATCCTCTTAGAGAGACTGGTGAAGCGCAGGCTGGGTGAACAGATGGAGGAATGGACTGAAAAGTGGCAGAAACACCATGTCGAGGGAGTGAACTGGCACAAAGTCTACTAGCAGTGTACTCCATGGGCAAATACTGGGTCCTGTTTCACACCTTCGCTAACGCTCCAAACGATGGCATGCCAGAGAGAAGGGATATCAGCACCTCCTTCTCCACTTCTCAGGCAGCTGCAGAGAGCAGTGAGGTCACCCCTCAGCTTCCTTTTCTCCAAACTGGACAAACTCAGACACCCCAGCTGCCCCTCACAAGACAGCCCTTCCACCAGCGCCAGTGCCCTCCTCTGGGTTCATCCCAGTGCCTTCACATCCTTCTTACATTCTGTGCCCAGAACTGATCTCAGCACTCCAGCTGAGGCCTCACCAACACTGAGTACAGCAGCATAATCCCCTCCATTGAGTGGCTGAGGAAAATGAAGAGATAAGATGTACATGGGTCTCAGTTTTCTTCAGCCACCATTCTAAATTTATCAAACAATCTTTGCTTTTCTCATTTGCTGCTTTTCACAGTATCAGACACAGAAAGAAGACACAATGAGAAATTATATATTAGAAACGGCAGTTATAAACAAACATGTTCCTTTTCTGCTTTGCATGCACTATTTCACTACAAATGATCAAGTAATAACAGCATCAAACTCAGATTATGGAGTGAAGACCAATAAGGGAATTGTTTTGCCAAAAGAGCATCTGTTTAAAATGCTTCTGTGTTGAAACTGTATTTAAAGCATGCATGGAGTTCCAGTTGATCATTCTGCAATGTCCAGACTGGACGATCTCCAAAGAGGCCCTTAAATTCATGTAGGCTTCAGTGAAGCCGGCAGGACTCCGTGTCTTGCAGTATATTGAAATAGTAAAAATAGAAATAAATATACCTTAGCAAAAACTGCTGTTTCTCTCAATCATTTTTTGTGCTAACATGTAACAGAAAATTTCCAGGAAGGTTTGCTGATATATAGCCCAAAAATGCTGGACATCTGCAGTCAAAGTAACTTTGTCACTGCTTTATTATAAAACCAGAAGCACTGAAAAATAAATGGAGAATTGAAAGGGTTAACACCCCACTGAATTTAGTTTGTCACCTTAACATAACTTGCTCT
>VYXD01006836.1:82427-143732 GCA_013397195.1 Hylia prasina
CTGAAGGAAAAAAAAAAAAAAATCTTCTGGTGGTTGACACCATTCTCATAAAATTTCAAATTTCAATAAAAGTCTAAAAAGCACAGCTGAAAGTCGTAAGTTCCACAGCACCATTTTATTCCAATGCACTTTTAAAATTTCATAAGATGTTGATCTCTTACATCACTTGTTAAAAGAAGCCACAGGGAGACACTTCAGTACACAGCTGATGATGATTCCAGCAACAGGCATCAGAACATGAAGTCACGTTCAGAAAAAACATTTTTCAATTATACATTATTTAAGAGAAAAAACATACCAAGATTATTTACACAAAATGCATAATCAAATAATGCCAGAGCAATGTTATTACAATAATAACTGCTGCTGCATCGATGTTTAATTAATATGATTTTAAAGAAAAATGTTCCTATCTGATAACTTACAAGATGGGAGCAATTAATCTGAAGAGTTTTCCTGGGTTGATTACATCTTTATTATAAAACTAAAAGCTATGTTGAAAGAATACGCTTATTGATAAAATGAAATATGAAGGCAGGTCTTGCTTTCATTTACATGACATCTATCACATGTAATGTTTGCTGTGTGAAAAATATTTTAACTGTGAGCCAGACTTGCAACCAGTCAGAATCTACTTAGGCACCGATCCCTAGAACCCATGTGAAATTTATCAATTTTCAGTGGAATGCCAGAGAGATGTTGCCATCTGGTGCTGGAAAAACCATGAGCTGGAAGAATTTTAAGAGCTGGTAGCAAAACCTATCATACATTACAAGACTGCCTGTCAACTACAGACATGCAAGCCTTTTGTTTACCAACATATGCAACCCGAAGCACAACCCAGTTTCTGAATAAAAACAGACTGGGATATCATCACAGAGGCTGATAAATTTTCAAGTATGGCTTTGTCAAAGAGTAGAAAGAAAAAATGAATCAGAGTATTTGATTTCCTTTGGTGAAGGAAATTACCTATTCCAAGCCGTGCTTTTGTTCACCTGCGCCAAAAGAAAGACTGCATCCATTGAGTGGCTCCTCCTTTCTTTAATGACTCTTCCTAGTTTTAACCAGTATTTCTTTTGAGTAGTTGTTAGGGGTTAGGTTTTCTTTCCTTTTCTTTCCTTTTTGTTTGTGGATTTTTTTTCCCATTGAGTTGCCAAAACTCACTAATGGCTAGGTGCTTGAAGGGGGGAGGTGGACAGGCCTCAAAAAAGGAAGGTGCCTAGCGGCACTTTTTAGTTTTTAAGAGTTTCTCTCTGAGGCACAGAAATACCTCAAAAAGAGGCAAATAAAACACGGGGGCTAGGACAGTTAGGAGTTCTCACTCACTCGGCTTTCAGAGGAGGACGGTCGAGCTCCTGCTTGGAGAAAGGAAGTACGCTACCACTGCTATAACCCAGCCGGGAGCTGCCTTTTCTTCTGCCGCTGGGCCCCGCACCCCCTGCCCTGCTGGGTCGTCCTGCAGTTCCAGCTATCGCCGCGGAGTTTCTGATACATCCACCGCCCTGGGATTTCTGCTCATCCCTGCCGTTCCAGTTTGCTGCTTCCAAGAGTTCTGCTAAAGCACCAGGACCGACAGGCTGAGGGATTTGTGAAGTGAAGCCTCTCCTCCATCGCGGCCCGTCTCGCACAAAGCCGCCATTACCGCGTGCTCCCCGAGCCCGCGCCACAGCGCCCCACCGCACCCGCCCTGCCCACTGGGAGCCACCAGCGCCCCCTGCCGGCTGTGAGCGGAACTGCACCAAGAGGAAAGTGCCTGAGGCCGAGAAGGCGTCACTGGATTTGTGGTTCTGTTGGTTATTAATGCTGCAGTTGTTGTTGTTTGTTTGCCTTGTTATACACACTAGTAAAAAACTGTTATTCTTATTCTCATATCGTGTTACCTAAAAGCCCCTTAATTTCAAAATTATAATAATTCATTAAAAAAGAGTTTACATTCTCCATTCCAAAGGAGGCTCCTGACTTCCCTAATACCTGTCTTTCAAACCAAGAAAGTAGTCCATTTTTTACTAGTAAAGACAGTACCTTCTGTCTTGTGTTGTAATTTAGCATATACTCAAAAAGATGACTAGAACAGAATCTTTAGTAACAATTTAGTCAACCTGCAGAATTTCTGCCTCTACCATTCTCCTTGTTTGCCAAGATTACTGAAGCATAGAAACAGACTTCGGTTGAAAAAGTCAGCATTACTGGAAAAGTAGCATTTTTTAAAAAAACTAGCAATAAAGCTACCTCACTGTGAGAAACTGGCATTCAGACCTGAAAATGAAGAAGTTAAATGGGTTTCCAACACACAGTCTTCATTCATTCTGGAAGCAAGACATCAAAGAATGGGTCTCAGTTGTGGTACAGGCAATAGGCATTACACAAAGCTTAGGCCATTACTGTTCTGGCAAGAACATTACTGAAGAGAGTGGAAAAAATCAGGCACCAATGCACATGGATGATAAATTTTTTTCATATAACTTAGTCGAAGTCACAAACAAATGGACCAACACAGAGTCATAAATATATCCTAAAATACCAGTCAGTATTGCGTAGATTAATACAAGTTTCATTTTACTAGCCGCTAAAAATCAGTATTTTTAACCATATTTCACAATTCCTTTTTCCCAATGTCTCAGCTCAGGTTTGCTTGAAGAGTTAGGTTGAATTCACAAGCTCACTAATGCAACCCAAACAGAAACATGATCATGTCACATACTCACTATGCAACTGACCAAGTTAGCTCCACTGGGATGGCTATCAACAGTTAGATCATCTGTAACATCGAGATACCCAGATAAGTTTTTCCAAAAAGCAAGAAATAGAAAATCTACACTGATACAGGTGATTGAGTGGAACAATAAAAATAGATAAAGCAAAGAGGAGAGAGCTGTACTATTTTTTAAGTTACAGAATGTGGTTTGAAGAAAGTGTCATTGAGAAGGATAAAGAGAACATCAGACAAGGGACGAATTCTTAGTGTGAAAAATTGCAGTAAGTGTAAAAGTGCAATAAGAAGCTGGAAAAGTATACAGAAGTCTGATTTCAGTATGTGAATGTTGATCAAACTAGAGCAGCTTATTTAAATTACTACTCAACAAAATCTCTTCATCTCAAAACATTAACCAGCCATGAAATATCCAAAGAGCAGAAACTTGTGAGGTTAACATAACAGCACAGAACTTTATAGGCCACCTCTACACACCTATTTCAAGAACACAAGCAGAAAACACTACTGTGTTGTGAGGCAAGACGGAAAGGACATATGAGCAGCAGCAGGACCAGCATAAAAAAGCCATCATGACATGAGATGCCTAAGGTCAATTAAAAATGCAGAAAGGATGACAGGAAATCTCAGCCTACAGCTAATACAAGGGCAACATGAGTCAAAATCATAGCTTTGGGAAGGTACAGACAACACACAATTTCCAAGTGAGTGTAAAAATATTTGGTGCAATGCACTGTATACTGACAAAGAAATCTCTCTCTCTTGTTGCCAAAGAAACTATGAATATATGAATATGGGGAGGCACAANACATATGATATCTCTGCAAAACACTTCTAGCTGTGCTTGAGTCATTTGTAAGTTGCACTGATGGGTCTTATTTTGACCTCTATCAGTGCTGATCTCCACTGTGGGAGCAGCATGTGAACAGTAGAGAAAGAACTTACCAAGACATATGAATTTCAATTATAAAAAGCATGAAGACAGAGTAAATTACAAAATCTACTTAATCTAGACTAAATGC
The DNA here is from genome assembly GCA_013397195.1 of Hylia prasina. Classification (NCBI taxonomy): domain Eukaryota; kingdom Metazoa; phylum Chordata; class Aves; order Passeriformes; family Sylviidae; genus Hylia; species Hylia prasina. Next base: position 86,160 of record VYXD01006836.1, read on the forward strand.
ATTAATATTAAAATAACATAATTGGGAGAGGGACTAATGCAAGGCAACTATTAGACCCTTACAATGCCTTCTGCAGGCAGCAGATGAATATGCTTAATCTGGTAACATTAGTAAATAACCTGTTTTGTTTCTATCCTTTTTCTCCTTATGCCTGTGCCTCAAGGGATTAACAACCTCATTATGCACCTCAGCCTACAGGTCTCCTCAGTCATCTACTCCTTTCCTATCACCCTCTGTTGGTAATGTACTGATAGCAGGGAAGAGAGGAGTTGATATGCAGAAAATTCTCTCTGTTTTCAAACACAGAATTTTGAAACCAGATTTTAGCAAACCTTATCTAATCACAAAGCAAGGAAAACGAAACTTTTTCCAAAGAAATCCTCAAGACAGCAGCAGAGATACAGACATAGAATAGGATACATTAGGTGTAGCAGTGCTACTAGCACCACTCCAACTAGAACACCACGATACCAGTGCTGGACGGAATCAATTTGTCTGGCTTTCTAGAAAAACCTCAGAACAGATTCATTCAGTACTCACTGAAATCATGTATAAGTTTCAGTTCGTCACACAGATGCCAAGCTGGGCTGTCACCAGGGCTCAGTTGGTGACACCAGCTAGCTAGCTGACACTGGCTAGCCACCCTTAGTACTTTCAAAAGAGGTCAGAGAAGAACATATTTCATTAATCTGAGCTCCCTGCTGCTGCCTGTCTGTACAAAGCCTCTCTGCTGGGTTGCCTGCACTGCTGGCACCACTTAGGCCAGCATAGCTGGTCTGCAGCTGGCAGATCCAGAAAGCAGATCAGACCAGAGCAAATGAACTTGGCAGCACTGCCCTATATATGCTTATCATTTTAAAATCATTGAATAAAAAGCTCAGGTTTCTGTGGGTACAAGTGAAGTAACTCTTGGCAGTTCCTCTAGGTCTTTACAGATTTTGGTGGTGGCTATGAGGGACTGAAATGTTGAAACACACAATGAATGTGCACAGGTTTCACACCAACTATATCTAATTATGCGTCTAGCAGGTGTCCCTTTTTTGTGCACAGACTTTTCTCCTGCAAATACTCTCTTGCAGGTAAAAATGTGTGTGGGGGCGAATCTTTTGCAGCACTAACTTTTCATCCGTAATTGTACAAGTTAATCTGACCCAAAAAAGTCAGCAACTCAGCACTGTGAACATGGACGAAGTTCAGAATGCCTCTAGACAGATTCTTCGCCTTTGGCACGTCCCCTTTCCCCGTCTGAATATAAAATAAGATTAATGCTATTTTACTAAAAGTTTCTTGGAATGGTAAAGGGATGTTATTCTAAACTAAGAAAGGTAAAATAACACTGCATAAGAAGCAATGAGAGGGCGGAAACAATGTGCTCCAAATCCTTTAAGTATCTGTATCTATGAAATGTCCTAGAGGGCCTTGGAAACCTACTTACAATCTCTAAATGCTCTACCCTCGGACTATTCTCCAAGTATTTTCCAGCTTATAGTCAAAAACAGTCTTAACAAAGTTCTAAGTAGTTGTAATTAGAAAACTTGTTATTTTCTTTTTATGTCACTGGGCATGTTCTCAGGAAGATTTTTTATAAAACAAACATTGATCTAGCCTAGAATCAAATTGTGTTGTGACTGTATGATCCATATACAGCAGATTTAACATCGCTATCTCATGGTAAGTTAACAGAATTTTAATAATCACAAATATTTCTATTTATTTTTATATTTCTTGACAATTGTACTTTTCCTCATAGGCAAAATTAGACGTTACACCGTAATAGTAACTACTTTGCAGTCAATGCTTCCTTCCCTCTCTTTTCTGGGAATTTTCCCTCCCTCTTTATTGGAGCAGCAGGAGAGTTTTAAGAGGTTTTTAATGAGCTAAATCTGTATTCATTTCCAGAATTATAAGCAACTTGTGTTTTAAACTTCCAAATGCTCCTTATCTTTTTTGCAAGTCTGTTTAAAGACTATGGAGAGATAATCTTGGTACACAAAATACTGGGCAAGTATTTCTTAAAATGTCTACTTGTTACAATCTGTTGAATCCTTTTGCCTCTATGTTTAATAGAAAATTTACTGCACACTGATTGCACTTACTGCTTTTTTGAAATTTGAAAAAAACAAAACCCAAATCAAAGAAAAGCTATAGTTTTATTGTGACTATACACATTTTAAGGTGACAACTGGCATATTGCATTAGCTCCAGTTATTTTTCAACCACTATTACGAAATAAAAGAAATATTTGCCCAGTAAATATCTGCTATCTGTATAACAGATAACCCTAAGTTAAGATTCCAATGTTTTCATTAGATCAAAATTCGTAAACATGGTATCAACATTACTTTTTAAAAAAAGTTTTTGGAAAATAATACAAAGAAAATTACTTCTGAAGAAAATCTCTTCCTTTCCAGTGCCATTTGGCGCTGAGATTTACAGAGATAACCCAGTGCAGAACCACTGCTAACAAAACAGAATTTTTGATGTTATTACAGAGTTGATAAATTAGCACATGAGTGAACTGGGAAAACAGAACTAACATAATGCAGCTCTTATGAGAACTGGGAAAAAGTGTGGCCATAAGATTTAGGCCCTGAAGAAGCACGTATGTCTGGATCTTGTAGAACCAATATGCATCTGACATCCTCTGTCTCCACAGATAAAAATCCAATATGCTTAACTGGGTTTTAATGGGCTCACAAGGAATACAACTTTAATCACTATAAATGTTAGTACAGATATTTGACAACCACTTGCTTGTCACTGTAAATAAGTACTACCCTGGAATAAAGCTTTGTGAAGTGCTTAAATTAACATCAGTGATCCTCTTTCTTAAATCAGTTCAGCGATAAAATTGAAGTTGATTTTTATGTACTTCTCACAATAGCATTTTCATTCAAATCCATTTTTTCAAAGATGAAATACTGCAGAAAAAAAAGATTAAAACTCCTTCTTCCACTCTACCAATTTAAGAGTCAATTCAACAAAGTACTTCAGCATATGCTCAAATTAATCATTTGAATGTATCCAAATGAGAGCAGCAAGATTTTAGCAACCAAATAAAGCACAGGATTATTCATGTACTTCTTTTAAAACAATTTTCTGACTTGCAGTCACAAGCAAGCTGAAAAAACAAGACTGTTACTTCAGATGAGGGAACTTAAGCTTCTATCAGGCAGAGCAGTATTAGAATCTCTAACTGAATATATGTCCCTATTATGACAATCTCTCAGCAACCATACAGCTCTTGGCTCATCTTTTCATTAAACAAGTGACCCCCACTGTTCTTACTTTTTCATACTCCATACAATGATTATCCATGGCGTTATCTAATGGAAGTATAAATGTCTCACATGCAGCATCTCCGGACAGTAACAATAATGAGCAGTACAAGAGTATCTTGCTAAAGGTTGTTTGGAAAGTGACTTTATAGTAACAGGACCAATTTATTCTCATGGCACTAAAAGCCCTAAACACAATGAAACTTTGGTATACTTTCTTTCCATGGTAGACCAAAGGTTTCTCTTGACAATACATGGCACCACTATTTTTAGTAGATGCATGAGGCAGCTTCTTGTCTTGCTTGTCAAAGAACTATCAGGTTCTCTTTCTACTCAGACCTGATTCACCACCCTCACTTCTGGGGTTCACGATAATCTCTCCTCAGCTTTTGTGCTCAAAATATTTCTTTTTTATTTTGACTATGCAGAGGCCATGAACAGAAGACTGCTGTTAGCACAGTAATAAGCTAGATGAGGGGCATAATACCATGTCACCAGCCCTTAGCCACCCAAAGCAAAACAAGATTGCCAAATACTCCATGAGTACTGGAACAATGAACCTTTTCTCTTCTGTACTGCTTTTCTCTTCAGTACCAGTTTGTACATGACTGATCAGCTCACAGATTCCAATGATTAAAGCACCAAGTGATTGCTATGGAATGACAGATAACAACTATGGGACAGCAACTTAATGAATATCTAGTTCCTTCTTGTTTTAACAATTTTCTTCTAATAATCTGACACTACAACACATACATCTGCATCAGAGGATATAACATATTCACAGAAATGTAACAGTTTAAATGTATGGTTCTCTACTTACATGTATACTATGTTTTGTTTTGGGGCTTAGTTGTTGCTAATATTTTTTTAATTATTATGCAACTCCAATTACATTTAATACTAACTACAATTTATTGGAAACCCCAAACCAAGCTCACGTAAGTGTAGCCCTAAACGATTTCTATATATATAATTATTTCCAAATATAGAACAAATACATAAATAGAAAATAAGTGCTATAACAACACAGAAAAAGAAGACATCACACTTGCCATGTCCATACCAACTCCTATGCTAGAGTTCCAAAAACAGCATTAGTTACTTTTAGTACTATCTGGATGAGTGGGGAGTGGTGATATTGTCTACTTGGACTTCATCAAGGCTTTTGGCACTGTGTCCCATGATATTCTCATAAGCAAACTCAGGAAGTGCAGGCTGGATAAGCAGACAGTGAGGTGAACTGAGAACGGTCTGAAAGGCAATTCTCAAAGGGTCATGATCAGTGGCACAGGGTCTCTCACTGGAGGCCTGTCATTAGTGGTCTCTCGCAGAATTCAGTACTGGTCCTGGAATTGTTTAAATTGGATGAAGCGACAGAGTGCACATCTCAGCCTGTTCACTGATGGCACAAAGCTGGGAGGAGTGGCCGATACTCCAGAGAGCTGCACAGCCCTTCAGAAGGACCTCAACAGGTTGGAGAGATGGGCAGAGAGGAATTATCTAAAATTTAAAAAAGGCAAATGCAGGATCCTGCACTTGAGGAAGAATAACCCCAGGCACCAGGATGGGAACACTAACCTGCTGGAATGCAGCTCTGAGGAGGACTTGGGAGTGGACAACAGACTGGCCATGAGCCAGCAGTGCCCTTGGGGCCAAGAAGCAATCCTGGGGTGCATTAGGAAGAGCCAGCAGGTCAAGGGAGGGAACCCTGCACCTCTGCTAAGTCCTGGTAGTCATCTGGAGTGCTGTGTCCAGTTTTGGTCTCCACAGGACAACAGACAAGATGCTACTGGAGCAAGTTCAGCAGAGGCTTCAAAGATGATAAAGGGACTGGAGCATCTCATGAGAAAAGGCTGAGGGAGCTGGGCCTGTTCAGCATTGAGACAACTGACAGGGGACCTCATCCGTCTGTCAGTGTCTGCAGGGAAGGGTCAGAGCATGAACCAGGCTCCACTCCATGGTACCAAGCAATAGGACAAGAGNTCTCACTGGAGGCCTGTCATTAGTGGTCTCTCGCAGAATTCAGTACTGGTCCTGGAATTGTTTAAATTGGATGAAGCGACAGAGTGCACATCTCAGCCTGTTCACTGATGGCACAAAGCTGGGAGGAGTGGCCGATACTCCAGAGAGCTGCACAGCCCTTCAGAAGGACCTCAACAGGTTGGAGAGATGGGCAGAGAGGAATTATCTAAAATTTAAAAAAGGCAAATGCAGGATCCTGCACTTGAGGAAGAATAACCCCAGGCACCAGGATGGGAACACTAACCTGCTGGAATGCAGCTCTGAGGAGGACTTGGGAGTGGACAACAGACTGGCCATGAGCCAGCAGTGCCCTTGGGGCCAAGAAGCAATCCTGGGGTGCATTAGGAAGAGCCAGCAGGTCAAGGGAGGGAACCCTGCACCTCTGCTAAGTCCTGGTAGTCATCTGGAGTGCTGTGTCCAGTTTTGGTCTCCACAGGACAACAGACAAGATGCTCCTGGAGCAAGTTCAGCAGAGGCTTCAAAGATGATAAAGGGACTGGAGCATCTCATGAGAAAAGGCTGAGGGAGCTGGGCCTGTTCAGCATTGAGACAACTGACAGGGGACCTCATCCGTCTGTCAGTGTCTGCAGGGAAGGGTCAGAGCATGAACCAGGCTCCACTCCATGGTACCAAGCAATAGGACAAGAGGCAAAGGGCAGAAACGGATGCACAGGAATGGAAGTTCCACCTGAGCATAAGAACTTTATTGCGTGGGTGACTGAGAATTGCAGATTGTCCAGAGAGGTTGTAGCCTCTCCCTCACCAGATACATTCAAAGGCTACCTGAACAATCCTGCACAACATGCTCTAGGATAATCCTGTTTGGGCATGGAGGCCAGACTGGATCCAGTGGTCCTTTTCTGCCTTAACCCATTCTCTGATTCTGTAATAAAGGTGAAGGATATATAACTGATCCTGGAAGCTTTTTCAGGAAACTTTTTTATCACTAAGTGTCAGTTAGAGGAAGAGTGCAAAAGCATCACTTTATCTGTAATAATCAATAAATATCTGTGACCAGAGAATAAGGAAAATTAGAGGTTTTAATAAATTTTGTAAATCACATCTGCAAGCATAAGCATCAATGGTTTCATAATACCTTTTTTAAAAAAAGAAAAATGAGGCCTATTAAAATTAAATGCTTAAGTTCCAACTTTTCCCAAAACACAAATAAAAATAATTGTCTATTACTGTCAGCCTCTTCTTGTAAAAAGAAAAAATTACTACATGGTGCTACACCTATCTTTTCTGAATAGTCATATCAAATGTTGCAAACTGAAAATCAGTGTTTCCAAGTATTTCTGGATGCAGTATGTTTAATTTAGTTTCTCATCAGTTCTAGTGTTTTTCTAATGCCTTCAAAGTATTGCAATGAGCATTATTTAGTTTTTATTTAGGAAAAGATATATATCTGTAAATCCTACTAGAAGCACTTACACCTTGTCAGTTTCATGTTGAGTATTTCTTCTTCAAATTTGCTTTCACAAATTACTTAGGCTATTTGACTTTCTTCCTGAATTTCTCATTTCCCATAAGAAAAACTTAAATTTTAACAAGTGAAACACAGGGCTCAGATGAAAAGATTGCATAAGACATTGCTTGCATAAAACATGAAATAGAATCACGATTATACCCAGTGAAAATGAAGAGTCTCACATTTAAGTTGTTAAAGCCATGGGACAGTACAAGCTATTCAAGGTGGCTCTTTGTCTTAGGTTAAAAATGTAAGATGTGCCCAAAGTATGTATTCTATCACCATCTTCATGAGGTGTTGGAACCAGGTGGGGCAGTATTTCCCTTATCTTCTGCTAATGGCCCATCAATGCCTTGCCCTATGACTCATAGATAACTCCCTCCGGAAGCCATTTCTGTTCAATGGGCCATCAAGAGCCCATTAGAATGATATCAGCCCATTGTGAGATGCTCCACCCAGGGGGAGGAGCCAAGCATCTCCCACCTGCATATAATCCTGGTCTAGGACAGCAGAATCAGCTTTTTCTCCCACTGGATTCACGGAGGACAAGAGCTACCAGAACTTTCTACAAGATCACTGCTTCGACAAGACCACTTCATCTGGACTGCTACTAACACCCTAACTAACAGGGTGTCAGGTTGTATTCTGACTCTGTCAGTGGTATTTTTATACTATTGAATTTATTTTATTTTACTTTATTTTTACTGCTTTTCTTTTGCTCTTATTAAATTGTATTTCTGACTTGGAGTCTCTCACTGGTTTTGCTTTCAAACCAGCACACTCTTCAATAAAACATGAAGGGCTTATGCCTTTTTGCCTAGCTCAACTTGTAATCTATTAAAAGCTCTTTAGGTTAATTACATTTAAATACCAATTTTTTTCTTGAGAAATTACAGAAGTTATACACAATATGTAAGAAAAGAAGATGGCCTGTTTATTGCCCTACTAATATCCTAAGGCTTTAACAATAATCACACAGAAGTACTGTGAACTAGAATTTGTGAGGCTAATCACTGCCTGGAGAATATACTATAGGATACCTTCTCTAAAGTGTACTGTTGGTTATATAACACCCACTACGTCCATTGATTCACTTATATGAAAAAAAGAAGCTGGTATATGAAGATAGATAAAATAATTTACAGGTACACTTGCCTGAATTTTGGCAGGCATGTGAGTGTCCCAGGAAGTTCCAGTGATTGTTCTAGAGCACCATGATACATTTATAATTAGTTTTTTTAAAAGCCAAAAAATGGCTAGAAACTTAGGTGGATTTACTAATAAAAATTACGAAAACAGTTTTGTACAGTACCATATTAATACTTCCACAAATGCTCAAAATATGCATATAGCACTAAAAATTGTGAGTATTTTTCAGGAATAGAATGTAAAATAAAATTAGCTACTCTACACATCTGAACAAGTCTGTATTAACAAACTCTTGAGCTCTGTGGCACAGTACCAAGAGTCAGTCTGTGGACATTCTTCTCCTCCCAGAAGACCGTACTGCTACTACTTTCTGAACTAGCTGCTATTCAACTTAGCTTATCTCAGTATAGAGAGGTTAGCAGTGATAAAGTGATGCAGCTACCGAAATCCTGATATAAATGGTGAGCAATTCTACAGCTTGTGGCACAAAGAGCCTATAAAAGAATTTCTGTTTCTCAGGATTTTCAAAGAGCATCACAGTTCATAACAATGAAATAACCACACTAAAAAAATTTAAAATTTAATAACTATCTAACACAGTCACATAATTTAACAGTCATAGTCAGTTGATTTATTAAATATTTTACATGGTCCCCCATAACATCCTTCTCTCTAAATCAGAGAAAAATTAATTTGATGGGTGGACTGTTTGGTGTATGAAGAATTGGCTAGACAGTCGTATCCAGAGGGCAACGGTCAATGTCTTAGAGTCTCAGTGGGCATCAGTGACAACTGGTTTCAAGAAGAGAAGGCTCCAGGGAGACCTTTCTGTGGCCTTTCAGTACTTACAGGGTGCTTACAAGAGAGATATGGACAAACTTTTCAGCACGACTTCTTATGACAAAACAAGGGATTTTAAAGTAAGAGAGGGTTAATTTAGAGGTAAGTTTTTTTACAGTGGGGGTGGTGAAGCACTGGCACATGTTTCCCAGAGAGCTGACAGACGCCCATCCCTCAAAACATTTGAGATCAAATTGGAGAGAACTCTGATCTGGTTGAAGACCTCTACTCATGGCACTGGAATTCCTTTAAAGGTCTCTTCCAACCCAAACCATTCTATAATCTTCATCTGCACTTGTCTGCAAGGGGAAGGACAGCCTGTGGACCAGATGGGTGGGAAAAAGTTCCACAGAAAAGGACTCGGTATCTTGGAAAGAAAAACGCATATGAGTAGCTTCCATCTTGTTCAGCAGTGTACCTGGGGACTAAAGAAGGTCAACATTATCCCTCCACAATGGTCTGGGGCTGGAGCACAGGCCCTACTGAGAGGCAGAGGGGCATTTTCAGTCTGGAGAAGTGGTTTGGGGGCACATAAAGCAGCTTTCCTTTACCGGCAAGGTCATCAAGACAAAGGTTCCAACAGTGATGCATGCTGGGAGAATAAGGAAAAAAATTTGTAATTTGAAACAAGAGTTTCAAACTGGATGCTTCAGACTTTTTCCCGTGAGGATTGCCAACCAGTGGCACAGATAGGTTGTGCAGACCTCATCCTTGGAGATTTTGATATATAACTGTCCTGGTCAGGGCTCACAGCTGATCCTGCTGTGAGCAGGGAAGTAAACTAGAAGTCCAGGTTGAATGATCCTATTCTAATGATATTGTTTGCNCATACTATTTAAAATGTATTTCATTTCAGAAGTAAATATCTACTTTCAAATGCAAGTTATTCCATTCTTATTTACAGATCTTAAAATGTCACCAGCTGTTATCTTAAAATTCTTCTACACTTTTTTTGCAAGTCAATGGTCTTTGGTGGTTTTTTTTTGTTAGTGGTAACACTATATTCCTTATTTTAAAAATATTAATATGGCTGCTGTTTGCCACGCTGTGATATTATCTTTAAGAGTGTACGCAAAGATTAAATAAGTTTCTCTACCCCAGGCATTCTCAACAAATGCTGTTTTGCCATGCTTACATGGTGTGAGTTCATTTTACTCTTCATAATCCCTAAATCTGTTTGAGAATCATCATTCTCAAAGGTGTAACACTTTTCCCATTGTGCAGGCATATTCTGCATTTTATGTTTCTAAATATACAATTCTGTATATGGCTATACTGAAATGCATTTTTCCCAGCATGATCTTAGTTCACTAAAATAGTCTAGATTGCTTGGCATCAACAGTCTATCTTCAGGGTTATTTACTACCTCTCTCCTTCTTGTATCACCCAAAGATTTCAACAGCCATAATTTTATATACACCTAGAAGATATGCATACCAATAAAAAATGACTGCTGATCCCTCCCCAGTCTCTTTCAATATATGACACTAGCCTAGGTTCATATTAAGAAACCAAAATTCAGGGAAAAAGTAAGATTCTAAAGTGAAAGAAAGATGATGTTATCTTCATTCTGAGGGATATAAAAATTGGATTTACAAATATGAGCTGGACTAGTCTTTTTATGAATAAAAAAACATCTTAGCCCCTCTTCTGCTGCTTGAGAAAGAAATGAATGCGACAAGACTACCCAGGAAGAAAAAACTTTCCAAAAAATCAAGCAGTATGTCCCTTGAAGCAGAATAATATAGCTACAAATCTCAACTTCTGTTAAGTATTAGAGTTTCCAGTGCTACAGCAGCAAGTGATGCATTCTGACCTCCTTCTCTGAGTATTTAACAGATTCTTACTCCTTTTCCTGACAAGCACAGCAAATATAAAAAATGAATAAATAAATCTCAAATCTATAAAATACTGTCTTTATAAATAAATTATACTAGACTCTGATTAGTCTTTTTTCATTATACTAAAAGAATCCTGCAGAATTACAAATACTGCAAGTCTGATGTATGGTAGCAGATGATTAAATTTTAAGACATATTAAAATTATAAGATACTGAAATATAGGTAAAATTCAATTCCCAATTTATACAACGAATAGTTTCTCTTCACTTTATCTGTGCTTTGTAGTAAATATCTGGACATTTTAATTAATAGTCCTTAAAAAGGTAGTTTCTTATTATTTTGTAAAGGAATAAATAGGATCATTGAGAAATTAAAAAAACAAGACAGTAACAGTAAAGCTTACAATAGCACTCAACTTGGATACTTTATTCACAGTGCCATACAGTTTTCCAAATATCTCAGCATTTCTAAATTTTCTTTTTTTTACCAATCTATTATGCAAATGAATACATAATGCTTCATTTTTTTTTAAGTATAAAACTAATTCTGCTTGCAAAAGAGGATTATGCTAAAAATAAAATCATCTTCATGTACTTGCCATCCAGTGTGAAGCCAATTAAAATGTAAAGATTCAATTACTCTTCCATAACTTCAGAGCATATATTATTTAGCAAAATGTGTGGGCCAAACTTGAACTACTGGATATCATGCACAACACTGCTTCAGACTGTGAATTTCAGTGTCTTAATCCATCAGACCCTCCTTGAAAGTCCAGTATCCTGCTCTGCATATCAAGAGCTCAAGACAAGCACAGCTGGCATCCAGGTTCTCCTCCTTTGCCGAACTAAGAAACATACTTGCATAATGGAAAATTATTTTAAAAGGTCAATCAAAGCCTCCAAACAGCAAATATCCTACATACTGTGACCTATCAAAGGTTATGAAATGACAATCAGTTCAATAGCTTCCATCTTGTTCCTTGTTTTCAACACAACAGAGAAGTGCAAAGGTCACAGCTCCAAGCCCAGACACAATTCTTCTCCCAGCACTTCTCCCTCCACTGTTTTTCAAGAGCTTTCTGCTCAATATATGAAGTTTATCTGCCTGAATGTTTGACTCTGTAATCAGATAATAACATAGACATAGGATGAATGGGATAAACCACTGTAGTTTCACTTGCAAAGTAAATTAATACAAACACAAATATCAAAACAAATATATAGCCCCACACACTATCAGTTCATTCTTTATTTTGAAAAATACAAAGATGAGATGAGATGAGATGAGATGAGATGAGATGAGATGAGATGAGATGAGATGAGATGAGATGAGATGAGATGAGATGAGATGAGATGAGACGAGATGATGAGACCTTCACTTCACTCCTTCACATTCACACTGAGGCATAGCTCCTACGAGTACCATCTCTATTAGATCTCACCAGTTTTTTAAATAAGAACAAAGACATAAACACAACCAAGAAAAGATGCTATCTGGAGGTACACAGAATTTATCATGGTCTAGCTATCCCTGATTTGTGCTTTCAAGATTTCCCCATGATCCTAGAAAGTGATAAAAAAACCCCTGCATTGCTTGGCAAAAATATTGTTTCAAAATAAAATGAATTATGGAATGCTGAAGTAAGTTCAAAGCCTGCTTTAATCAAATATACCAAGGTCAGGTTGTTGAAGAATACATGAAGACCTTTGGTTTAGGGCAAATTTAGGGAGGACACCCCTAAATGTCACCCTAGGACAAGCCTGTTAGGACTTGCAGTCAGTGTTCCTTTGAATTATGCCAATCTACACACGTGGATTAAAAAAAATCAGCAGACAGTTCTTCTGGGACCAGCCACAAGCAGATGTCTATGCCTCTGTCCCTTGTTAGTCTTCTACGCCCTCTTTCTAAATATGGTGTCTTGGTACTTACTGTTTTGCCTTCTAGGTATTTTTCATACCACCACAGGTATGAATATCTCTTTGAGTACCTCCAGCACATTGATAGAGAGTGTACGCTGAAAGCAATTAGTCTTTCAACAGTACATTTCCTGTGTTCACATTTCCTCTGTTCCTATCATATCTTAACAAAATAACTCTTTATGCTAAAGGTGTAATTGAGAGGTTAAGTCAATTTCTAATTTTTTTTTTTTAATTAATATTGATTCAATGTCCCAATTTGACGTACACAACTCTATGAGGTGATGGCAACATAGTGTGGTCTGACACAGCGAGAACCTTTTTTTAAAGAGGTGTAATGAAAGACCCAAGATTTCTCTTAGGGTATTTCCAGACATGAGTACTAACAAAAATGTATCCTTGTTGTGTTAATTATTTGAATAAGAACAAAATCTGCACATAAAATTTTACCATACTCTGACAGTCCTTGAAGCATTTACTGATTAAAAACAATTTCTTAGTGCAAAGCACATCTTCAGGACAACCTACAGAAACTTAACCACACTTAATAGAGCTGTCAGGACTGTACTTATACAGAATTATTCTTATAACTGACCTCTGTTTTATGTGTATATCCTGATGAGGACCAAGCATAAAGGAAAAAGAGCACGGAAAGAAAAGAAGGTAGAAAAAAGAGTGTCACAGATAGATACAACTGTACTATTTTGTATATGTACTATACCACCAAATTCAGCATAAGTATTTCAATATTTGGCATTACTACATTTGTTAAAATTGATGCCAACAATATAGCAGCTTTTGTAGCTAAAGATCTTTTTCTGTCACTCATCATCTCTTCACTCTGTGAAAATAGAAGGGTCAAATTGCACTCTGGCATATCCATTCATTAAAGCAGCCAGGTTTTACTGCACACAAGTCTTGAAAAACATGAGACAATGATAGAACATGTAATTAACAGAGAGTACTTAATGTTATCTCTACTCTGCAGCACCAAGTGCCTCTAATAGAGCAAGTCCGCTGTAATTCCATGAAAGATAAGATTTACATATCCTAGCACTTCTATTATACACTGATGAACAGCATAAAATTGACATAATGGTTCTTCAGGGCTACAAAACGTGTTTTCTTTTGCAGTTTATTTGACAATGACTAGATTGACCTTTTCTCTATAATTGTAACCACAGTACACCAATTAGACAGATCGTCACCTCTATCATTTCCCACACATAATATGCAAAAGCAGAAGTATCAGACTGTTAATCACCTTTTCATGCTGATGTTACAGCAGATCAGTACTTTACACTTGCATACATAAGAGAAAGCTGGAGTGAAAAAATTTGTTTAAATCACATACTTCAATGAATGAATGAAAAGTGACAACTTAGAAATATTTTAAATCCTCCCATCTCCCCAATACTGTGTTCTAAATGAACATTTATGTCCTTCACTATTACCATAGTATTTTTAATGATAATTCACATTTTCACTTAAATTTCGGCTCACTTAGAGCCCCTGTATTGTAAGTGGTAAAGTAAACTAGATACTTTTATACAGACATTCCAAACCTTCTGTGCATATTATTTTTGTGCATATCAAAAATACTCAGCAATTCATAACACTTGGATTTTACATCAGACAATTCAGTAGTAGGGCAGTCTCCTTGTTTTTCATTCCCTCTTGCTCTTCTCTGCAGGTATTTACTTACCAAAGATGAGGTAACAAAACCACAAAACTCTTTGTGCTCTGCTAGTATTAAAAATGTCTATGACTGTTAATGGGAAAATGCAGAGTATCTTGTTTTAGTATAGGGATTTCTTCACAAGATAGAAATGCACAGCTACCAGTAATGCTGAAAAATATTGAAATTAATCTCTTATAGAATGTGTGTTACTAGGACTTGAATCCTGTTTTAAAAAGTAATGTTCCAATTAGCTTGGGGAAATTTTATCAGTTTTTAAGACTAAGTTCATAATATAGACTTTATAATATATCATTAAGTTTCATCTCATGTTGCTAGACTAAGTCTGGACACTACATTTATGAGTAAAACTTGTATGTTGAAACATATATCCTTTATGTAAGATTCTGTAAAAAAATTCACTTTGATGTTCCTGAACAAATGCTGCATAATATATATGAATATATGCAGACATTATCAAGTATTGAACATTTCAATGCAAAAAAGATTTTGAAATGTCAGCAAAAATTAAAGCACTCTACTGAATAATAAAACCTTTATAGAGAAAATTGTAAAACATCACCTCACTGATGAAGAATTTGTTGTCCAAAAGTGGAGGGATTTTGTGCAACTTTTGGTTCTAGACATTTCCAAACACAGCACAATTGAATGTTGTTTTTTAACTTGAACACAGCTGGGTTACCTATGTAAACTATCCACCAGTGAATTTTAAAATCAGATGAGAACTGATGCTCAGCCAAAGTACCCAAAAATTATCTCTTTTTCCTGTAACCCTTTAAATATGCAATTGTTTAGCATCACAGGTAAGGAGATACATGAGTTATTACTAGAAAATATAGTTTTTACTTGTATTTCAATTTTCTTCTTTTGAAGTCTGAAAGCTAAATGCAAAAACAAAACAAACCCAAACCAACATTATTTTTCTTGGAAGTTTATACAGTTTTAAAACAGAATGGATTTTTGTGGTTTTATGCTGAATTGAGAGTTGAATATAACCTGAAATTTCTGAGCTACTCTTGCTATTATGTAAAATCAAGAGCATCCATTACAGTCAGCTCCAAGCTACAATAATTATTGGCAGTTCTGTTGCTACTGTCATCAAGAGACCAGAAACAGGCAGCAAAGCAGTCCAAATGGAGACCACTGAGCACAACTAAGCTACACAGCATGTATTTTCCTCTTTCTCTGGCTGCCCCAGGAGAGTCTAATATCATTTAAAATTCCTGACATGGTCCCCCAGGCCAAAAGACAATTAATGGATGAAAGCTTGAGCATGCACTTTTTATTTTTGCCTGATGAAATGCTAAAGGATGGCACAAATTTTCTAAGCTAAATTCCGCTGGCTAATAATTATTATGTCTGAAAGTAGAAATGGGGCTACAGTTTGCAATAAAGACTAGAAAAACACTTTCTTTAAGCAAGTGTAGCTTGCTTAAATGGATACATATTTTATACAAGCACGAAATATATCACATATGTGAGGAATGGCAGTCTCTCAACACAGCCTACATACATCAAAATTTAAAGGACCACTTTAAAAGAAATCAAAACCACTACATACAGACATGTAAAAAAAGAAACCTCTGAAAACTATCAGCCAAAAGAAATACATAGATTGGAAGAAAATAGAGCTATACAGGGTAAGACCTTCTGCTTTAAGTAATTTATTCACAGTAGGCAAGTATTTTCATTATCTGAAAAGACTGAATAAATATTTGTGTATGGCATCTGACAGGCCTTTCTTAGTAATATTTTGTACACCTTTTAGCCTAACAAGCAAATTGTAGCTCCCAAATGCAGAAAGGAAAAGCAACTCATGCAATAGAAAGGTATCTAGACTTCATGAGTAAAATTTACCTGAATCGATTCAGTAAGGACATAACTATTTCAAGAGTTCTCGGTGACAGTAATCAGAATCATAAAAAAATTAAGTTTGTTAGATTCTAAGTTGACTAATGTATGATTTATAAACATGTTGAAAATAGTTTGGAATGAATGCATTTTATATAGCAAACATAGAATTGAGAACTATAAAAAGGCTTTTTGTCTCCTGCTAGTACTGTGTAAATTAAATATATCTCCTGAATTTACTCTTTCAATCCAGTATGGCTGGATTTTTTTTCCCTTTATATCAGCTCACACTTGATTTTCCAGATTGAAATAAATTGTGCACCTTCATTGAAAAGGACTTTCAAGGAGCATAGAAACATGAGTTGGCAGAACTGCATAACTTCTAATAAAGTCAAGCTAATAGCAATATGTATCCAAAAAGAATAAGAGGAGGGCAGAACAACGCGTAGATAATCCAATATACACACTTGTGAGTTTGAAACTTGGTTTTATAT
Source organism: Hylia prasina (assembly GCA_013397195.1). Lineage (NCBI taxonomy): Eukaryota > Metazoa > Chordata > Aves > Passeriformes > Sylviidae > Hylia > Hylia prasina. Next base: position 102,725 of record VYXD01006836.1, read on the forward strand.
ATTAATTCCCCTTGTTCAACAGTAGATGGAGAACAAAAATTAGCCTTTCTGTTCTGTTCTGCACTGGGCAGAGTCCACAAGGAGTTGATAATATTTCTGGCAGCCAGGCTTTTTAGATGCTGCAAACAGCCTCAGGTTTTGAAACAGTTTAATATCACAAACTCTTGGTAAAGTCTGACTGTGGCTCCAGAAAAAAAATACTACTGACATGTTACCCCTCAAGCAACAAATTATAATAATTCAGATTTAGAAATTTGCCTAGATGTAACATTTAAGACTTCCCTAAATAGAAAGCATTCATTCATTCAACACCTTTAGCAGACCTATTCATATGCAAACATCTGTTACTACCCATCCGGAGAATATATACGCATGCGTACATTTGCATACAAAAAAATGAAATAAAAACTCAAAAGCATAAACTTCAATACAAAACATACTTTCTGAAAGAAAAGTAACAAAATATTAAACAAATCAAAATCATTCTGAAACTGTAACTGCACTGATCTCAAATAACAAGTTTAAGGTGTACTTGAACACACAAATTTTTTTATGTGAAACCAGATGTATCATGTATGGCTTGTTATTCTGTTGACTTCTATTAAATGTTCATTTAGAAGTACATTAGTTAATTTTACCAGAATGGAATTACAGTATTAATAATTAATGACTTGTCATTTGTATTTCTTTTTTCTAAAAGTGAACCAATCCTTTTATTTTACATTCACAGATTTTAAAAAGCTTTCCAGGTAGGTTAATATTTCATTGCAACTTGCCTTCCCTCTGTCCGCAGGAAACTTAAGGAAGAAATCAGGAAAACACTACTGGCAGTGTTTTGCCTCCAGAAAATCCTTTTTATTAGGAGTCCTTGTCACTTACTAGAGATCCATATACTTCTTTGAAACATCTGTACTTACAACAAGCTGGCAGGTGTTCATAAATCTGGCTAGCTACAGCATGTCAAGAGGTAACAGGATTTCTTTTCTCAAAGTAGTAGAAGTACTACTGTATAGAACTAAGCAGATCCAAGAAAGCAAAGGCGGCTCTTTACCTGTGTGAAACTAAGTAGTTAAGCACATATGGGATTTTCATCAGAAAAAAATGATCATGTCAAAGGCAATAACTGCCCATAAAAATGTTCTAAGGTAATTGAGAAAAAAACCCCATGAAAATCTGAAATACAAAGCACTAAATGCAGGTAAAGTAATTTTATTTTAATTCTATCCTTTGGAAGCAAGATAGAAAGTCCTGCTGACTCTCTCTCATTCTCTGGGAAGTGTTGCAAGGACGGGGGATGACAACAAATACAGAAAACAACCACTGTCTTTGGAAACAAAGTTTTTGATACTGTGCTGCAAGGGAGCAGACTGCAAACCTCAGTCTGGAGTGACTGGAACTTGGCAAATTTGTTCCAATGCACAGTATTTGGAATGGCTCTTAACTCTCTGACTACCACAGACTCATAACCATCTGCTAAACACCACAGGCTAGATAAATTAGACTTTATCAGATAAAGTCTGAAGGGGAGGGAAAATTAAGACAAGAAATAAAACTGAGTAGGAGGAGGTAATCAGTAGATGTGAAAAGAATGAATTTTTTTGCCACTCTTCACTATAAGCAGTAACATCAATGATGCTGATATCAATGTGTCTCACATTCCTTGTGGGCCTTCTCTAGGACTTCCTTGACCAATACATTTTCCAGAATCAGGAGATAACAGTCCAAACATATCATGACAAACTTTGAAAAATCAGAAGCAAGCAAGGAAGATGGTTGCCATGGTGAACCTCACTTCATCTATCTCCATCTATCTTAACAACCAAAACAAACTAACAGAAAAGGTTAGTATGAGAGTTACAGAATGGATAAGTTTGACAGAGGCCTGGAAGGCACCTAGAATCCTTGTCTCTAAGGAGGAAGACTCCACAGCCTCTCTGGGCAACCTGGGCCAGTGGTCAGTCACCATCACAGTGAAAAAATGTTTTCTTATATTCAGAGAGAACCTCCTGTGTTTCAGTGTTTGCCCACCACATGTCACTGGGCACTACTGGAAAGAGCCTGTCTCTGTTCTCTTTGCTCCCTTGTTTCATGTGTTTATGCACACTGAACCTTCTGTTCTAAAGGCTGAACAACCCCAGTTCTCTCAGCCTGCCCTCACAGGACAGCTGCTCAAGTCCCTTCATCTTATTTATGGTCTTTTCCAAGACTCTATCCAGTGTATCCATGTCTTTCTTGTACTGGGGAGTGAGAAATGGACATAGCACTCGCAGTGTGCCAGAATGACAGAAATTCTAGAAATTATAAATGAGATATAAATGTTTTTGACATTCGGGTTATATTTTGGATTTTTCCTGTCTTTTCTGTCTGTATAGAACTGTAAGGCCTAGGAACACTCTGCCCCTCTGAAAGCTACCTGGACAAGCTTGCTGAGTCCTAGCTCTGTTCAGGCACATTGAGGTGGTATTTACCAATTACCTCTCTACTCCATGAGACTAAAAACTAGATGCATGGACTGAATGAAGTCTCAGACCACTTCACCATGGTTCTGAAAAACAGCAAATCACAATCACAACGTATGAACAGAAGTCATTAAGAATTCAAGCAGAGAGACACAGTTTTAGCCTTTTAAAACTTTTATTCCTTGTGTTGCTCACTTGTTTTTTTTCCTTAAGTCATACCTTATAGGCATCTCCAAGATCACCATTTTAAATTACTGCTTGTAGTCCTCATAACATTATTACTGTACTTTCAGAACTACTGAGTTATTCATTCTCTGAGCTGACAGTTATTCTGTCAGCTCAGCTTCCACCATCGCCATCTTCCTCTTCAAGCTGACTACAACTTCTCAAAGGTACTTTAAATTCCTGCATTCTTTTCAAGTCAGTACCTATTGGTTAATCTTGAATTCTAAACAGAAAATACCCCTACATTTAACATCACAGAAAATTCAGAATATACCAGCCTTCTTTGGTTTTAACAAAAGAAAAGCAGGGATTACTGAATAACCTCATCAGGATTGAAGATAATTTGTACGCAGCATCTGACACATTTCCTGTTTATATGACTGCACAATCCCACCGTAAATTGAGTTTATGCTCACCCACACATATAAAAAGAAAAAAATCACCAAATAATTGCAATTTTTTTTCATTTTGAGCTTAGAACCCATGCAGCAGGATATAGTCTAAACTGGATTTAGAACATGGTCATGTTCCTTCCAAATGGAAGTATATCCAGTATATCCGGTATTTATACTGGATATATTGACAGGCTCTAAACAATACATTCAGTGCAGTAAATCACTGGGACACCTATTCCTTTTCTTTCATCTTTTCAAGTACTGTGTCTATTCTGACTGCATGGTGAATTACAGCTTTCGATCTCAGAATATAACAGTAATTGCACTAAAGACTACATCTTTTCTGAGTCTTGGTAGGTTGGATTTTTTTTATTTTTCTGCACTGCTTTAAATTATAACACTGGAAGTATTTTATCTGTACAGAAACTATATATATATATACACACACACACACAAAGCCTTTCTGTTTTCACGACGCACTGAGAAATCAGATATGTAACACACTGTCCATGCCTTCAGGGAGCATTGCACTTTCTCAATTTCTGTAAGAAATATCATACAGAAAATCATCAGGCCACATTTTGTGTCACATCTGCCATTTTTAATTATTAGCAACTAAGTTTAAGAAATTTCTCCTTTGGTTTAACAAGTGGATACCTATCTCACAGAATTTTTTTTATGCCACAACTCATAAATTTTTTTAGGCTGATGCTAGTCCCTTGCAATAAATTACCAGCTAATCACAGGACATATTTATCATCTCAAGTTTTTTACATGAGAATTGTCAGACTTAATCACCCTCCTCATATTTTCACTATTTACAGACCTTCATTTATCATACATTTCAGCAGTGTGACAAGACTAGGCTATTTTCCCCATTTTTCAAGTTAAGACAGATAAAAGCATTGCAAATAATGACAAGAGCTTGAAAATTTTACTCTCTCTGATTACATCCATTTCCACCTAAAAATGGTCCCTAAAAACCTATTTATTTTAATATCAGTTTTATCTCCATTATAGAGATAAGTAGAATTAGCAGGCTAAAGCCTCAATAAATTGAAAGTTACACTTATTTATATAAAACTACATTCTGATTTTTATCATTGGTTAAACTCTGCACATAGTACGAGAGAGATCTGTTCTAATCAAATGCTTGTAAAAATATATTTCTTTGATGATAATGCTGAACAAACAGTTCCCAGAAGCCTTTATAATGTGGGTTTGGGGCATGTTAATAGAAGCTGAAAGGATGACTAACACTAAGGTTAGTGATTTCTGGGGTAACTGCTGAGATACATGTGGAAACATACCCCACATTCTTCTCCCATTGCACTGACAAGTAAGAAAACATTTAAAACAAAGATATCCAGAATGGCACAAATTTACAGCCGCTGCTTGATTCTGGAGAAAAGTTCATCCTGCACTCACAGGCATGAAAGGTGCCATTCTCACACAGTACTGCACAACAAGTGCAAAAACTAAATTATATAAGATACCACTTCACTGAAATAAGGTATGAGTGACAACTCCCAGTCTATAAAAGGAAACGCTGCAGTATAAATGCTACCTCGGTGTTCACAGAATATCAGAAACTGAGCATTGGGGGATCCATGCTTGGAGCAGCCTGTCCTTTATGAACTGTACCCCATGGAAAAAAAAACATACTGGAGCAGTTCTTGAAGAACTGCAGGACATACACTGGGCAGTTTGTGCAGGAGAGTATAGAAGTGTGGGATGGGGTGGTAAGGATAACTTAAATGCCTGCTAGGTGGGCATCAAGCCACTTCTCAGCGCACCTCCTCAGCAGAACTGGGGAAGCAAATAAGATGAAAAGGGCCTGTAGGTCAAAATAAAGATTAGATCACTTGCCACCTATGCAAAACAGACTTGGTTCGGAGATACTGATCTAGTTGCCAGTTAGACAGAGCAAGATAATGAGAAATAAGAACAAATTTTAAAACACCTCAGCTGCCATTTTTACTGGGCAAAGTTTACTCCCAACTCCCTTCTCCCTTCTCCCAGAGAAAGTAAAGGGGAATGTGGGTTGCACTCCATTCACAATACTTTTCTCTGTTGCTCCTTTCTTCTCATGCTCTTCTCCTGCTCCTGTGTGGGTGTCTCATTAACTTTATCCCACTACTCTGGACTAATCACAAAGGATTTTTTTTTCCCCATTGTTTTTCATAATCATTTTAAAAAATAAATACAAGACTCAGAATTTAAAGTCAATAAAGAAAATTGCCATGCTTAGGTTTATTCTTTGTCCAACTTCTATGCTTTGTTCTGAATTTTTAAAAAAACTTGACAGTCAGTCCCAAATAATTTCATGAGACATCTGCAGGGTGAAGCAAATTTTCTTCTAAATTTAATTAAAAAGCATGACATTCAAAAGAGTAAGTAATTTTAAAAGCAAAATTGATTTGCATTACATTCTTTCAGAGTTTATTGAGTTCAATTTTTTAATGTAGCTGACTAAACATCTGATAAATCTGCAGAGAACTCTAAGGAGATCATCTTCCAGATAACTCAGAATAGATGAAATTAAATTAGAATTAAGTATTTCTAGTATTCACCTAGAATGATTCATGACAAATATTGTATAAAAGTACGGTTATTTTTTGAAAGACTTTACTATATCCACAAATCCAGATTATACAAAATTACAGGAATAAGTATTAATGCTCTTGAAGCACATGGCAACTTCAGTCACATCTCAGGTGGTGAATACTAAGATGCTATATTAGCATTGTAGTCATCAAAGTTAAAATGGACATTTTTGATTAGGAAAAACATAGGCAAGATTAAAGCCTTGAATTTTTTCTTTAGAAGTAACTTCATTAAAATAATAAGCATCAAATATGCAGAGACTTTTAATTTAAGGAGGAGAAAAATTTTTCTCGTATTTTTCCAGAAAATAATTCTAGTGTTCACTAATCTTGCGTTTTATTAAAAATACACTGTAAGAACTGAGCTACTATTGTGATGCTCATGTCTGCAAATGAAATGTTGGAGCATTCACATACACCAGCATCTCTGGGACTAAACATAGTGAGCTAATCTGCTGAGATGATCTTCAGTACTCTATCCTCTACCCACAATGCATCCAGGTTTCATCAGATGCTCCCAATGATGATTACATGGATTTACATAAACTCATGGCAGGCAGTCAACATAAAATTTTGAACACTTCTCTAATGTATGGAAGACCAAATTAATAATTTACTCTACTAAGAGCATGGAAACCCCAATATGCTCTGTGCCAACAACTATGATACCCAGGCCTGAGAAATTGGCAGTGCATTAGTGACCCAGTCAAATAAAGCAGATGGAGACTCTCTGAAGGTGCATTCTCCTTTCTCCTGACTCTGAAGCTGTATAAATACTTTGATTTTCATGTTTATGGACTGTTTCCATGTTTCCACCGAATTTCTTTTGTATATTGACTTCCTCGCTGCTATCCATTTCCTGTGGAAATGTCTGTATTGAAGTTCCTCTGTCTTGGACTCCAACTATAATCCTCACCAACAAATCTTAATCATTACAGTATAGACAGACTGTCCCATTACACTGCCTACTCTGGTTTATCCATAGTGAATTTTCACGGAAACACAAAAGAAAGAGCAGTTTTTTTCAGAAATGGAATAATGAGACTACATCCAGGTTTTCCACCTGTGCTAACAGCTCAAGGAGGTGCACACTAAGAGGAGGTGCCTCTCTTGCCCCATCGCTAATCAGAAGTCCAGTGAGGGAAAGAGGTACCACCGCAAGGTCAATAAGTAAAATTCTCACTGTTTTACTGTGCTATGGAGATACTGTATATCAGCCTCCAAGTCACAACCACAACCTGCTTTCAACGATGTCCAGATGCTCTGCAAATCTCAGCACCTGCTACAGAAGTCACCTACACTGTGTATAAAAAATTACATGAAAAAATACAGCTCTCTTGAGACATTATTACAAGAATATGTGGCACCACCTACAGAGGAAGAACCAAAGTTCTTAAATGGTTGGGAAAATATTGTCCTTTGACTACAAAACAAATTACAAATAATTTTGTATTGCAGGTGGAATCTTATCGTGGCTGACTGGCAGTGCCGCGGCACCAAAAAGTGTCACTGCACCTGTAAGTAAAGTTCCTTGCCTTATCTGCATTATTCCCTTCTTTCTAAGAAGAAACATAGATACAGTAGGTACTGACAAACATCCTCTATACAAAGAGGATGTATTACACAAATATAAAGAAATATTTTAGTAAGAGGATGACTGAAGTAAGCAGAAACACTCGTAAGATTTCACAGTCACTGCATAGCTTTTAAATGTCTGTCCCTAGGTGAATTATGTAACACAGATGTTGAAGTGAATTGCAACTCTCAGTCCACAGTGATGGGATTCACAAAAAAAAGTTAGACTGTCTGCTAAAAAAGTTAGACTGATCATTATGGATATAATAAATAGCAGATGTTCCTCAAACTATTAAAAAACCCACACACCCCTGAAAACTTTGCCAGCACATCATACTACATTTCCTGAATCCCCCATAAGATTTATTTCTAGATACTATTTTTACTTCACCAATTGAAATTCAGAAGAACAAGGGCAGTGACCATAAAAACTTCAAGGTGATAATGTTACCAAAAGCAAGTTTCAGAGTATATTGTTCACCTCACTATGTACAAAGAACTCAATCCTTTTAAATTGCAAAGACTTGATATAACCTACTCATGATACATATGAAAAGAATTTGCAAGTTTGGTTTCGTTCCTATTTGAAAGAAGTACGATTTCTATAACAAAGTTAACCAATCTGAAAAATAGTATATGAAGCTTTTGAGTGAGCTGTACTACTTAGAGAAGAAATCATTATGTTAGATTACTTCAATAGCTGTTTTATGATCTTACTTAACTCACAACTTTTAGAAACTTTTTTACAAGGCATCCAAAGAGACCACTTTTCCCTTCATTTTAAAACTAATGACTAGAATATCTCAACAGAACAATTTTTTGCCTTAGATAAAAGTGAATTATTTTTTTTACTGCCCCACATAAGCTTTTATATGCATATGTCCAAAACAAAAAAGAGCTCTAATCAAAACAGAAATAATGGTCCTCCTCAATTCTTGCATATGCAGAAGAATCACAGCACCAAAAATCTTAGCAAGTGCCTGCCAAGCAGAGCTCTTACACTCTGAAAATTTCAGTTTAGAAATTTAAGAAGAAATGTAATGATCACAGGATTAACTCTAATACCATCTCACAAGCAAGGAAGGACTACAAGTGTTCTAGAGTTATACTCTTGCTTATGGAAAGAATTTTAATGGATTTCCAGAAACAATCATGAAATCTAAAATGAAGTTTTAAAACCAGTGACTTATTTCTGCCAAGCAATAATCCACTGCCTTTAAGAGCTACCTAGCTCTTGTAAGTTATACTGGTATTTTTAAAACGTTCTAGTTTTCTTTAGCAGTCAATATTATGCACAAAGAAATGGAGCAAAACAATTTTCCACGGCTTTAAAGAAGCCTCAACCCTCAGTACTCTAAAGTGAGCAAAACACTATCCTATTAAGTTTGAAAAGATTTGGAATGCAAGTCTTATATAGTTGGATCTCACAAGTAAACCTGCTTGATAATGGGGCTGGGAGTGAGGGAGAAGTAGAACTAATCTTTATTTTAAAACAAGGAATCAGGGAAAACATTAGACTGTTACTATCTCATATGTACTGGAGGGGTATCAAGACACAGAATCTCCTCTGGCATTCCCTCTCACTAGGAGCCACCCAATGGCATCCAATTAAAAAAAAAAAAAAAAAGTTAAGCTGAAATAATTAATAAACTCATTTACTTAGTTTAAACTAATTTGCATTTTAACCCAGGCACCTGAACAGTCTTGTGAGCTTCTGAAGGCTCACTCATATTCCCAAAGTGAGTATGCTCAAAATACTCTGCTAAACTTGTGTTTAATTCAAATGAAGTTCTCTAGTTGTATCATGTTCCTTTTATATAACTTTCCGTTATTCTTAACTGTGCTTTTAGGAGTTCAGACTAGTATTTAGTTCCGACTAGTATTTGGAGTTTCATGCCACTTTTAAAATAGGAAAAATACCTGAATTGTCAAATAACTGCTTATGAATAAGATTTACAGGCATTAATTATTTTTAAATTCTCTTTTTTTTAACTAGGAGATAATTCAAATTGCCAAACTTTAATTGTTATAGTAAGTTCTCACAAGTATGATCAGAAAAAAACAAGAAATGGAAAAACCTTAAGAAACAAAAATAAACAATTAAAAGATACACACAGAAGCAGATTACTTGTCATTTCTGGAAAGGGCTTCCTTTTCTTGCTAAGATTCACGATTCTTATAACTCATACTCAGTGGGAAGTTTTAGAGTCGTATGTGTAGACTTAAAACATACACTTATTATTACAGTAATTCTAATAAAGTATTTTCAAAAACAGTTTGACAGCAGTTTGGATCAAACGTAGCAGATTGCCATACTCAAAACATTCAAGTAGATGCATATATGTTTCTAAGTACTTTAATTAAAACCTGAAAACTGCCTGTTTTTTTAATTTGCATATTTATTCTTTTTTTTTTCCTAGTTTATCCTAAGATTTTCCAGTAACCTCATTCCACATGTGAAAATAAGGCCCTAGAGACAGAACATCTGAGGCACTAAGTGCTTTCAAAATGAGTAAGGTTGCATCAAAGGTCTACCTAAACCAACAAATCAAAAAAACTGTCTTAAGGGCCAAAAGGAGTTATGGCAAAAGCTACTGGTACTTCCTATTGAACATATTGCAATTTTATTACTTTTAGAACACTACACTTTCACCAAAGTCTGAGCTCATCAACACATCAGTACACCCTTAATGACTTTTGAAAATCTTGAAAGCATACCTTATTAAAAAAAACCCAGAAAGTAATCATAGGAAAGAAGTACAATTGCTAGAATACATTATTCTGGTTTATATGAAACTGTTCTAGAACAGTTTAAAGTGCTAGAAATGTTTCTTTCCTTTTTATAAAAGCACCAGTAATAATGAAATAGTCTGGTAAAAGTAATTAAAAATATTCTTTCCTGTGTACCCTCAGGCACTGACTTTGCTCAATTTTTTAGTTTTAAAAGAAAATGTTCACTTTTAAAATTCTCATTCCTTTTTCTTTTTCATCTTATCTGTGATATAACCATACATAATCTTTGTCCACATACTTAATGTTGAAATAAATTAGTTCATCGGAAGACTGGAATACAGCAGGATAGGAGGTATTGTGATCAAAAGGAAAAGACTAGGTAATAACCCAGTTATTCTTTCATTCTCATTCTGGAGTTCTTTGCAAAAAACAAAAAGAAACAAAACAAAACCAACCAGAAAACTCTGTCGTTCTCTAAAAATACAGGAATTCCACTATTTAATTCAAAAGCAGTTTATTTTTACTTACGTACCCAAACGTATTTCATTGTTTGTTTGCATATAAATTTATCTAAATCCTGGACACCTATTGAAGGAGTCAGTTCAATTTTTTGCAATTGAACATTTCACTTACGCAGAGCACATTCTCCTAAAATCTGTATGAAACAAATTAGTGCTGCCATCCAGTCACAACTAAACTTTTCTCCATTGCAGAAATAAGCAAACATTCCACAAAATAGGTGTCTGGATAATTTACCCAAAACAAGCAAGAACAAGCACACCGCCAGCACTGCTTTAATCAATATCCTCCAACCCCCAAGCCATGAGGAGTTATTATCAACTAACACAACTAGTTAAATTTGCATTACACTGCTTTTCGATGCTCTAATGAAGTTACCTGTCATTAATGATCCAGTTCAGACACAGATTGAGAGAATTAAGGTTTTTGCATCTCTTTACTATTTCCATCACGGTTTCATTGTCCAGTTCTGTGATATGACGTAGATCCAAGCTTGAAAGATTTCTTAGCTATTGAGACAAATACAAGAGAAAGAAATAATCTGAAATTCATTCACATACGTAACTGTTGAAAAAACTGTTAATTGTTTTGGAAGTTAAATTTCATGGTATGTGCAAGCTAGTCATGAAAGAAATGATCACAATCTTTCACAAAAAGCAAACATACTAGAGATATTCACAGAATTCAGCTGAGCAAAGTTGTGATTCAGGCACTTAGTTACTACAAAAAATCCAGACACTCTCACTCAAGGTGCCATACCACCTACAATAAGGGCCTAGGCCTTCCTCCTCCTTTTAAATATATGGAGTATGAGATACCAAGCTAAAATATAAATTCATTTAACCATAAGAATAATAAGGCATGGAAGGAAGTGAGACAGCACATCTGTGCTTAACATTCAAATGAATGCAATTAATGACTCCAGAGTATAAGGCTTTCAAAGTAAACAAATAATACAAGCTCCTGGAAAATACAGTATCAATAACACACTGGATATTCTGAACAACAAAACTTGGAGTCACAGAACAATATAATTAAGAGTTATGCACTGATTAAACTGATTATTCCTAGTGTCAATTCCTGTGTCCTTCAAAAACAAATCCTTTTACAACTTTTTTGAGTTATGGATGCAAAAAAATATTTTTTATAGACTTCTCTGGTATCAGTTAAGTCATAATAACCTCTAAGTACTGTTTGCTTTTTAAGCTGTCTGAAATAATCTCTGTTATACTCTGGGAAAATAATTGCATTAGGCAATATTGACACTTTAATTAAATTTACTTTCCCTGTAAGAGAGAAAAAATTATCCTCATCAGCAACTGAAGTCACTAAGGATTTGATTAGGTAAAGGCATGCAACTGATATCACATAATTGGCCCACTTCAGTAGTTAATTATTAAGTCAATGTATTTAAGGTAGGGGGTTGGGGGAGAGGCGGCAGCATGGGGTGAGAAGAAAAGAAGAAAAGTAAAAGAGGACTTCCAATGTAGGTAGCCTTCTACACAAACAGGAGTTTTGTTCTTGGAGTTTCAACAGGAAGATAAACTACATTCTGTTTCCAAAAATTCTGCAAAACAAACATAAAATCAAGAATCCTGCCAAACACCTGCAGGGTACATCTACAGAATGTAGGACAATAATATTTCTAATAATATTTTTATGATACTACCACAGGTATCACTGCGGAGGTACTTGCTGTATTCCCACTGAAATTCTGATAAACTTTTTGGGTATTAGGGAGCAGAGCATATAGTGATTGATACTGTGTTGGTAAAATAGACACCTTTTATAAGCTCTGTCTACTCTTATTTCATACATCCTACTCTAGCATGAAGTTTAAAAGCCTTATCTTCAATGTGTCAAAAAAAAAGGTCATAATCAAGCTCTCATTTTTTCCTGCAATAAATTATAAGAAGGGGAAGCTTACAGCAACTGTAAATTTCCTCACCTTCACAGAGCTATTCATTATTTCAGATAATGAATTTAATAGATATTTCAGCCTTTAAACCATACAGGCAATAATGTGGCCTATGCCTATGACATACAAAATATACCTGCTGGACAATTTAACAATGAGTATGTTCTATGACATTAAACAACTAAGGAGACTTAAAAGACAAGTAGAAAATCTTCCCACTTAAGAAAACACAAAGCTTGCTTTCTCAGCAACATTCTTCTTACAAGCAGATGACAATACTGGTAACTCTTTTGCCATTATATTACTTCTTGACTAAACCCCATGAATTTACACTAAAGTATCAATGCATGAAGAGGTCAATGCTCCTTTAAAAAGTGACTAAAAAAGTGGTTTCAAATTAGGTAAGAGGTAACAACAGCATATTAACAACCCTGATGACGCAGTGATGAATAGCAGCAGAAAGCATTTGCCGTTTCCCAGTGAAAAAAACTTTGGCACTGCATGGGTGGAGTCAAAACCTAAATTGAATTTCTAGTATTCCTGTCCACCAAATTAATGGGGTTTTCAAGGTAGATTTTGTCCTGTACCATCACAGGAGAATGATCATTCCTTCATTGCTTCTTTCCTTCATAGTAGTAATAGTCTATCATTATATTCAATATACAGTAACTCAACCATCACTTGCCTTTTTTACTGTCACATTCCTTCATTTTAAACACCTGACCTACTTGTAGGTTAAACGGCACAACAAACTCAATGAAGAAAACCTTTGTGCCTTAGAAGTTTGAAGACACTGCTTCAGATTTATACATGTTCAAGTCGGATCTGGGCTCTACAACCTTGAAATTGCCATTACAGAAGTGTTTTCAAGACCTGCAGACCTGAATGTACTCTCCCTTTTGAGAAAATTTTGGCTCAATCTGAATCTGACAGTGAAAAGAATACCTCTCTGCCTACTTAAGCCCGAAGTATTAACTTCTCATTACTGCCAAGACAATTGTAATAAGCGTGTACGTAATAATTTTTCATTAAAATATATATACACACCTTAATGACAAATTTCCTATTTTATATCTTACCTGAGAAGTAATTTTAGGGGGACATACTACAATGATACAATCACTACTATGAAAAAGCTGAAAGAGCAAAACACGTAAATCTTACATTCTAATACTAACCCTCGCAGCTAAAAGTAGTATGACATTACAAAGAAAAATCAAACCTCTCCCAAGGAGACAATTAAAAAAAAGATGCTAGACTCTACAGTGCATTCACAAATTCGGAGATTAAAATAGTGCACCTTTAAACAGCATTTTTTCAACAGAAAGAGGGTATTCTGTGACTTGAATACTCTGTCTTACAGAACTAGGATGCATAATGTTTTTCCTTTTGTGTTTTGTTTTTTTTAACCAAAATTATTTTTGTCATGCAACACCATTTTAGTGAGCAATTTCAGGGCCCTTCTGCAGATATCCCAGCTTTTCTTGAACTCTTCATTTTCTAGCTTTGCAAATAAGCATGCATGAGCAGAATTTAAACTTTGAACTTCACTATGTCAGTCAAAACACTTTAATGGAAAAAGGAATATTTAATGTGACAAAACACACAACACAAATAAGAAGGCAGAGGGCTTAAAATATGAAACAGAAAACAATAAAATTTTAAAAAGCAGCAACACTTAAATGAATTTTGTGCAATACCTATAAACACATTCTTGATGAAATTACTGATTATTACCCATTACTTTTGGATTTCAAATATTTTAAAATACGCTAAACTCTTTGGGGGTTTTAAAATATTTTTGTTGGTCAGTTTAAATGAAATTTTATGCCAACCGATACATTTGAAGATTCAGAGATTATCATACTGTTTTGTGTGCCTGAATGTCATGCAATTAATAAGATTTCTATCTTGACTACTGAAATGTGGAACATTAAAATATGTGCAGTGCTTTAGGTGATAGAAAATTATTACTGTCATTGGGATAACAGGTAATTTAAGTGTGGGTGTATTAACTCCTGTGAATATTTAGATGTTATTGTATTGAAATTACTAAGATAACGGGTACACATTTTTTTTTCCACTGCACACACTTCCACAATTCCTTTAGAGATACACTGTCCTAAAAAGCACAGAAGATAACAGAACCATAGAATCTTTTAGGTTGGAAAAGAAATTTAAGCCTGAGTCCAACTGAAAACTAAAACTGCCAAGTCCATCACTAAGCAATTCATGTAAGATTAATCCTCTTCAGTATGACAGCCAAATTATTTCTGAAGGAAAGTGCTTATAAGGACTTAATGAGCTTTAAACTCACATCTTTTGCTAATTAAGCTTAATTTTCTTGACACTCTCTGTGTATACATGCCTTCAGGGAATAAACTGCTCTCTGACTTAAGTCTCCCAAAGCAAATGTATGATCGCAGGAAATGAAAATCAGCAATGTGAAAAAAACAGTAAATCACATTCCTTCTATTGTAATGTCAATAGAATCTATGAACTATCTATGAACTATTTTTTTAAGTCACATGCATTAATTTTTACTGAAGAGCTTCCATAACTGAACCACACATTTGAGATATACTGTGATCCTAAAACAGTAATCAAAGATGACATAAAGAATTGGAAAATTATTGAATAGTTACAAAGGAGACTATTCTCCCATAAACTGATTAAATGTTTTGCATATTGATAAACTTTTAATTTCAGTTCTTAGGTACTGTGAAACATTAAGGTCCCATTGCTTAAGTAACAAAGACACAATCAAACAGTGTGTTGTAAGCACAAAGATTAAATTACCTCTAGAGGAGGGACTTGCACACACATATAAACTGCACATATAGTATCTGCGTTACAAGACACATTTCCAGTTTATAAACTCCAAAAGTTGCTGTAATTGCTGTAGAATTATATATTTTTGCTGATTCACAGTTTACATCTTTGTGTTATTTACTGTCAATTACTTTTAATGAATTTTTTGGGGGGGAGAGTAGAGGAAAAGTGGAAGTTTCATAGATCCAACTCAACTCTTTCAACCATGCAGTCTTCTCTGCAATGTCTTTTTTAGTTCATTGAAAGAAGTGGCAGTTGGGTACAACAACCAAATTCTTCAAAATAGCAACATGAATCTCTTAAGAGGGACACAACTTCATTCAGCAAAATCATCAAGTTTAGTTTGACAGGATGCAAAAACATTCACTTACACAGAACCATATCAGTTAAAGTTTCAAGCCAACATTCATGAAGAATGTCGCAGAATCACTGTCTTCAAAAACCCTCACTTAATGTTTTTTTCCTTTTATTAAGACTAATATTTAAAAGGATATATTACTAAAGGCAAATAGATTGAAAGAAATAATAGTCCATCTTATGAAATCCAGTTCATTATACAAATGATTAAAATACTGTTTTGTCTATACCTAGCCAAAGAACAGCAATCATGCCCTTAGTTAGGAAGCTTAATGATTTTAAGATCAGAAGGTATGCTGAAATATTACCATAAAAAGATCATAAAGCAGAACACTTTGTGTCGAAACAAATCATTTACTAGAAAGACACCATGTATTACCCCAGTTCAGAAAGGATCTTGCAAAATCAATCCTGTCATGTGTAGATTACCATTATGTATCTGTCACACTGATGATGTCTACACTGAATGAGCCCTAAGAATTTGCTCCATAAATCTGAATTTTGATTGACTTCATAAGGACCACCAACTCAGACACAGCTATCACTAAGCTGGATTGGACATGGGTAACTACTATGAGATTAAGAAAAAGTGAAGACCACATTATTCCAAAAATTGTTCTTAGATGAACTGTCTTCATGCATTGGTGATTAGCAGAGTAAGTTAACTGGGTTTTTTTTATGTCAAGGTTCTGTACAAGGATTTGTACATAATTAGATGTCTGTAATGCACTTTACCAGTCTAAGTACATGGTGTAGAAGCAGAGAGTTATACTGCTACAAAGCAATTACCCTTGCATATATATCAGAAACTAAAGGAAGAAGCCAAGAGAGTGGTTTGGTAATAAAATTTAATCTAGATGTCAAGATTTGCTGATGCCAGCTACAAAGATTCTATTAGAAGTGCAACAATTAAACTGCTGAAACATGATTACCACAACAGGGGAGGAAATGCCACTGCTCTTGAGGTCAAAGATGTAACAATTTAAAAATCAACGTCACCGCAAAAGATACAAAGTTTCTTAAGCTTACATAGTCAATGACATAGAGTACCCTTCAACTTGGCTCTGTCTTCAACACAATCACTTAATGTGCACAGGCGCTTTCCATATTTGTGCTCATCTTCACACTTACAGGAGAAGCAAAGTAAAAAATAACCAGGGATAAAATCTTGAGAGGCAAGGATGTGTGGAGGGGAGAAAAAGTGTAAACAACAAAAAAAATTATACATGGAAAGCTAATTAAATAATAAAATAAGTTATAAAAAATATAAAATGAGAAAACAGGAAGTGGAGATGTGAAAACAGATGTGAAAACTACACATGTGCTTCCCTTCTCCATAAAAAAAACGCTGTTAAGTGTTGGACTGAATACCCTGGTGTCATGGAGGAATCATTCACTTCTTTTGTGACAATATTTCACACATTAAAACTCCAAAGGAATATGGAACATTCAGGTCATCAGAACAAACAACTGTTTTCAACAAAGAGTTTGTGAACTGCATATAAACACACTTTTTTTCCCCTTTCTTTCTGTGTATATACATGAAGTGCCTCTCATCTTACTCAATAATTATTTACTTTATCTGTATTTTTTTCAGTTTATAATAACTTCAAGGAAAAAAGGCACCAGTGTGATGACATGGTCTTGCTCAAAAAGCAAATAATTTTTGACTGTCATTCTGTTCGGAAAAATAGTGAAAATAGACCGGAATGTTTCTTCTTTTTCTTAACTATACAACTCTTTTTCTTCTATACCTCATGATTAGCTATTAAAAAAGTTCTGTGACACAGCAGCACTGTAATTTAGAATTTTTGAAGTGCCAGTATTTTTAAAGAGAGCTAACATTACTAGGGGGAAAATACAGTAATAATAAACCACTCAATTTTTATACATCCATCAGCCCCAAAGCAATTTCACAACCGAGGCCACTGCTGTTATCTCCAGTTTGCACACAGGAAACAGGACAGAAGGCAACTACCTCTGCACAGCCTGGAGGGACAGACAGGCCATGGAGAGCAAAGAGCAGATTCCATATTCTCTAGGAACACCAGACTGCAATTACTACTAAACACTTATGAAGCACCAGTTAAGTACTCAACACAAAACCAACCACAGAAGTGCACCATGGTTAGAATAAAAAATTATGTTATCAACAGATAAATTCTGGGGAAGACAGATGTAGCAGATAATGTTACTACTTGCTACAGGTCTTTCTAAAATGCCTGTACCCATTTTTCTTATAAACCCTTTTTAAGTATTGAAAGGTTGCAATAAGGTTGAGCCTTCTCCAGGTTAAGCAATCCTTAACTTTCAGTGTTATCACATCACAGTATTTGCCATATTCACAGCCTACAGAAGTTGCACAGATAAAGCTTGAGGGAAGGAAACAGAAATACCTAAATCTCAAGTCCCAGTATGCACCAATTACTTACAAAGTAATTACATACTGAGTCTAGGCAGCCTCTTAGACATTTTTTGAAGGACTATTGTCAATAGGGTCACTCCAATATAAATCATCATTTCCAGTTACTTATTAAACACATGAAAATCAGAAATACATATTATTAAAAATCAAGATCTTGACACTGCTTCAATCTAATAAATGCGATTATAAAGTAATTTTGTTGAAGGATAAGACATCTAACATCTATTAAATAGTCAATAAATCTAGGTCAGAATAATGCAGTAACCAAACAGGTAGCTGAAAAGCAATCTTTGTGGAAATTTCCCACAAAGCCTTGGACTACATACTCTGTAAATGTTGAATTTTTAAGTTGCGTACCACCTATATTTCTGTTGTGTATGTAAACATAACCTGTAGTTATACATATGTAGTCTTCATAGGACATGAAAATAATTGTATCATTTCTTTCTCCAACAGATATGCACTTTTTACTCATCACTTCAATACACAGTTCTTTCGAAACGGCATCCTTTACCATACAAATTAATTTCCCTGGCTTATTTCTTTTTGCATGTGTTCCAAAATTTTTTCAATTCTTCTGTAGCTTCAGCTAAGCAGCTCTAAAATCATGAAAGTAATTTACAGATACGCTGGATGGTTCTGCATAGGAGACCTTCACAGCTGCATCAAAGAAACCGTAGCTTTCATCAGGCACACTCCATTTTCATTAAATATATACTCTCTATTTCCTACCTCAGCATCTCTTTAACCATTTTCATGTTTGCATGATCCCTGGATTTATCCCTGGATTTACCTTCAGTTACAAATTCTAATTAGGTGTTTGTCCACCTCATCCAAGTCATCCATTTTATTGAACACTTTAATTACTTTCTGCAGATTCACTCAAGTTAGTTTTCCCATACATCATTCCTCTTATGCAAAAGAAAAAGTAAATAGAATAAAATGTATCTGTCACATTATCTGTGTAAAATAAGAAGATGAATACAGTCAAAATGTGTGTACACGGGGTACACTGTTGCAACCAGAGTTCTGTCTAAACCTCTTGCAATTAGAATTTCTCATTTTAAAATGGTATTTTGTTTGCGATGGAATCAGCTACAATTACATATTTTAAAGAGTTTTGACCCGAATATTGCTGTTACTTGTGAGAAAATGTATAATCCCATAAACATTTTTTTGGTACAGTGTTTTTATACAGTGAAATGTAAATAATGCAAAGTTCACTCAGTCATGTTTCTGTCCATGTCAGTGCTATAAATCATACATGTAATCTTATCCTGGCTGATACCTATGACATGGCTATAGTCCAATACACTAATGACCAGAAGAAAGTAGTTATGATACTTACATTGGTAAGGTGAATTACTCCTTTTGAAGTAACCGAACAGCCCATGAAACCAACATACTGCAGCTCAGGGCAATGTTCAGCAAAAGCTTTCACCGACTGATCTGTCACCTACAGAAAAGATAAACAGGTAACTGTTGAATAGGTGATATAAGCCCATACTTAACACAGCTTAAGAAATTTCTACATAACATTGGCAAGCAGCTGACTCATTTAGACTGTTAGTGTTATCATTACCATTACTATTATTTATTTCAAGAGTTTGAGAGAAAACATTGGGTATGCTCAGTTCGCATAGATACGCCTGGACATATATACAGGAAAATCAGGAAGAAAAAGCATTTTTGGCAGAAGGCAGAGAAAAAAGAAACACAAGGCAAGAGATGATAGCCACAAATTCAGATGTTATTGTCATCCTATTTATGTACAAATAACAACTATATCCACTATTTTCATAAATTATATAATAAAATTAAAATACTAACAAATTTGTTATTGGAGATGGAGATGTTATCTAGTTTATTACTGAAGTTTATTTATTTATTTATACAATTACTTTTCCCCTATAATTAAGTCTGTATAGTAAAACTTAATAACTATAAAACACCATCTATTGTGTAAATGCATTGCTTTGTAAGTAGACTAAATGATCAAAAGGAACTTTGTGAAGAATGTTATACTGACATAGGTATATTTAGGGCACCTAAAAACCTTTCTTAAACTAAGTATGGTTTGGTTTGGTTTTTTTTTTTTTTCTCTGAGAAGTATATATTCCCAGTGCAAATGGCAGTAATGAAAAACCACATACTGACTGTGGGACAAAGTCTTTATTTTCCAGCTACAAAGCTCAGGAAAGTCTCACTGTGTCTGACTAACTCCTGAACACTGAAAACATTTAGAATTTCTATGGATGTCTTGCCGTTACCACAGAATCAAAAAGCAAAACAAGTTTTGAAATATCTAGCACACAGCTGAGCCTCAGGTGAATTCATACAGGAACACTATTCCTGCTGTGCTGTGGATCACCATCGCCCAGAGTTCCACCTTGCCCAACATATCACGTTCCTGCACCCTGGCAGCACATGGTGATCTTGGTGAGGACTCTGGCAGAACAATCATCTTTTGAAAAGATAACCCAGAGATATGGGTTGACAGGCCGACTACCTTATAAAGGCTGCATTGCTTTGGGGTTACTGAAAATTGTTATAGACCTAGTGCAGTTTTCTCAAAGCAACAATTTCTCAGCGAGCAAAGATTTTTATTGCTGCACATCTGCCAAATAAAAGGCAATCTTTCTAGTATTGTGTATTTAGAACCCAATTAAATTGAAAACAGGCTAAAAGGAAAGGAAAAAGGGTCAGCTGAACAGATTCAATCACAGATTGGGTAGTCATCATGGGGTTGAAGAAAAGCAAACCACGGTAGTAAGAAATTTCTTCATTGATATGATCTGACAAAACCTTACATTTTTGTTTTTGCTCCTCTCAGCTAAGGACAGCCACACCAACTATTACTTTGACATACTGATTAACAAAAACCTGTGAAAAATACTATCACAAGTCAAGGTATTTAGGATGCTACTGGCACCACACCAAAGCTGAAAAAAAAAGTTATCTCCTATAGAAAATAAATTTAAACCTCTGATACAGCTAATGATCTTAAAGAAGGACTTTACTACAATCTTAGTCTACCCTCCCTACAGAACCTACAGAAGATTCAAGTGTAATTCTCTGCTGCAGACAGGTTTGCCCTACCTGTTGTTACATTTTCCGTTATTTACTTAGAGAATTTTTCCCCAANAAAGTCCGTTCCTGGGAAACTGACCATCATCTGCCCCGGAACTCTGAGCTGCCTCCTCCTGCCCGGCTGGAGCTGGGCCCTGTCCCACCACTGCCATTCTCTGCGGCACTGCTTGGAGGATTTTTGCTGCTCTCTGGCCCTGCATGCCCCTGCCGGGCTGGGACATCTCCAAAGTTCCAGCTGCCACCGGCAGAGCTTCTGATCTCACTCACCAGCCCAGGATTTTCCACCGTTCCAACCTGGTGCTCCTGAGAGACCACACTGCTCCAGGCTTTGTAAAACAAAGCCTCTAGAGGCTCCTGGTTCTGTTTATTATTAATGCTGTAGTTGTTGTTTGTTGTTAGTCTTGTTATACATACTAGTAAAGAACTGTTGTTCCTATCCCCATACCTCTGCCTGAAAGCCACTTTAATTTTCTAAATTATAATAATTTGGAGGGAGGGGATTTTGAATTCCCCACTTCCTAGGGAGGCCCTGCCCCTCCTTAGCAGATACCTCTCTTTCAAACCAAGACACTTGTCAAGAAAATGTAGTAATGAAAAATCAATAGCATAAATGCCTAATATCACAAATTCATTACAGAGCTTAAAACTTCAGTCTACAAATAATTTCTTACTTATAGTTAGCATTTAGGTGCATGAAGACTTTGAAAAATGACATTTTGAATACAAATAATAAAATTACTATGTCTTAAAATATCTTGTGTCCATTCTATAGTATTTTCTGTAATCTAAACAAAACCTGTGGAAAAATAGTTTTAATAAAAAATAGTAACAGCAGATTATCACCATTTATATTAAATAGTTTACAAACTATCAATGAACCTTTTCTGTGCTTGTTACATTTGCAGCATCTATTTAATCAGAAAAAGATTCTTCACCTCTATATGCCAGCAAGCCTCATGACTTTCCAGTCAAAAGGAGTGTGACATAACCTTATGACGCTTTACAGTTATTGTGGTAGTTTAGACACATATTTTGCTACTGCAAATAACAATTTGTTCTTATATCTTGAGTTATAAATAAAAAAGCAGTGTTTCTGTCTTTGCTGTCAGACAACAAAACCCCGCTATCTGCAGAAGATGACTTCAACTTCCAATGGGAAATGCAGTAAAAATTGTCTCAATCAACACTGTACCTTCCTCTCAGCAGTCTTTGTTATACCAGAAACTAGGAAATCATTACTTCTTTTTCAGACCCTGTCATTTATAGCAATTGATTTTTTTAATAACATACTTCCCATTCAGACAGCCTGTAATGAAGATCACTTGATATTCTGTTTGGTTAAACACTTATAATATGACTCCACTTTCCTATGATTGTATTAACTGGGAAGGAATATATGTATATGTATTTTTATATTCACATACTCATGCACTTGCAATTTCACTAAAAGCACTTCTCCAAAGATGAATAGAAAAGACTATGCATGGAAATACCAGATCAAAATACCTGTAATCTAAACACCTGCTAAAGAAAGTCAAAAGATAAAATTTATATTATGTCTTTTTGTTCTTTTTTTTGCAGTGTTTGGTGAAAACAAGAACATGTACTAATTTGGAATTTATTTAAAACTTATGTGTAAAATGATGGTCAAGTAAAATTACCTAGTCTTCAGTTAGAATAACAGATAATTAAATCCTATCTGTCCTTATTTTTATATGGCTCAAAACCGTAATGATACAAAGTTTGTATGCAGAAGTTTGGTTTGGGTTTTTTTTCATTAGATCTATTTGTATCAAGGAGAAAAAAAGTAGGTAAAGTTCTGCCATATAAGAAAGGGTGATAAGACACTGGGATGGGTTGCCCAGGGAGGTGGTGGAGTCCCCGCCCCTGAAGGTGTTTAAGGTGGACATAGCACTCAGTGCTGATTGACAGCATGTTTGGTCAAAGCTTGGGCTTAGTGACCCCAGAAGTTTTTCTAACCCAACTCATTCTGTGATTCAGTAATACAGAAGCAACTGAGTTAAAGTTCAAGGATGGCTCTACAACTGAAAACATCTATTCTTCTGCTTAACTAGGCTTTCTTCTTCATCATCATCTGCAGTGTTCAGCACAGATGGTTCCTAAACAGACCTGTATTTAGCTCCAACGTGCAGCCTGGGTCGCTATTTCTATCAGAAGTTGGTGCCAGAAATAGTAACCTCTTTTACTGTATGAATTGGCTTTTACACTTGCAAGACACGGTCTGTTCAGCAGAACAAAAGTAAAATAAAGTGAGTACTGAAAAAAAGAGCATGGAAAATTAGCAGCAATATGTACAAAATGATTGTGCACCTTAACACTGCCACTTTGTTATGCAATGTATAGCTGTATGTTCAATCTTCACTACTCAGGAGACAGAACAGGTACATAAAAGGTGTATTATAAATACGGCTTCTGTGAACTAATGAATTTTTAAACAACTGGCATTCTGATGCACTATAGAAAACAGATTAGACTAGCATAATCTAAAACCAGATTACCATAAAAAATATAGTGCCGTTCTACAGAAATGACCCTTGTCAACAACAGAAATTCGGACACAATTCTATTACAGACCACAGTACTGTTCTTCCAAGAATCTTTAGTAATTGGATTGTCTAGTCGACCTTCATTGACTTTCATTCATCCTGTCTTGCTTCATGTTAGTCTTGCTTAGAAAAACTAATACAGGATGATGAGGACAGATCTATAAGTTATGCACTAAAGCATTGTGAATGGGAAATACACTGATCTGGAACTAATGGCACAGATTTTGCTCCTATCAAAAAGATCTATGATAAGTGAGATAGGATTTAAAAATTTTCTTTTTATGTATTGCAGCCTGTTATATATACGAATTCCAGTTCTGTGTTGTTTTACAGAAATTCAATATTTTGCCTACTCTGAATTAGGCTTTGTAAGTATTAGTTTATTTTACATTCTATTCAATAAATTAAAGCGCATAAAGGTAAAAGCAGAGATGATAATGCAAAAAGAACGACCAAGATATCATAATAAAAGCCTCTCAAACTCCAAATAAAAAGCCTCACAATTAATGAACACCTACAGAAGCTCAAACAGAAATAACTGAAAAAAGAGATAGAAATATAAAAAGCAAATGGCACAGAACATATACCATGTTCTCTTATTTAAACAGGTGCACTGCACTGTCTGTAAGTAGATCTTAATATGCAATTTTTTCCATGCAATATACATAAATAAAAGTTGCAAAAATACGTAAAATACTCCTCAGAAGAATAAACTCTGCTAGAGTAAAAATATGCTGTCATGTAAATAGAGACTCAGTCATGAAGCTAAGTATTCACTACAAAAGGCAATACTAATGGTAGAAGAAGACCTTTTTGTCCCAATTCCTTACTACACAGATGTTTTTTCCATCTTGTTCGGACGCCAGCTTAAGCAAACTTTATTTGGGCACCAATGGAAGGAGGAAAGAGTCAGGGAGGGATTGTTAAAATTCAGTTTTACATTTCAAAAGAGATTAAGTTTGCAAAAAGCTCATCGGCCAATTCAAGTCCTAAAACTTTTTTGCCTTATCTATGCGTTATTATCTACTTCAGATTGAGAACCACATGTCACCTGCTCCAAAACCTGCCTTGCATGAAGCTTGTGGCCACACTCTCCAATACTGTGTTTAAGATATCCCATACTCAGTGTGCATTTCTTTGGTCTGTCTCCCCTGAAATTCTTTGTGCCATAACCTACCATGATGTGCAGTTCGGCTAAATTCTGGTATAGTTTTGGTTTAAGTCCTTTTTACCAAGACTTCTAGAATACATTAATTTCAAAACATGCAGGCAAATCACACAGAGCAAAAACATTTACCAGGGACTAATTTAGATCACAGGTGACTTCAACCAAAATCGCAACTATGCAATACATACAAAAAAGGAAACATAAAGCAAAAAGATTGCTAATATACAAAAATACCCATATACTGTAAATCAAGGCAGTCAGGCTACTACTGTTCTATCAGCAGGAAAGAAATTAAATATCATCACATGAACATCTAAAAAAAAACCCTAAAAAAATCACAAATCACACTAATGAAGTAGTTTTGAGAGAAGATGCTTTACTACACGTGTGCGTACATAGGTACTTCCTACTTAACTTAAAATTTGCCTTATTATCTCTGTACTAAAAGTATTAGATGATGCCTCTTTCCCATAAAGGGGAAGATGACTTTGCCTCTCTTTTGACTAACACTTCCAAACTACTCTTTAGGGTCAAAAGGGGTCAAAAGGAGGGTCAAAAGAAAGATCAAAATATTACAGTAGAATACTATTGAATTTTACACAGTTAAACCAAAGCACGTACTTTAAAATATTTAAGATTATACAAGCCTTCCTAGACCTCTCAGTAGGAAATTAAAAGTAAATTCTGTTATAATTTAACCACATTTAAATTCAAGTACAAATTCAATTTCATTTTTAAATTGCTTTCCACAGGAGACTACAATACTCAAGCTATTTACTTACAGATTTAGTCTTAAGGTTCAACCAAACAAACCAGGGCACTCATTAGCATCTGGTCCTAACAATATTTTAATAATGTAATTTCTCAGGAATACATTATACTATTAGATTGACCATAAATATAGATCCACCTCATTTTAAATTAATGGCCATTCAGCACAAACTTAGCTTACAAACACGCAAAAATAAAGACTGCTATATACAAAAAAGGGCTCTTTTGCTGTACCTCCCTCAGAAAACAAAAGGCAGAAATGGTGGAAAATAACATTTCTGTTTCAAAGATTTATTTAAAACTTAAACTGGAAAAGACTTCTCCTGTTCAACAGGACTGATACACTTCCTGCTTTCCACAAGCATCAACTCAAATTACATTTGTCATAAAAGCTGTGACAAACTAATTATAATTGGCAAACGCATTTAATTCATGACCCCATATTGCAATTACAGAACACATACAAAAATATGGCACAGAAAATCTGTCATCATGCTCAAGTTCTCAGGACACCCAAATTTCATTACTGAACAGCAGAAGGCAAGGCTCATCTGAACTAACTGCCAGAATGTATTTCTTCACCTTCAGTAAATGCAACCACTTGCTTTATCAAAACAGAAATTCAACAGCTTCCAGCTTTAACTTCCAGTAGTACTACAAACTTCTATAAGCATGCAAAAGAGAAATATAAATCTTTCTATTCCTTCATCTTTGAAGGAAACTAACTGAAAAGGAAATTATTCCCATTCTTTAATAAATACTTGTAAAGATTCAGTTAAATCCTCAATATTTTCACAATCTTGGTTTACAGCTTTGAGTGGTTCCTTTTTGTTAGAAAAAAGATATTTTTACAGAACAAACATGCAGTCTTTCATAAAATAAAATATTGCTGCTTACTAATGGCTGCTGCAGGAGATGCCATTATGATTGCCATAGTTAGTAAAGCTTATGTTTATCAGAAAGCCCTGTAGGAGGGCACAGCTGCATCCTGGCCAGCTAGAGGTTGGCTGATGCTGAGAGTCAGCTACGCGCGGACAGCAGGCTACAGCTGGGCCGGCCAATGGGTGCCCTTCTGTTAAGTTTTGGTTATGCCTGGCGAAAGCTGAAGGTATAAAATGAGAGTGTTTTCTACAATAAAGTGATTTCCTTCGCATGCACAAGGGTCCATGTGTCTTTGTTCCCCATTGCTACAGGCTGCAAAATATGTTCCATTATTAACTGAAAGGGATGAATTAATCCATCTGCATAAGTGACTTTTTACAAACAAGTTAAAAATAAAAATTCTTTGTAAGTATTTTAAGATCAACTTAAGTTTTAGATGTCCTGCGCACCCCTGCTACCTCAGACCCCATGAGGATATATACCTGCTCTGAGGCATTTTGTAACAATTCACTACCCCAGCCTCACATTTGAGGAAGGGAGGGGAAGAGTGAAGAGGATTGAATTTCTATCCTTGCCCTCATCTTTATGCATCACTCCAGGAGTTAGTATCACTAATCTACCCATGATACAAGATGAAAAGATCAACTAGAGGGTAAGGACTGAAGAGTTTAAAGGAGCATTTTATATTATGTTTACCAGCTGGCCTCATCACCTACATTATGGTAACATCAACTAATTTATACCTTAAGTATGAAAAAACAACCCCAAAATTTTGCAGTATACTCAATTCAATACTCAGGAGAATCATAATTTTACAAGGTAAATTTACCCTTTTAGAATGCATGTGGATTTACAGAGTTTCTCCCTGATTTTTCAGAGGATTGAATACCTGGCTATAAAGACCAGTGCTCCTGTTTTATCTTGATAATAGTGAAAGCCTTACAATGATACAAATCCTTCCTAATTATTCCAACATGATTTTTAGATACAGAACTCTAAGTACCTCTGTAAAAGGCCACTCAAAGTATTCCTTCCACTTCTGTAGCACAGAATGTTATTTTTTAATCTTATTTTCTTTTTGATACTGATAGCATGAAGCATCAAAGTGACTTGTTCTTTTTTGGTTGACTTTATCCCGCAAATTATTTAGCACTAAACAAAACAAGACTTTTGGAACATATTTAGTTTGAAATACTAAATAACTGTAGACAACCACTATCTTCAAACTGTTTTAAATATCTGGGTTAGAAAACAAATCTAAATTCTCAATATAAATTATCTCTGATTCCCATTATGTCACAATTTTATTAAGTACAGTTTACATGCATCTGTATTAAATTATCAGCACACCCTAAATTATTTATTGAAAAATGCAAATAAAAATGTAAAAAACAATTCTTCATCTTAAAAAATACTACCCTCCTACCAAATGAGGAAATTTATTATCAAAATATGTTTACTCGTGACTTGGAAAACACTGCTTCCAAAACTAAATGTCTTTCACCAAACAACACGTATATATAACCTGAAAGCCTACAAAAATGTCAGGAAAATTAAAATTAAAGAATTGAAATAAAAAAGAGATTACCATTGCATTATAAATTTTGTAACAAGAGTCACACACCAGGAATAATTTATATTAACAAACGGTTATAGGAAAATGAATGTTTTTCAGCCTATTTTTTAAGCAGAAGAATGCATGATAATTTCTAAAAATTAAGAATCATTTTCCCCTTCGCTATTCACAACACTCAATCAAAAAGACTAATGTGTCCACATACTAAGAAATACATATCAAGCATTTTAATTTAGTACCATTCTGAGTAAGAAAAAATTTCCATGTAACCACAAAATAGGTCCATGATTCAGTGGTCTAGCAACTTAGTATTTCTTCTTTGTGTAAGAAGAGTATGAATAAAATATTCATCCCCTCTGGGATAAAAGATGACTTTGCATTGTCTTCACTTTTAATGCCCCTAGAGCTATAGAAGCATATTTTCTCTTCTATATTGTGAGTAAAAAACCACACAAAAACCCCAGCTTATTTGACAGCTTTACTGTTAACCCTAATAAAATAATCTCATTACCACCTAAAATCTTTTTAAAAGAAATAAACTTTTATTTTGGCTTCCTCTGTGCAATATGATCTTACACATTCAAATTAATTTCATTTACTCTAGCAAATATATATATTTACCACAACTTCAAGACTTTTAAAGGGGATGGAAGTTCATTTTACAGTACACATTCAAGTAACAAGTGTTCCATTCTCATGCTGCTTCCCTTCTAAAATGACCTCACAAGAGCATGATTATTGTTCACAAATCATGGAGGTCTTGGTCATGTAAACTAGTAAATAAATGTCTGCCTCCTTTTGGTTTACTCCAAGAACACTGTCTTTTTCACAAATAAAAATGTATTTCATTTGCCTAGTTACTCTGATTATCTTCTGAAGGCCTCCTAGACACTTAAATAAACCCTTTAATTTCCTTGGTCAAGAATTTGAAAAATCCATGTCCCTTTCATTAAAAACACCATGACCTCCATAACATAAGTTTGTTTTGTTGCCACATCCCTCTAATAGGCAAAACTAATCTATCGTTCTCGTACTGTTTTTATTTCATATGAAAAAACTTAACTTTCAGGTGAAAAACAAAGAGCAAAGCAGACAACGCTCTTACTGCTATCGTACAATACCAACTCAGAACCAGTTGTTTCTGACAGCTTCTCACATATTAAAGCTTTTGCTCATTACAAAGAAACAGTCAGCATGAAGTCTGTAACTCTCTCTTTATCCAAAGTCATTATATGCATCCCTGTGTATGCTACAGGAATAAATACTTTTCACATTCTTCACTAGGTCTAAAAAAGCTTCCTCAGTGAAATAAAGTGTTAAAGAAAGTGATTAAAAAGTGATTAAAAAGTGATAAAAAAATGAAGCAAGCCAAAACACTAATATAAGACTGAGTGCATCTATAATCAGATGCCTTCATCTACCCAACATAACCAAATTTCTAGTATGTAATTCATCCACAATACAAGTTTGTGAAATCTACATAACATTAATATATATATGACAGTGGTAACAGAGCCACTGTAAACTGAGGCTAACATACATAAAGAGACAGCGAATACCTGGTACTTACTTAGGCCTACAAAACCACCATAAATTTTAGGAGTAAAATGGGTTTGATACCTTGACATCAAATATTTATTTTAGGAGTTAGTATGACGGAATGACCAAAATGGTTTGGGATGGAAGGAACCTCTAAGATTACTTATGACTCTCCTGCCATGAGCAGGGACACCCTGCCCTAGACCAGGCTGCAAAGGGTCCCAAGCAACATGACCTTAAGCACTTCCACAGATGGAACATCCACAACCTCTCTGACCAGCTCTTGCCAGTGACTCACCACCCTCAAAGTAAAGAATTTCTTCCTATATCTGATTTAAACCCATTCTCATGTTGGAGTCCATTGCTTTTTGCCCAGTCACACTATGCTCTTGTGAACAGTCTCTCTCCATCTTTCTCATGAGCTCTGTCCAGTACTGGATGGCCACAGTTAGGTCACCTCAAAGCCGTCTCTTTGCTAGGCCAAACAATCCCAATTCTCTCAGCCTTTCCTCCTATGAGAAGTGTTCTCTCCCTCTGATCACCTTGGTGTCCCTTCTATGGACTCTCTCCAACAGCTCCATGTCCTTCCTGTGCTGGGACCTCAGGGCTGGAGGCAGCTCTGCAGGTGGGGTCTCACCTGAGCAGGGCAGAGGGGCAGAATCCCCTCCCTCCCCTGCTGCCCACGGGGCTTTGGGTGCAGCCCAGGACACACGTGGCTTTCTGGGCTGGCAGTGCCCATGGCTGGCTCATGTCCAGTTCTCCCCCCCAGCACCCCCAAGTCCTTCTGGGCAGGGCTGCTCTCGATCTGTTCATCCCCAGCCTGGGCTGCCCTGACCCAGGTGCAGCACCAGCACTTGGCCTTGTTAAACTTCATGAGATTCCCAGGGGCTGCTGCTCGAGCTTGTCCAGGTTACTCTGGGTGGCATTCTGTCCCTCAGGAGAATCAGCTGCACCACTCAGCTTGGTGTCATCTGTAAACTTGGTGAGGGTGCACTCAACCCCTCCATCTGTGTCATTGATGAAGACATTAAGCAACACTGGTCCCTGTACCCTGTACCCTGTCCCCTGGGGGACACCTTTCATCACCTTTCATCCATTAGGACTCAGAGCCATTTATGACTACCTTCTGGATACGACATCCAACCAATTCATTACCCATCTAACAGGCCATCCATCAAATCTATGTCCTCCAATTTACAGAGAAGGATGGTGTAGGGGAATTGTGTCAAAGGCTTTACAGAAGTCCAGATAAATGACATCTGTAAGCTCTCCCCCGTCCAATGGTGTGGTCACCTCAACACAGAAGGCCACCAGGTTGGTTATTTTAAAACAATGTGAATCTTATAAAGTTAAAGACACTTGGAACATTTAATAGAATTAGAAGGTTACACAATCTTGTTCAAATCTCTTCGTCCAAGTTTCATGGATACCATGTAATTGTAATGAGTGATGAAACTCTTGTAGCACTTGAAAATATAGGGAAATATATACACACAGTTCATGTAAGGTGATGTATACGTAGCACATTCTATATCCCACAGTGAAGATATGTTCACAATTGCAATTGTTTTTCAAGCAACTAATCGTCTTTTATTTTTCAGGTTTCATACTAGCCATACATCACAGAAATACAGCTGCAGCAATTCCACAATTTACAGACTCATCTGCTCCTCCTCTTTTACAAACATAAAAGGACAAGATTTCCCCAAATTTTCCACTATAGGCCACAGGTATAAAATCTTGCCTCCCCAATGCACCAATACAAATTCCATAGAGAGAACTGTTCAGTTCTGATTATGTGGACTCTAGTTGAAACATATGGTCACCATTTGTTACAAGTGATAAGATAAATACATATATTAAGGCAGGGGGAAGGAAAAAGTATTAAATTGCTTATGCTCTTCAAACTGAAGCACGGGATTAAGAAGCTTTTTACTCATGCCACACAGCAAACAGGAGAAGAAAAAAAACTAGATAATTTCCTGCATATTGTAATAAATACAAGTTAACATGAAGACAGAAGAACTATGACTACAATTGCCTAGGTCTAAGAAAATCATAATTATAAAGTTTCTTATACTTTAATAACTTTACTACATAAGGAGAAACGGGAGAAGATATTTTACTGAAAAATACTACATCGATCAAAATAATACCTAAAAAACAGCATTTTATAGCTAAGCTCACAAAAAAATACAAATCATTTAATGGACATTACCATTCACTGGGATACCACAAGAGTTTTTAAAATAGTTAAATCTTGCTCAAATAACTTTACATATTAGTCTTCCTGGGTAGCACACATTATTTAATATGAGCCATTATTTTTAAAACAAATGAGAAAACAAAACACAGAATGTCACTCCAATTTCAGATACAAATATTGTTACTGGCTGAAATTATTTTAATCTGTCTCTTAGGGAGGACAGCAAATTTAGAAAATTTAACCAGCCCTGCAGTTTGCCTTTTGATACTGTGAGCTGTTAAAACAAAACTACGTTCTCCCTATGAAAAGTCCTTCCAAAAAGAAAAAAGTGCAGGAAAAAATGGGGTCTTACACTATAGGTTAATGGACATAGTATTATACCTTTATTACTGGCTAACAGACAAGCTATTAAGTATCCATGTTTATTCACCTTATTGCAAGTACTCTAAGTCTTCAAGTTTCATTGATGAAAAGATGTAATATGCCATACTATTCAAGCATACAAAACAGATAAATTAGGAGTTCAAATCATACCTGAAGGAGACTTTTTTTTAAAACACCTTTCAAAAGAATCACAATTTCAGACACACTTGGGAAGTGTAATCAGTGTACAATCAGTGAAAATGAGAAATATTGCACAGAAGTGGAAATTATTTTGGTTTGATTTATATATCAACTTCACAAAGCAGAGGTCACACTAAACAGAAATATTTGATTATAAGAAACAATACAAAGAGGTATTCTCTTCATAAGTTTTTTACTTACTGAACTGCATGCATTACCAGTAATTTAATTTAAAATAAACCTCTGTTACATTAGTCTGATCAAGCAGGACACCAAAATATTCTATCAGTCTGATGCAGAATTAGATTTCAGGCATGAATTAGTTAAAAACCTGAAATGCATCAGACATGATGAAAAGATAGACAGGATGTGATTTAATATAGTTCTCTGGTTTACACTTGTTTGAAATATAATTGTTTACGTGCACTCTGATCTAGTCAGCACTGCAGCCAGAGGACATTCAGGCTACTTAGCACAGGCACTATTGGAACAGGCTGGACATCAAGATTCTCTTCATAGCAGCTTCAGAGTCATGTCCCTTCATTTAGAAATTGGAGTAGAGTTCTACATGAAATGTTATGGTAGCAGATTAATGTTTATGTTACATCCTGTAAGAATTATTACATGAATGGGACCGACCTACAAAGAAAAGTTGCAGGAAAATTAGTCATTAAAATGGTAATCTTCTGCATTCACTACTGTGATTGACTACTTCATTACAATCACAGTTTGATATCTGCAGTAACTGGTAGGCGCAACCTCCAAACACAGCAACAATAAAGAAAAAAAAACTAAACAGAAAGCTGCTAAAATAGAACTTCAATATGCATGTACGCAAAGACTCAGATTCAAAACACACTTTGGTTAAAAAAAATTATATTGCACAGATACATATACACAGCCTTGCATATACTTCAGGGGAAATTTAATTTATAGATTTTTAGCAAACAATCATCCCTAGCCCAGAACAAAGCAAATCAAGTGGAAGCTCTGTACAGTCCTGTATACCTTTGTTTAGCTGCAAATGATATACTACTACATCTAGTAATAAAAATTTAAACCATTAAGATAGAAATTAATGTACAATTTATTTTAATTCTTGCACTAAAAACCAGCAACAAGAATCCCCAAAACAGACAACTTTTGCTTTGTCCTAACCATAATAGCAAGGAAAATCAATTACCTCCAGCAGGCATTGAAGAAAGGATGTTTATAGCTGGAACAGATGATCTACTCAAATTATTCATAAAAAATATTTCCATGAGTTGTTTTTTCAACAGACCTTTTAGCAAGTAGATTGTCAGGACACAACAGGAGATCTTTTTGTTGTGCTTTATTTGATCTCATAATATTTAAAGCAATCTTGATTTTTTCTGAATGAGCAACCAACAAAGTTCTTGGTGTTATTTGGTAAGAAAATCATATATACATTAGTATACCTGGTTGGCATAATTTACATTGCTAGTTTTGATCTATTAGAGTTAAGTCTGAACAGGCTGCCTGGATGCAGATGGCAAAAGGAAACTGAGAATATGGAGCAATAATAATAAATAAAGTACAGGCAGGGAGGCACCTAAACATATTAATGATATCTATTTGCCTTTTTGTCATCTGGATTAAACAATTTTACAATTCCAAGGCCTAAGACTACAATACGAAGACAAATTATCTCATAAGAGCCCTCACTGACACAGAAGAAAACAAAGAAGTGAGAATCTACACCTTCAACATGTGCACACAGATACAGAAACTAGAAATGCAGCTCGTTGCTCTCTGCCATCATATCAAGGTGATATTGATATGATACCACCTGATTTCAGGTCATATCATATCAGTATCACCTGAATACAGGCCCAGGAAATCAATGCTGAAACAGGTACAGGAAATCAATGCTGAAACATTACCAGTGGTATTAGGGGAAACTAGGTGACAATGACATGAACATGTACATGAGTTTCCA
Organism: Hylia prasina; assembly: GCA_013397195.1. Lineage (NCBI taxonomy): Eukaryota > Metazoa > Chordata > Aves > Passeriformes > Sylviidae > Hylia > Hylia prasina. Next base: position 137,092 of record VYXD01006836.1, read on the forward strand.
CCATGGAAAATGAAAGGGAAAAAAATCAAACCAACCCAAAAAGAAAGCAGCAAAAAAGTGGGTAAAGAGAAAAAAAATTATGAAAGATCTTCCATTTTGCTTAAATATGTCACGGTGTCTTGGTTTAAAATCATAGTAGGCAGCTAAATATCACTCAGCCACTCAATGAATCCTTCATGCTGTGAGATGAGGGAGAGAATCAGAATCGTTAAAGTGAGAAACTTGTGAGCTAAGTAAAGGAAGTTTAGATTTAAAAAAAAAAAAATTAAAAAGTAAAAACAAAACTAAGAAAAACAAATTTTGCAAAGAAACCCATTTAGCTCAAATCCGCAAATCCCAAAACACTGGTGGTCTGGCCAACCACCTTTACCCATCTGAGTTTTCTTGCTGGGCATGATTGCCATATGGCCCAGAATTTCCCTTTGGTCATTTGGGGTCACCTGTCCCAGCTGTGTCCCCCCCAACTCCTCGTGCACCCCCAGCCTTCTCACCAGTGGGGTGAGAAGCAGAAAAGGGTTTGGATCAGTGACCAGTTACTGTTGCTCAGCTTGCCCTGACCAGCAATAACAAAAACGTTCCTGTGTTACCAACACTGTCTGCAGCACACAAACAAACACAGCGCCATGTCAGGTGGTATGAATTTCACTCTAACCCAGACAAAATTAGTACAGAGTATTATCACAAACCCTCATTTTGGTTTAAGAAATAAAAAGGTTTTAAAAACCCAGAAAACTCAACTAAACAAACCCCAAGACCACCCTAAAACCACCACACACATCTTTAAACAAATAAACCAAATTGTGAATAGACACATAAAACTCCAGACATATTAAGTAAATGTTTTGAGTCGAGGTTGCTGACAATTTTTTTTTTTTCCTGATCATTCTAATTTTTCCCAATGTAACACCCTTCATATCATCCTTCTAAGATGGTAAAATATGACAATTACAAGTGGGAAAGAAATCTTTTAATGCCAGAGCTGTAAAACAAGCTATATAAATCAATAAGGGAAGATGAGTCATTACTTTACTGAAAAACACAAAAACTATTGCCTGCCTCCTAAACCTTCTGATGAATTTCTTCACAAATCAGCTGCAATTTTGTGAAAACAGCAAATTACACAATATATAATGCTCTGCATAATCAATAATTCCAGCTTCTGGCAAAGCAATCAATTAGGTTGGCTCTCAAACTATTGTCAATAGTGCCCATGTACACTGTTTAATGACTTCCAGTTGTACTGCAACATCAATTTTTATTCTCTTTTTGTTGGGGGTCAGGGGAGAGAGAGACAGAGACGGCAAGAATGAAGTTCCCCCTACAAGCAAATACAAAGAAGAAAAATTATTATTCCTATTCCTAGTGTAATATCTGGAAATGTATTTTTGTTTCTTGTCTTTCTCCATCTCCAACTCACTCTCCAATTCTCATAACCTCTATAAAATGAGCTGAATATAAATAAGGCCTCAGGCTTCATATTAGGCTTTCCTTGGCAGCCTCTGTCTTCAAAAACAAACAGAATGACCAGCTGGACAATGATAATACTCACCTCCTACCTTGCTCCTTTATCCTTGGATACTTAGCTGTCTTTGTCTCATTACCTTGAAATGAGAACTTCAAGACCCATCGTTTGGCTCTCATTAACTCAATCCCTCTTCTCCTGACCTCTTTAGTATAAATTATTCTAACAATTAACAGAATACATTTTAAGGAAAGAAAAAGGACACAGAAGCAATTGAAAAACCTGAAGCACATATTTATCTAAAGTAGGCCAGGGTCTGCTTAGCATCTGTAATTTTCACAACATTTTAGAAGGGTTTTTATAGATGAAGAAAATACAGCGTCAACTACTTATGTGACTCAAGTTTTTCATGGAATATTGACAAAAATTATTAAACTGAGGAAGGTTTAAATCAATACAGGAATTTAAGGGCAAAAAAAGTAAAAATAGCAATGATGGAGATAGCAAACAACTAGACTGAAAGGAGAATAGTTGAGCTGGGTGGACTGAACAGTTATAAACAGATTTTGTATAACAGTCTTGAAATGGATATTACAGAGTTTTATCAAGAAGGACGTGCAATCCCCAAAAAGCAGAATACAATAAACTTTACTGATGAAGTTGGAAGTATAACCAACACAAGATAACTGCCCTATAACGTAACAGGTAAAGTCTTCTAGAAGTGAAAGGAAACACAATTCCACAATGCTTTCAGGAAAAATATGTAAAAGCTCTTAGCAATTCTGTTCACTCATTTTTGCAGCAGACAAACATAGAAAAGAGGCACCAAAATCATGGAATTGAAGCAAATGAGAGCACAGTGTTTATCAAAGATTTGATCTCTCACTTGAGATACAAGGAGATACTAGGAGGTGACAACATAAGGAAAAACTATTACTTAAGTATAATTATAACTGCAACTCTTGCGTGGAAAGACTTGTAACAAAGATTTAAACTTCAAATTTCACAGCAATTCAACTTCCTAGTATTACAAGTATAAGTAATCTATTTATTAGATCAAAACAGATATAAGCAGCTCTAAATCACGAGATTAGCTATGGAAGTAAGTTGTGAGATTTCCTGACATAATGGGTCTCTCCTGCATATGTTTCCATATATTCCTTACACTAGTTAATTAGGTAAGTTTCATAGACTTTAGGAACATCAAGGTTTAATAAGAAAAACAAAACTTAAAAGCAAAGTTTTTAAACTTAAACTTAGAAGCAGAAGTAAACTCAACGAACAAACCAAAACCAAATCACACAAAAACCCTACAAAACCAACTGCATCCACCAGGCCGGGACTTTCATCAAGCAGTCAGAGTCACTATATGCACATGGCATATATGCTATTTTTTTTCAAAAATAAGAAGGGATAGATGTGGTAGCCCTTAGGGCTACCCCAAACGGCAGGACCCTCCCATGGAGAGGGGGTGAGGCCTGAGGCCTCTCTGACACAGAGAGCCCTGCAGCCCACAGGCTGTCACAGTTTAACCAAACTCACTCCAGGGAGCCTCTTGGAGAAACAGTCTTGCAGTCATGGAGAGAAAAGTGATTATCCGCAGGAGCCTTTGCGCATCCATGCAGATTGTCTTTCCCCGGTTTGCAGTTGTGGTTGTCAGTTACGATGTGTCAGTTTGTTATTGGTCCCAGTTCTTAGCCCTGCCCTCAGGTTACTGTATAAAAGTAGAGCTCTCCCGAGCTTCTGGGTTCCTTGACTTTAGTTCTTCAAACCTCGATGCCTCTGACCCTCGGGAGCCCCACAATAAAGAAGGCTGAAGAGAAGAGGAACCCATCTCACAGTCTTTCTTATTCATGCGTCGCCTGATCTTCCCCGGAGCCAGGCTGCCTTAACAGCCTCTCACAAGGAGCTGAAATCACTGTCCACCACCCGAGTGCCTGCGCGCTTGGTGTGCCAGGGTGCCTTTTTAAAGGCACTTCTACCAGGGACAGTCGCGGCACCTCGAAGACCCCAGGTGGCCGCAGCAGATAGGTGGGGAAACACCAAATTTGTACGTCCCCAAAATACATACAACATCAAAAGCCTATTGGGCAATAGTTTCCAAGGGAGAGCAATAAGAAAAAAACTGCTTTTTGAAGGAAAAAACTTCCATATCCTTGCAATATATGTTCAGAAAATCAGAATACCACTTATATTAATAAACTTCTTGTGCTTTCAACTGAAGTTTTTTATTTCATGAGATCTTATCTAAGGGATGCCTTTTTCTACCAAATGTTATAACTGTGGTGGTAATTTTCTTGCAATAAACAGATCCAGTGTGTGCCCTGTCCAAACACACTTAACCCAAGGCCTGTGGAATGTGCTTCAGTGGGGTAAAGTCATTTAACAGGGACTGGAAATACAGGAAACCTTAATACTTGACAGTGACTGTCACTAAAAGGGCTATTTCCCACAAAGTTACAACTGTTAGCCTGAAAATGTGTCCTACACAAATAAGAAAAGGTCTCATTTTGCAGCTGTTTTTATTTCCTACCTCACTGCATCATCGCACTGCAAGAACCCTAGGGCACTGGACATGCAGTTTATTCAAACCACTCTTGTTACTGTAAGAATATGAAAACAATATCCCATCTTCATTATGAAATAACCTTGATAGTCTGTATAACATTTGTCAGACTAATAAAATTTGTAAAGATACTTGCTGATATGATGGATTGCATTCTTCACTGCTCCAGTTACCTCAAACTAAATTGCCTGTCATTACAATGATGGCTTCTCTAAGTGCAGTTTCTTAATTTGTTCCTCAGTCTTTCAGCAGTGATTTCACAATAGACTTAAAGTGTTTATGGATCAATAATGTGCAAGAGTAAAATACTGCATTCATACAAAAAGTATTTGTAATCTTTTGGCTTATAGTGTGCCACGACAGAGCACCAGTAGAGAACATAATTCTAAGTAACCAAAAAATAACATCCAACTTAGTTCACAAGGGTCCGCCACCGTGAACAGACAGAAAATCCTAGAGATTCTGAAAAGGACCTCGTGCTGGTGACTCGTGGTTCATCCAGTGGACGAAAAAGAAAGTGAAAAAATTAATCATAAAGTTGTAACCAATACATATCTTCTCCACATACCTGATCACAGTCTGTCCTGCTGAGCAATTCAAATGTGCCTAACCTGTGCTTCCCTCACAATGAGTTCAGGTGGAATGCACGATGTAATGATAACCAGCAGGGCTTGAAAGGAGCCAGAAAATATTCAGAGCATTTACCCTTTTGGCTCACAGCATGATAAAAATGTCTGTATCACTTTCAGTCTCTGAAAACAACACATCTTAATTCATATGGGAACACAGATAATCAGCCCATGCTGACATTTACTTCAGGAAAACGAATAGATACATGTCAGCTATGTATCCAGCCACCCTCCCACATGTTCTCCTCAACAAGACTGGGAACACTGCACAGAAAAGCTCACGGGTCAAGTCAAGGAGCCCACTCACAATAACTGCCACAGGATAAACAGACTCAACTCTTTCATCTCCTCTCCCCTCTGAGGGAAGCAGATGAATGGGGAATGGAAGTTGAAGTTAGTCCCTAACAGCTCCCTTATGCTACTACTCCATCCTCACACTCTTCTCCACCTAGTGTGGCATCACTCCCACTGGATACAGTCCTTGATGAACTTCTCCAACGTAGCTCCATTGAGGTCCTTCAGAAGAAGACTGCTCCAGACTACAGTTCCTGCTGGGAAACCAGCAGGAACTGGAGCCCTCCATAGGCTGCGGTTTGAGGAGCTTGCTCTGGCACATGCTCTCCACGGCTGCAGCGTCCTGCTGGGAATCTCCACAGAGTGCCATGTGGAAATGAGCTCCACAGTGGCCTTCAACACAGTGTGCAGGGGAATCTCTGCTGCAGCGTGTAGAGTACCCCCTTGCCCTCCTCCTTGACTGACCTCAGGGTCTGCAGTGCTATTTCTCACATTTCATTCTCACTCCCCTCTCATGCTCTGCTGTGTAGTAGTTTTATACTTTTCAAAGAATACATTTTACCAAAGGTGCCACCCCATTGCCAGAATCTCACCACAGGCACATACTGCAAGGAGAAATGAACAAATTTTAAAAAAGCCAAACCTAAAAAGAATCCAGTGAACTGGTTGGGATTTTAGATAGGAGCAAGATAAAGATTATTGTATAATGGACGTGAAGATGGCAACTAGACGTAGACTTCCCAATGGTGACTACACTACTCCTAATCACCTTGGTATCCAGGAAGTTTGGGTTCAAACCCATGCCCTGACGCAGACTTTTGTGTTATAATACAAGAGTATTTCACAGAAGTCATAATTATAGGCTCATACTGTTAAACCAGCTTTGATAATCACTAGTCAAACTCCACGTTTTTTAGTTAAAGTACAGAAATTATTCCATCTCACAGACACAGACTTAAGAGCTTCAGATTACATACCTGATCCAAAGCAAGGTCATGAAAGACTGCATATCTATTCAATTCCACTCCTTTGTTTTTACCAGCACTGCTTTAGCTTTAAATATCTTTCAGTTCAAATCGCTGTATCTTACACATTAATATTTTTAACTATAATTTCACATACTTCAATTAGGCTCCTCTAAAGGTTAAAGCAGTATTATGGGTTGACATGGTTTGCGCCTGCCAGGGCCTAAATTTCCTTTGGAAAGGTTGAACACCTATCAGAGGCCAGCTCTTGGCTGTTTAACCAGTGAGGAAAAAAGGACTGCGTTTTTTGCAATACGGAATAAAAAGCTGAGAAGGTGGAGCAGCCACCCTCTTTCTCTCCTGGCGAGCGACCAGGTAACACCTCACAGCAGCTGCCGTGAGGGTCCGGGCCGGGCCCCGCCGGGCCTCAGGCAGCCGCTGTCCCTGTGGAGGAGCGGCCCCAGCCCGAATAACAGCGAGCAGCGAGGGAGGGGAGCAAAAGCCCCGGCAGCTGCCCGTGTCACCAACCGGGGCTCAGAGGATGTCTCCCACCCCACCTTTCCTGAGGGCTCCGGGAGCCGCTGGCCACGGTGAGGGAGCGGCCCATGCTATGAGACCAAGGGGTGGAAAAGAAGGCACCCAGCAGCCTTCCCACCGCCAGCGTGGTTTGGAGGAGTTTGCAGCTCCCGCTGGCAGAGACCATGTGGTCACCGCAGGCCTGGGCA
>VYXD01006836.1:143871-208558 GCA_013397195.1 Hylia prasina
GCTGCAGATGTGTGGCATAAAAGCCACCCGAGGGCTGTTCTCGTGTGACCATGTCTCCATGAGACTCAAAAAGACTCCTTTCCTAAAGAACTGATGGAAGATTAGTTTTTCATGGTAAAACTGATTGAAGTCACAGGTTTTGCCTTTTCTTCAGGTTGTGTGTAGGAAAGTGGGGTTGTGTGTATTTGTGGGGGGGAAGAGAAGATGCTCTGAAAGTTTCATTTGTGGTTTATCTAGTTTTCCTTTCTTATTTTCTTAATGTGTGTAAATAAATCATCTTTTGTAATTTTAAGGTAAGCTTGTTTTGCTTTTTGAACTCTCCTAGTCATATATATAAAATTGCAAACACTAAACCCCAACAAGCAGTAACCCCAGAAGCTAAATTACACAAGAAAGCTGAGTTGCCCATAAAACTATGAACAAACAAGCATTAAAAAGGTCTTTTAAGGTAGTAATAATTTTTCACTTGCTTTTCAATACATCTTATCTCTCTCTCTCTCCTTTAGCACTTCCAAATACATGTGTTAGATGAAACTATCTATTCCAGTGAAAAACCCTATATAAACCTATACACAAAACCTCAGGTTAAGAAATTCTTTTGTGCTACCACATAGCACTATCTTGACTTATAAAAATATACTATATGCATGCATATATAAACATATATATACACACATTAGTCAGGGAATACACACATTTTCAGACAAGCCACCATGCGCCATGAGAGATGTTAAATCTGTATTAATTTTCCAAAGCAAGTTCACCAAAGGATCCCACTGTTTCTATTGAGATCATAATTTAAAGGAACCTTTTGGGTCCACGCGTTCTATGCAGAATGGTGCTACAAATGCCAACAGGCAGATACAAGGTAAAGCATAGGGAAAAACAAAATCAAACAATTCACCAAAAATTTCTAAGTAATACGATTATGCCAAAGTAATTGAGTGGCAACACATTTGCTGGAGGTACATCACTGCAGGTTTGCTCCACATTTTTGAAGATAAAGCCACTTACGTTTTGTGTATTTTGTCCTAGTTCTGTTGCTTTGTAGAAGCTTAAGTCACTGTGTCCCTCTACATTTACAACTTTCAAGTGCTTACAGATGACTAGTATTGCTAAAAAATGTGAAGCTCAAAGGTACAAGTAATTACAAAATTAGGACTTCACTGAAATTATCTAAACAAGGTAAATATTGTTCTGTGCCTGCTAAACTGCATTCCAGATTGTTCAGAAAACTGAAAATAATGTTCTGATTACTGGGATTCAGCAACATCAGTGATAATTTCTGCTCTTGTAACTTGATTTCAATACATACCCAAATAAATGCCTTTGTCAAAACCAGGAGAATCTTCCAATTCCGAAAGACATACTGTTGTAAACAAATAAATCATATCTCTTTTCACCACTGCAGATAGAAGGTGAAAGAACACAGACCTATCTTCTTACTTGCAAAACTTACACAAAAAGACATGATTCAGCCCCAGGGAAGCACTGAACTACTCTCTCCTCACCATTAACAACAGCAAGGAACTAGGAATAACAAGTTTTTCTCCAGAAAAAAAAAGCACAATTTCTTCCTCTTGTTCTTAAAATCAGCTGTAAGAGTTTATATAATAAACACACATTTTCTTCCAAAATATTCATTAGTATGTAATTTTCCTGGACAACACAAGAACGCATCACAGGTATGTAAGGAGCTGCTGGATTCAGATAAACCTAATTTAGAGACTCTTCTCAAGTGCTAAATTGCTTCTGGTAAACAAAATGCATTTTAGCCCAAAATATGTGTTGATATTTTGCACTAACTTTTGTACCTGTTCCTGTTTTGAACACTTCTCCCATGCAAAAAATACAAAAATTAAGAAAGAATCATTTTTCTTTGGTTCATTCCAGGTGTGGGCACGGGTATGGTTTTTGGGGCTTCTTTTTTGGTGTGGTGTTTCTTTCTGCCTCTCCACCACCATTGTTTCAATACTTACAGGAGGTTTATAAGAAAGATGAGGATGGACTTTTTAACAGGGCCCAGCAGCACAAGCAGCAATGGTTTTAAACTGTGAGAGGGAAGGTTGAGACTACCTATAAGGAGGGTATTATGGCAATGAGGCTGGTGAAACACTGGAACACTGAGATATGCCCCATCCCTGGAAAAAGTCAGAGTCAGGTTGGACGGGGCTCTGACCAACCTGCTCCAGTGGAAGATGTCCCTGCACATGGCAGGGAGTTTGGTTTAAACCACACTGAAAGGTCCTAACTCCAATCATTTCATGATTCTATGATTTTCTCACAATAGAAGTTCCTGAATTTCTGTTGCTACACTTGCTGCCAAGTATTTTCCTACAGTGAAAAAAATTAAGGATATTAGTAGAAATACTAATAATGTGAGAAGCTGACTAATTATGAAAACACACCAAATATTCTTAATAATTTCAGTGTATATTTGAAGTCAGTATATAGTTGGGCAAATAAAACACCTGTATTTTTAATTATTCCATAATAATAAAAAAAATCTACTATTGCACTCCTGGCTATAAATGAAATAAAATAACTTCATGTATATTATCATATGTACACATTGCTACATTTTGTTTAAAATAGCTAAAATAAAAAGACCTTCAAAAAGTTAGGGTTAAAAATCTGACACATAGAAGTTGAAGGCATTAAACAGTGACAAATATTTTTTAGTCACAGCTCTTAAGTAATGCCCCCAGTCAAACTTACTTCATTTTTCAACTACTATATAAAAACACACTAATTTTATTAACTAACATTGAACAAAGTTGACTAAATTATTTTCCAATATGCCTTGAAATGATCTCTGAATATAAAAGGAAGGAAACATTAAAAAGCATCAAATAAAACTAACCTTAAATATACAACAGCATATTAAAGAGCAGTATCACTAGTAACAAAATTATTTCACACTGGATTAGCTATAATCACTATTACAATGCAAAAGCACAAAAATTACTTTCTTGTTTACACAGCAGTAATGAAATCCTCTACCTCTTTGGATAAAAATTACAAACAACAACTTTAGCTGCATACAAAGCAAAAAGATAACTTTCTGGTGTCTTCAATTAGATAAATTCCAACTATTAAGGCCTCTATAGTACATTTACTATAGAGGATGACACTAAGAAAAAGAATTAAATCGTTATTGCTTTCTAAAACAACATGACTTGAAAGTTATATAGAAGTGTTTCTGGTTTTCTTCACATGTTAAACTTACAATGCTCTACCACAAGCTTACTATGCTTTAAGGTAGTTTTTGGTCATTCAGAAATATTATCTCCTATCCTACTAATGCTTAATCTCCTGAGCACCTTTTAATGGTTGTAAAAAAAAAATTGGAATTCTAAATGAACTTCATCAATCAAAGCATTTTTTTTCTCTGTTTGTTAATAATCTTTTCAAAATAATTCTATCTTTAAACACTTTTTACAAACAGATATTACTCAACTGTCCACAAATTCTGCTCTCTCCTATTTTTTCAGCTACTTTGTCCAATACATTTACATGGCTTCCAATCCTGTAATTCCCTGCATCATGCACAGAAACATTAAACCAGAAAAACAAAGCATACAAAATACCTAATGTTGCATTTGTTTTATGATGTTGATTCCTTCATCTGATTGAAACCTCATCTTGTACAGATGCATTCTTGCCTCCAATGATTTATCTTATTGCCTTGTTTAACCTTGTTAACCTTTTGCCACATTTTTACATCTTTGCAATGTTGTGTTTCCTCTTCTTAAGTACGTTTCACTGACTACTATTTAATTAAACTATATGGGTTTAATTTTTCTTACTGTCCATTTTCTGTTCTTTTCACTAAGTTGTTTTGTTTTACTTTGTTTGTTTTGTTTCCTGAAGTTGTACACACTAATAGATGTGTGGGTGTGTCCTGCAGCTAATTTTGGGATTTTTGTCCTTGAACTTTTATTTTGATTTGCAACACATAGTAGCCCCATTTACTGACAGGTGCTCATATTGGAAGTTTTTCACTCAGCGCTAGAACACTGGTTGTATCTCCTGCATAATTAGTTCTTGCATGTCACTCACAGTCTATACATCTCACTTTAGTTGTATCTCACTGGGAAATCCTCTCCCATTACTACTTCCTGCTTTCCTACCTCTTTCAGTATGTTCCATGCAGCCATAGGACCATAACAATTTTCCTACAACATGAAAACTATTTCTCTCCTGGCTCCCACTTTAAAATACAATTCCCTTAGTGTACTAACTTCAAGCTGAAATCATTAATGCACCACATATAAAACACAACTTAGGTTGAAACTAAAAAAAACCCCACCATTTCTCCCCTTCTATTTTTTACTGCAACAAAAAGAGATTTAATGAAAGCTAGCATACACATAATCTAAAAGTCTTTCTTTACAAAATTATGTAACAAGAGTTCAATTAACAGACCACTGGAAATATTCACCCGGATCTACTAGGCTTAGAAACAGCAATCTATACCAGATTGTCTTGGATTTCATATTGACAAATGTAAAATAAATATACAATAAATGTAAAATATTTCTAAAATAAAAAACAAACACATAAAAAATAAAAATAAATACATTATTCTGAAATAAGCACCTTTTCTTCTTTTCTGCCCTTATTTTCACCATTCCCTCACTTTTCCTGCTCATGAAAACTCTTTTTAAAACAACCCTAGCATTCAAAAAGTTTTGTTATTCTGAATTTGCTATGAATAAGATGTATTTATGACATGAAACAGATTTATAATACCACACTTCTACTTTAAAAATAGATTGTCCTCCTCTGCCCTGAAGTCACATGCAAGTAGTACAGTGCAATTCTTGCTCATAAACTACAATGTTCTATGCTTCCACAAAATTGCTGGATATCAAGGTTAAAGATAACTTCCCCATCAAAAGCAGATAAACACAAATTTAAACTCTTGAAACAGCTTTATACTCAAGGGAAGTAAAGTGTTTCTTTTGTAAATACAAAGTCCAAACCAGAAAAAAAAGTTACATTCATACTTCAGAACTCCAAATGAATAAGCAAAGGTACATATTATTAATGTACTTCTTTCAACTTGTTTCCAAAACATTATTACAATATCATGACTGCAATATCTCTGAATTTTTATTTTTAGTAAATGAAATACCTTAACTTCAAATTTAGAAGGAAAAAAGTCACTTATAGAAACTTATGAGAACAGAAAGCATGGAATAAGAATTCTAAACCCCACATCTTCCTTAAAAATCAGTTTCTGATTAGAAATCTATATCCTTTCTTATTAATACTACCAAAATTTTCAAACTAAAAATGTTACTTACAAGATCCATTTTTGTTGTATCAACAGTCTAAGATAACCATACAACAAAAAACCTATACTACCTACTTATTAGCTGTTGATATAGATTAAGACTTTGATGCAGTTCTAAAATGCCACCAGTGGAGGGGGGAAGCTACAAATTTATCACCTTACAGAAAATACATTTTTTTAATGCCTTTTTGTTGTTGTTGGGTTTTGGGTTTGGTTTTTTTTTTTTTGACACAACCAATGACAATGTGTCAGCTTGGACATACTCCATACTGCACCACAGGTATCCTGAGATATTTTTGGAGCACCCAAAGACACTGCACTATTCATATACTGATTTACTGCCTTGTTTCTCTTTAAGAGAGGAAATCCATACATCTCTAACACAGATGCCATAGCCATCCAAGAAAGGGAAATGCTTTCAAATTCATGCTCAGGATATTGTATTTCCTGGTATCCTTGAGTTTAATAAAAGACAAATGAAGTTTCAAAAATAATACTTATGTCTGACAATATCCATTATTAGAAACATTAAATAAACAAACCCAGGTATTCTGAATAGAAACAGAAGGTACTGGGGATGGCAGGGGGTGTAGGCTGTTTGTTGTTTTCTCATTTTTTGTATTAGACAATGACAAAGAAAAGCAGCCTGTTTCATCTCTTGCTGACAGTATACCTAAACACAAACAGACACAATCTGGAAGCCAGTTAGCTTAATGGAACCACAACCAGCAGACAGAGGGACTCCATGCCCATAAACACCCTACTGGCTTTTAGCCCAGAAAATTCAGTCACATGACCCAGAAAAAAAGAGGAAGACTAGCAAAAAATAACTAAGGTAAAATTAGAAACTTACTGTAAAATATCAACATTTATAAAGATTTTTTAAGATCTCAGTGAGCATCTTTTATGCATTGATAATTAGAAACAAGCACACTGAGTCAAGTACATGGTCAAGAACTCAAGCGATATCTTTATTCTTCTAACAATCTTGAGATTTGGAATAGCCAAATTAAATTTCTCTTCACATCATGTTTAAATATATAATGCAGAAATGGTACTTGGGATTTTCTGGAGAGCACCATAAAGAAAAATGCAAAAAATATTTGCAAGACACTGTGTTGCATGTTTTCTCAATCCCTTGTTTTTCTGCTAACATGAAAGATAATCTATGTTATGGTATCTTATCCTAAACAGAGCAAATTACAAATATGCAAACCAAAACTCCTAGCTTTCCAAATTCAGACTGCTTGAATTCTACCAAAAACAAAAAGACATTTACTCTAGAGAGAAACATTTTTCTCCAAATCCAAATGTGCATCTTATTCAAGACAGATAAAAAATTGTAGCCACTGAGTCCTTATTTTATAGCAACCGAAGAATGAAGAATCTTTTTTTTGTTGACATCCAAATTTCAATAACTTAAAACAATTTCCAAGCTTCATATTTTTACCACACTGTTTAATTTCTTCCCTACAGAACAAAAAATCTTAACATTTGCAATTCTGAACTGCAACTGACTTAACTGCTGGATGTTGAGCAGCTGCTTCTCCTTAAAAAATAGAGCAAAACAAAAAGAACTGGGGAAGATATACACTGTACAGTCACATGTGAAGACCTCAGTTTTTACTATATTTTTCAAAATGGTATAGAAATAATAAATAATATCAGATATTTAAGCTCAACTTCATAATAACAGTATCATCTCCAAGGAAAACTAGAAAAATTAAGCATGGAGATAAGATTTCACTCATTAATCTGACTGAATTCTAAATTTAACTGAAGACATTTTATCTTTTTTTTCCTGGGATAACTCAAAATCTAATTATTCTATTCTTCAGAATGAGGAAAATTTGAATTACCAAATAGGTCAAAATTATATTTCTTCCTTTAAAAAAAAAAATCTATCATCTTCAAGCTTCACAAAAAAGTGAGTTTCGCAAGTCCACCAATAACGAACTGGCTTTCTGAGAATTAAACAGAATTTTAAAATTCCATTTTTTTCTGCCATGGCATTAGTCTTGTTTATTTTTCTTGCAATCTTTAATTACCTTAATCTCAGAAAGAGGAAGAAATGATAGGACAACACTAAAAGGCAGAATGGTAGGAGCAGTTCTGAACACGTTGGTTCCTACAGGTACACAGTCTCAGACTCTGAAGTCACAGTGAAAATAAAAGGCCACAGCCACATTTGTAGGTAGGCTGGTGGCAAATGATGCCCAGGAGGGTGGTAAAAAGAAATACCAGTTGATTGAGTACCAATATAAGAGAAGAGGATCTGGTCTATATTGACCTAGCACGCTAGACCATTTCTCAAGCAAACAGTACCTTCTGCTCCTCAAAAATGCTGTGAATATTTTCTGCAGTTAAGTTCAACCTCAGCAGTGCATCCTGTAAGTATTCTATCCAGCAACTGTACATTGTGAAATTTTACAAAGATGTAGTGCAGTGACTTTGGCTGCTACCAGATGTTCACACAGCCACTCTATTTCCTCCTTCTCAAAAGAACAGAGATAGAAAATAAGGTGGAAAAGCTTGTGGATCAAGATAGAGACAGCTGAAGAACAATCAAAAAGGTACCATGAAAGCAAAGAAAAAAAGAGTTCATTTCAGTAACTCTTATTGTCAGGCAACACCCAAAAATATTTTATAGCCACAGTATGTGTAGAAGTTGCTTGGGAAGACAAACTGTAACTACAAATCTCCCTGCAGTCTCCCTATTACCCTCATCTTTATCGCTGAGGATGTGGTATGGAAGAATCCTTTTGGTCAGTTTTGCCACCTGTCCCAACTCTGTCCTTTCCCAACCTCTCATCCACACTCACTTTACATATCTCTGGGAGGGACAGGATTGGACATAAAGCCTTGACCCTGCACAAGCACTTCCCCAACAGCAGCCAAAATACTGGTGTGTTACCAACATTGTTCAGCCATAAACACAAAGCTCAGTCCGATATTGGCTGCAATGAAGAGAGTTACCTTGGAGGCCCATACCTAATGTTCCCCAGGTGTCAATACTGCGTCCAGTCATTAATAACATGGATGAAGAACTGAGTGTACCTCCAGCAAGTCTGCTGATGATGCAAAGCTGAGAGGAGTGGCTGATGCCCCAGAGAGATTTGCTGCTGTTCAGTGAAACCTGGCTGCAGACTAGCGCAGAGAGGAATCGAGTGAAGCTTGGCTAAGGCAGGCACAAGTTCCTGCACCAAGGGAGGAAAAACCCCAGGCACCAGGAGGGGTAAGGGGTGGACCTGCTGGAAAGCAGATCTGAGGAGAAGGATTTGTGGATCCTAGTGGACAATAAGCTGACCATGAGTGCCCTGGGGCCAAGAAGAGAACCTTTAGGTGCCTTAGGAAGAGCTCTGCCAGCAGGACAAGGGAGGGGATCCTGCCCATCTACTCAGCCCTGGTGAGGCACATCTGGACTGCTGTGTCCAGTTCTGGGCTCTCCGGTCCAATAAAGTCAAGTAGGTACTGAAGCAGGTCCAGCAGAGGTTATAAAGACAAGTAGGGGACTGGAGGAAAGGATATCTTAACAGCATGTACCAAGAAGATGAGGCCAGACTCTTCACTTGTGCTCTGGACAAATTAAGGGGTAACAGGCACAAACTGAAACACAGCAAGTTCAATATGAATAAGAGGAAAATATTCTTTACTTTGAGGGTGGCAGAGCATTTAAACGGGCTGCCCAGAGAGACTGGGGAGTCCCAGTTTCCAGAGATATTGAAAATCCACCTGGATGAGATCCTGTGCAACCTGTTCTAGGTGAACCGGCTTTAGGAAGGAGATTGGACTATTTTTTTCCAGAGGTCCCTTCCAATCCCAACCCTTCTGTAATTCTGTATGAAAATGTCTCCTGACATTTCAGTTTCCATGCTTTTCTTTAAACCTTAAAATTTAACTCATGTTTCTACTACAGTCTGAAAATACTCAGCACTCCTAAGACATGAAATGTTATTTAGCATTGATAATTGCTACCAAAAAACATTGCTGCAATGTTTTTTCTGGTCCTGAAATAAAAATTTAGATCCTCCATATCTATTACTCTTTTATTACTTAAACATCTGCTCTATTTGTAATGATTAATTTCAGGGGTCTCCCTGATATTTATCTGCTTAGCAGAGGTTATGGCAATAAATGGAACAATTGATATGGAACCTTTGACAGCTTGTCACTCAACTGTCACAGTTTTCTGATTTGTGTCAAAATTTGTTTGTTCGAACCTTGACAGATGACAAGAGGGTTTGAAGAGTTATGTCTATGGCAAAATGAAGCTCTAATAGGAAAAAATCATATTTTTGAATCATTACAGCAAATAGCTGTAAGTGTGCTAAAACTGAACATTTTATCTGTTGTCATAGGTAACTCAAAGCACACAGTTCAGTAACACTTGTCATACACTTTTTTCTCATCAATTATAATCATCAACTTACCATCATCATAATCGTATCTTCAGCTTTAGCTCTTGACAAAGAAATATCCTGCATTTGTGGAAGACGCTATCAAAATCTAAGTTTTTCTCATGGACTGTGTCATTCCTTCACATTCTTATGTGTATGAATTTAAGAGCAATTTTCTATCTAAGGCCTTGCTTTGAAACCACAATCATCAAATACATTTAAGCTGATGTGGAACCTCACTACCAAAAACAGTTGGGGACAACTCAAAAATTGTAACTAAGGTGTCCATGTATGCACTCCCTGAAGTTGACTCCCTTTATGACATTTTCTAAAGAGAAAACAGTTCTTTCTTAGTATAGTTCTGCTTATAAAACTTAATGGTGAAAGTGGAAAAAATAACTGAAATAGTGACACCCCATTTCTGGGACATGTATTTCTGCCTCTAGAAAATAAAGGGCTTTTTTCCTCAAGAATTAGAACAGGAGGATTAGAGAATAACACACACCAAATCATTTGTTTCTAAATATTCTGACAAACAAGTATTTCAGATTTTTGAAATTTTTACACAGCAAACCGGATTTATCTCGATTATTTATCTGATAATCTATTGTTTGATGCAATCCTAATCTTAAGTGAAGACAAGAAAATATGGACATTCAATCCATTGTCTTAGACTATTATTTTCCTAAAAACCACCTGAATTCATATACCTTTGTCACAAAATAACATAATTTGTCATTCTGGCAGTAAGTTAGATCATATTATTACTTTAAAATGTCTAGTAAACATTCAGTTAAAACCTGCTACAACAGTGAACCTAGATTTAATCTATTTCCCCTAAAATGACACAGAAGTAAAAGAGTTCTTTTTCTCTACAACAGTAACTATCACCTCTTTGCAACACATTCGATCCTACAAAATGCTCCTGGCATGAATATGAAATAAACCCTCAATTCTTTCCTGGACCTATTTATGAACCACGGAACCCCAGCTTATTAACAATATACAATTGTTGGCTCTTGGTGCTTTTATGATGGCAACATTTCCTTATTTTATCAAAGATCATCTGAAAAAAAGACTTCTCCTGAATATTAATAAGCTGGGATACATTTCTCTTTTTCTGGTTCTCATTATCCTCCCTTTACAATACTAAATCATTAAAATCCCAAAGAGAGAAAAACACCACTCCTTAAGACGGAACAGGTTGGAAAATTTAAAATGTTTATCCCATCCTTCAGCAGCAGACTTTTCATCCTTTCTTTTCCAAATTACTAGAGAAGTGAAGCTGAAAATTTTCTCCTGATTGTTCCCACCCCTGGGTCACCCTGACTGCTGGATCCTTGAGACTTAATCCTCTCCCCACTTCCTCCTTAATTCAACAGTAATATTTTAAAATTAGCCAGTTACTATTTGTGAAGCATCAACAACTGTGAGTAAACATGACAGGAAAACATTCTGCCTTCAAAAAAGCACAAGAACGGGGGAGCAAATAGCAAAATACTACCACTGGTCTTAATTTGAAAACTAAGTGAAAAGGAAATATTGTCTAAATTTCCACTAATATAAGCAACATCTGTAAAATGAAAATGAATTAATAAAATGAAGCTCCAAAATAAAAAATGGAAAATACTACCTTTTCATTTAAGTCCTTTATCATAGTCAATAATGCTAAGAAAGCTTACATGCACAGTGTTAAATCAGGTTTCCCTAATTTTTGACCAGTCAACTTAGCCACTGAACAAAGGATTTGCTTATAAACATATCACACATTTGAAGTATGCCATCATTTTAAGTATAACTGCAATGGTATAAAGAATCCTACCTTATTATTGCCAACTCTACATAAAGTATGTTGTAGACCAGTAAAATAACCAGTATCACCTACCACTCCTACCTCACACAGGAATAACAGCTTGGTTTATCAGGTGTACAACTTCCCTACAGTATTTAAAAGGTCTTCATAGCCATGCCTGCCTGATCTTTCCAAGAGTATGATAAAGTGAAATGTCACAGGATTCTTCATTCATGCTGCCAAATAATCACTGACAGATAACTGAAGTTTTCTCTCTCAATATTATACATAATTATATTGTCATTTTTTGAAGCACAGGTTAAAAGCTTAAATGCACATAATATTTTAAAAAGCAAAGCCTGTTAAAGAATTTTTTTTCTATCTGCTCCCTGTGTTTACTGTGGTAGACTTTTATACCTTCTTTCACCTCTGCTTTAAATACTTCCTTGTTGTATCCAGCATGTTTAAAGACATGCCCACCACTTAATGCAAATTTTACAATGACAGCTTCTGCCATAGAGCAGAAGCCACACACGTAGTAGTATGTAATATACAAGGAAATTACCCAGCTTTTATTCTAAGCAAAACAACAAAAAAGGTATGTTGACACAGAAAATTTTAGAAACATCATTAAAAACATTCTTTAGGAAATAGGTCTTAATTCCAAGATTTTTCACTGTAAATGTTTATTTAACATAGTACTTTCTTTTCTCTTTCACCCTCCAAATCTTACTGAAAATGACAGCTAACCGTTTGAACCATAAGCTGTCAGCCTTCACTCTTGCTTGGCAACCATGAGTTTAAGACCACCAGAATTTTAGCACTAGGGCATAAATATATGAATGATCTTCTTGCAGATGACTTACAAGAACAAATATATGACTTCAATCATACATCCAGTGTTTTGGTAGTCCATGCCCCTGCTATGATTCTGTTGCAGTTACAGTTAGTTCTATGCTTACAAAACCAGGAATCATGTATGCAATCCCCTGGTTGTAAAAGACATAAGCAGAGGTAAATTAATTCCTAGTATAGAAATGTGTTTATAATATTCTTTAAAAGATCACATTAATTACAGATATTCTCCACCAAAGTGCTGGAAGAATATACTTTGTGAAGACAAAAGATTTAATACTTGTGGGCCTGAGAATCTGAGACATCAGAAAATGTCTGGGTTTCATGAAGCTTTTCATTGTTCAGTACTGACACACTTCAAGAGGATTAAGTACTACATATTTATAGAATACCTTGGAAATGCAGAGAATTATCTAAGAGCTGGGTATTACAATTCAAAGCTTTCTGGCCCATAAGCTGAAGAAAAGATACTGTCCTTTAAAAAAAATCAGATGCGTTATAAAAAAGATTTTCAAAATTACTGGACTTCAGTTCCTGGAAGGAAGATCTTAATTTTTTTTTCATTCCTAGAAAGATTTTTTCATTATGTTTTTCCTACATAAAATAGTATATTTAAAGAGACACACTTTGTAGACTTTGGCCTAATCAGAATAAGCTAAAGTTGATAAAAATATTTTTTTTAACCACCTCTCAAAGTGCATCAGGGGAACAACATCAAATAAATCTCAGTTGACCACAGCTCCTGAGATACACTCACAAAATGACAGTTTTATCTATATACAAAATAAGTAAGTAATGAACAATGCAATAGTTCCCTTTAAGATCAGAATATCAACGATTAGAGTAGATTAAGAATTCCTGTATCTATCGTACCAGCATAAAAATAATTGCCTCCCATTACAATTTTATAACCATGAACACTTCCCATCCAGAGAAGTGAGCTTAACAATTTCCTCAAACTCTAAACACACATAATTTGCCTTTGACTTTTCCTTTGTCAGATACTTAAAAATACAGTAAAATAATCAAAAACATTCTGATTTTCAATTCCACCAAGCTGCAATTAAGGCTTCTATTTTTTTCACATTTAAAAACTGTATATTTAAGAGCACCTGAATGCTCATTTCTTCTCAATGCCCTTACAAAACAGACTGTCAGCCACAAATACCACAGATTTTCCAGCACCCATCTCCATTCTAACATTCAGTTGGTTTGCTTAAGTTACCTTCACTCATTCCTATATATCAAATAATTTCAAATGAAAACCTTGAAAGAAAAGAGTGATTTAGTCATAAAAATAACTGGGGAAGGTGGGAGGGAGTGGGCAGGGAAGGAGAGAGTAGGAGGAGTTGTCTAATAGTATTGTTACCTTCATTAATAGCATGATCTGTCCACAGATAAACTACCATTGCCCACATCTCAGAGACTGCTGAAGACTTTCCTAAAAGGCTTCCTTATTAAAGAATACCTCTCACTTCATTGTAAATTATACTTGTTAAGTAAGCACTTTCGGTTTTCAAGGGGTTTTGTTATCTGTTTCTTGAATTTGCCATTACTACAAAAGATTATTCTTTCTTTTCTGACACCTGCACATATACAAAGATAGCACAAAGAATCAATCATTTCCTCTGTCAGAAATGTCACTCCTCCCACCATAAAGTAATACAGTAAATTAGCAGCATAATGAATTTATGTGTAAGAAACCAGATACTGCCCCCACAAAAAGCTTCATTTACTGAAAACAATATAATCAACTACCAGACAATTATATGAAGGGAGAGCTTTCAGAGTTCGTCATCTGTTTTGTTGTTTCATGCTCTTTACAATCATATTTTTTTAGCGAACAAATTATCCCATATATGGCAGTATCACCAAACATTCTATAAAATGTTTACATTCTCTCATATTAGTAATCCATTGAAAACAACAATATCCTTTGCTTACTAGCCTTAAAATTACACCAGAAATTTCACATCCATTTGTCTTTATTTTAAACAGCTCTCCCCAAAACTGCCAGATTAACTATTCAGACACAATTCCATGACTACAGTACCACCAGCACATGAACTGACAATCATATTCTTAGAACTCCCAAGTACTTTCTTCCACTCTATTTTTCCCTAATAATATCTTTAATTATTTCTTAATATAACTAGGTACATATAAGTAAAGTGTAATAATATTTGAAAGCATATAAAATTCTTTGTCTAGTTTCTTATTCTTGCTAATAATAATTTAATCACTGATATGTAAAGTTCTTATCCCTTACATATAAAGTCTGGAAGAAACAAAAATCATGATTTGGTTTTCAAAATTATTTTTTATTTTTAGAACATAAATCAATTTATCAAGCATTACTGACCCACTGTAATTTATCTATGTTCACCAGTGAGACAAAGTATTGCTACACAACAGATGAATGGATATTCCATGTATCTGCCTCACTGGAATGACTAATAGGCTGGGATAGCAAGAGTACAACAGCAAGATAGCAGCCAGACACTGGAGCAGGTTGCCTGGAATGGATGTGGAATCTCCATCCTTGCAATACCCAAAACTCACCTGAAAAATCTGCCTTGACAGGAGACTGGACTACATAACTTCTGGAGGTCAAAGGACTGGGTAACTTCTGGAGGTCTACCCCAATCTGAATGATTTTATGACAATTCTAGGACTTGTATGAACAGGTTCTTTTCCCTTACTGTTACTTACTGACAAACATTTCAGCATATACTTTAACAGCTATTCCAACTTTCAGCTAAATGAATATATTTTCAAGACTAATATATGGACAATTCACACAGTATCTTCCATAAGGCATAAGTCTCAGTTTCAAAGCAGACTGAGAATACTCCTGCTCTTCAAACAGTTTATAAGGTAGCTCTTAGCTAATGTTGAGTCAATGGGAAAATCAATGCTCAAAAGAGTTAGTTGATTTATATAAGACTTCAAGAAAAGTTCGTTTAATTTGGAAAAATTCAGTGTTAGAAAAATTCAGTATCTAGAAAAGCTTATCACAGAGAAAGAACAGACCCATTCTCTGCCTCAACATTCTACAGGATTTTAGCCAGGTTTTACTGGCAATGTAAAAAGAAAAAATCACTTCAACCTCCAAGTCAAATATATTTATTGACTATGTCTCTTCAGTATTAAACTTGTCTCAGGCACATGACTGACTGATAAAAGTTGACAAATACTATTTTGGTACATTAGGTAGTATTTGAAAATTTAAATGATGCTTTAAGATACTTTTATGTCTTTCAAATGATACATTAAAAAGGCAGCAAGAAAAGCAAAAAAATTTTTTCAAACTCTTAGCATACGAGCTGGTGTGCAAAAACAAGCATCCTTTAATTAATGAGCACAAAATGAGCTCTGTTTTTCCAGCAAAGCACTCATTTTCTTTTTATCAAGAGCCACATGTATTCACAAATCAAGGGAACAGAAAAAGCTCATTTCAAGGTCAACATGATGCATGCTTAAATTTTGTTAGTTGTAAATATAATATTACTATCAAAAGCTGACAAAGTCATACATCATTATGTACACTCTGACAAGTTCCCTGATATCAATTCAGAATGACAGATAGATTAATCACATTCTAGTTTGACAAATTGCATTGAAAAATGTGACTCATAAGTACAAAATTCAAGAGCTGAGCCATCTACATCAGACAATGAAGATTCAAAGACCTCTTTTCATCAGTGTCATTTGATTAGCCCCTCTTAAAAAACTAGCCTTTTTCTTGTGATGAGGTGCTTTCTTTTACATACTTTTTTTCTTTTTTTCTAAATTTACTATTATCCATATACTGAGATAAAAACAGTGAACAGCAAGGTGGCAATATGTTTTGTTTTGTTAGAGATAGAGCAAATGAAGCTACTCTCTTACAGCACTACATGGATCATGCAGTGTAACACTGGTCCTGAACAAAATTTTAAAAAAGGACTTGCTCAAACAAAACATCCGATATTCAAAAACAGGTTATGAAATAATCATGTAAGGATATATTTTATTTTGTTCAGCCTGACCTGTAGTATTAATTAGTTCATTTTACCTACATTGAGTCACTTTTATCGAGTAAACGTATTTTAAATAACCTTCACAATATAGTGAAGCTAAAGGGTGATGCTACCTACACTACAGATCAAAAGAGAAAGGAAGACCTAAAAAAAAAAAGCTACTTTAATATTCACAGCAGCAAGATGGTCCATCCTATCACAAGAAAAAACAATTTCATATTACATAAACAAGAAAGAGAAATGGCGTAAATAACTGTCTTCCATTGCTAATGATCCCAAGATATATGAAACCACACGAGATATTATGACACTATTTCTCTCATTAAGACACCTTAACCATTCTTCTTAACAATTATGGTGCTAACTAATGAGCATACTAAACATTTTGCAGCCATAAAAATTTTACATGATATACTTTAGCATAAAAAGCTGACTTCTAATACTAAGTTATTAAGCTTCAAAACCTGAAAATGTTTGCTTATTACCCCTCAACATTATTTTTGTAACTTATGAGACAGAAAATATTCTGATATTCTTTCCATTGGTACCTGATATTATATCCATTAGTTTTTAATGCTTCATAAATACTACCAAATAAATTAATATATTATTAAAGAATAAATTTTACACAAGTAAACCGTGACAAAAATGTATGTTGACAGTCAGTAGAAATCCACCTTTAAAATTCCAAAGTACAAAAATGACACTGTTTTACAGAGCCACAGCATTGTGATAACAGGCTAACTACTATTACTTTTATTTTAAAGGATTTCAATTATTATATATTAAATTTCAATTTCAAAGCACAACCATATCACAAACAAATATCAGGAACATAATCAAATTAAACTCTTCTATTACTTTTCAGAAGAATTGGGAACAATTTTAAAAGGAAAATATCATTTAATATTAACCAAACAGTAGTAACACTGACTAATTAGCTACACTTCTGACTCACAGAGTATATAAAGTATACAAAATATACTCTTTCCACTAATTTAAAAATATCTTCTCTGTTACACATGCAATCTACAGTGACTAGAGATAATTCACCAAGAAAGAGTATGGTATACCATGTCTTCAATTTAGAAGGAAATATAGATGCTCATCACAATCTTGTTTTCAGTTATTAAATTGCACACATGCACTATCAGATGACGTGCACTTATCCCCAAAATTTTCCTTTACAATAATTTATTAGAAAGT
Source organism: Hylia prasina (assembly GCA_013397195.1). NCBI lineage: Eukaryota > Metazoa > Chordata > Aves > Passeriformes > Sylviidae > Hylia > Hylia prasina. The sequence goes on from VYXD01006836.1 coordinate 161,446, forward strand.
AAACCTCAAGTCCTCGCATTAATTCATGAATTCCCTATTTCTCAGGATTTGCCACATGTACAAAGCTTACAATGAAGGTAATGCCACACCCCCCTTGTGGCACGCCTGTGTTCAAGTCACAGTTGATGGAGACTCAATAACGCATTCAAAATACTGCAGACAAAGGGGCTTTTCTCATCTTCAAAAAACACTGCATAAACTTAGAAATTAACTTAAGCTGTGCCTGCAAATGTTGAATAGTTTCTGTTTAACAGATTTACATTAATTTCTACATTTAATTATACAGCTGGCTATATAAAACAATGATTTTGTGTTATGCAAAATCATTGGAACATTTACACCTCTTATAAAACAAAAAAATTTTCAATTCAGTAGTTAAATGGACACATATAGAAAATATTAGGAAACAGAAGGGTATTTGTACCTTTATTTTTAGATTTTACTGCAAGTATTGTACCTGGATTGTTGATTGCACTTTTTTATTTTTCATGGGACAGTTAGTATAATGGTATGATTTTTTATTCAAACTGAAAAGCAGAACAAACAGGTGAACAGATGTTACACATACCAATATTTTGAATACCAGAGCTGACTGATAATTAAAAACACATGGATTATGACATTGTAATTTCCATCTTACCAACTTCACAAAAGGCACAAAAGTAAGTACAGTGAGCAAAAAGAAGCCTTTCATTAATAGTGACCTTGAGTGTTGCAACAGAAAAAAAAAAAGGCAAGCCATTTTTTTCATAATAATCATAATCTTACATAGGACTCACATAATCTGCAAGTTCTTTTTCCTCATGGTGAAGCTCAGTAAATGCAGTAACATTAATATCATTAAAAAAAATAAGTAAAATTAAAAACTAAAAATATTTAAAAAGGAAAAATTGAACACCAAGTAGAATACTTTTTGCGTAGGTATGTTCAAATAAAATTAATTGTAAAATAACTTCTTTAAATTTTACAAGCAAGCATTTTAATAAACTTAACATGGCGTTTACAGTCCCTATGCACATAAAGAAAAAACATTTTCTTGAATGATAAATAAAAATAATTTTCTAGTTAAAGATGAAAATTAAGATCATCATTCCTCTAATGAAAGCTTGATCCTAAAAGGCTACATGAAAGAGGCTTAATAAAAACATTAGTTTTTTCTATAGCTAAATACACTCTCAAAATTCATGTTCAAAACAGAAAGCAAACAGGAAAAGTGGACACAGGCCATCTCTATTACTTTTAACATTTTTTTAGCATTCTAACAGTTTTTAATATTTTTGTTAGCATTTTTAGCATTCAACTTCAAACAAATATTTATGAGCTAGTAAATACAAAAAAAGATAGTAACACACATCCCTTTCAAAGGATTTAATTTACTTGTTCTTCACTTTGTAGACATATGTGGTGTGACTTGCCAACACAAAGCAAACATTTCTTAGTTTTAGTGGGTTATTTATGTCCATTAGACTTATCAAAATTGCAAAAGAAGAGCTGGAGCCTTGTTTGATACACCCATAATGGTTTAAGTATAGATTACAGTTAGAGAAGAACAACAATATATGGAATGCACAAACAGGGCTAATGTATGTCCCAGGAAAATGGACAAGAAAAAAAAAATCTTTACAGTTAATGATTATATATTATATTACAATTATATATTATATCTTAATAGTATATGATTACATATTTCTATTACATTCATGTCTAATATTAAAATTCTACAACAATAATGAGAGTAAAACTCTAGGGATAAGGATCAAATCATCGTAAGTGAATGATATGCCAAGTGAGATCTTACTAGCATGTTTAAGAAAAATTGTTCTGTCACAAAATAGCACTAGGAAGAGGGGTATGACCGCCAAATCATATGTTCTCTTAGGTTTTCTTCATTTTTGATAAACAGTTCATTCAGATATCCTAAAAATATGAAGCACCACGATAACTCAATAATATGAAAATGAATGTACAGTAAATTATACAAGACTATAATGTAAGAACCTGTTCCAACCCTCTCCTGATAATTATAGCTGAGAAACAAACATGTTTTGGTCATACTTTCACTGGGAAGTTATACAAAAGCTTTTATGAGAGCACAAAAGTGACCAGTACTAATTGTAATTAAATATGTCCATAAAGAGATGAATTAATCATTTGTGAAGCAGCAGAACCTGGTACACTGGAATTAACTGGAGAGCTGTATGACTAATATTCTATCACTGTATTTTACTGTGAAGTTTCTTAATTGCTAAAATTTATTAATTAAAGAGTAAAAGCAGATTAGATGGTTGAGGAAAACAAAGTATTCAATTTCACTGAATCTGATGGGCAAATCACCTTTTAAAAATTCATCTACCAAATCTCACACATCTCCCACCCACAATCACTTTCTTTTACTTTCTTTTTTGGAACAGTACTAGTTGCAGCAGGATTTTTTTCTATCCCTTACATTACTATAATTCATGCTCAAAATAAATTTTAAAATATTGATTTCCAACCATATTCATATTGCAACTTGGTATTCCACCCTTCTCAATCAATCACTAAAAACTTTTAATTATGCTTTAGCAGTGTAAGACTAACCAGCAGATGACTGGTCATCAAGCTTGGTATAGAAAAGCAGTGGTTGAGAACAAGCCACATCAGTTATCGACACTAGTTATTTTCTGTTTTATTAAATCATTAAAGATTTCTAGTTGAGCTTAAAAATTCAGACAGAATGATAGGGCTTTGTATCGTCAAGCTATGTGCAGAATGTATTCATGACGTATACAGTTGAAGGCATAATGCATAACATTTTTTTATTCAATACCTACTGCCTTTCACCATTTTTGAAGTTCAGACAAATACTTATACTTTAAATTCTTCCAATTTATTATAGTTTCATGCAGTAAACCTACTTCATATTGCAGCCAATATGACAGGACTGTCTTAAATATAAAAAGGACAAAACATACCATTTAGCCAGTGCAGACAGCACATGTTCAACCTGGTATTTACCATGCCCAAAACACAATCAGAGACTAAAAATGCTTTTGTATTTTAAAAAAAATTAACTTAAAAAAAAATCTGAGATGTTTCTGATATTTAATAGTTAAGCTAATGTATAGCATCTTAAGAATCAAAGTTAATTAGATGAGATCAATACTCAAATTTGCAATATCTGGCAAATTTCTGACTTGACTTGTTAGGATCAGAACTTAATATATTACAAAATCTAGGCAGACCAAAGAGAATTTAAGATAACAGCATCATTAACCACAAAAAACGGGGTTTTTTGTGTGAAAAACAATCTAATCTAAAAAAGCAGCAAACAGAGCAGTAAACAAAGACTTAAACATAACATAAAAACAAGCAATTTAGAACACACGCTAGCACATCAAGTGCAGGATTTCTTTCAATCCATTTTCAGACCTACTGCTCTCTATTTTAATTCCCCTTCTTTTTTTCATAAATAACTTTTGTGATGTTTATTACTATCCACTTTCAAAGTTAAGTGGAACTCTAAATAATGAGTATATTGCCACCTCAAAGACACAGCTTACATAAGTACAAAAGCAAGTCAAATATTTAAAGAAACTTTTCAAAAAGGAATACTACAAGCCACCCAGTAAAATTATTACAAGACAGTCAACAACCACATGGCCTTGGCATGAAATACCATTAAATGCCCCTTGAATTTCATCATTCTGATAGCTGTATTATCATTACAAAGCACTCTACCATTGTAAAATAAAATACTGAAAAGCAAATGCTACTGCATTTTGCATAGCAACAAAAAGAGTTCCTTCCATACAGACAGAACTTCCTAGAGCTCAGTATTTGCCGCCATTTCATTTCTTCACCATACCTTTCTCCCCTATGATTTCCCTTCTCTCTTTTTCTTATTCGTACCTTTTGTTTTTCCTATTCTTCTTCCCCTCTCTTACTATGCACCTCTGTTTTGTCATATGCTCTCATTTGTTACTTTCTTCCAGCTGGCAGCATGTGAAACCCAGGGCAGAGGTCCCATTTAGCTTGTCTGAGAATGTCAAGCAATTCTGGCTATGAAAGCCATCTACCACCTGGGAGGGGACAGAGGGGGCTGTAAGTCCACCAGAAAAGCCTGCCCAATGAAAGCCAGCCTTCCAGCCCATAATTATAACTCCTCATACACAGGCACTGGGGCCTTGGAAAATGTCCAAGCTTTCCTTTTTCCCACCCCTCCCCTCTTGTTCGTTCTCAGCACCGGCAAACAGATAAAAAAACTGAAGTGGTAGTCAACACTTTGGTACATCTCAAGGGTATTATATTACTGCCAGAATGACACCCTCTTGCAAACAGATGCCCCTCCAACTGTGGAAGAGTACTCAAAAATCTGGAGTTGTTTTTTTTCACTGAAGTAGAGAATGCTCAAGTAAGCTTATTAAGATATACTGCAGCGCAGGTTCTAAAGTCAGCTTGCAGCCCTTTTTTGCAGTTGTAAAATGCTGTCCTTATGCTGGAAATACAATCACTGTGTACTCACTGTTACCAAAACACAGAGTTTAATGGCTCTTTTAAATTTACTGAAATTATGTTAGAACACTCATTTTAACTGAATCCTTGAAATTGTGTACAGGCTACACATAATGCTAATGCTGTCATCATGGGAAATATAGAGATAGATTCATCTCACTGTAACAGACACCATTTCATCAGTTACATACCCTATGTAATTCATGTGCAACAGAAGTATGCTGACATTAGTCAGTATATAAACAGCAGACACATCAAAAGGGTATGTTTGCAGATCAAAAGGATCTTCATCTTTTTATCTGCAGTATTTCTGTAGTGCCAAACTCCAACGTTATTTTTGCCACATTTAAAATTTCATGGAATATTTAACAATCGCTTGGAATATTTAACAATAAGCTCTACCCTCCATTACAGGACAAGACTGTGCAAATGCAGCAAAAATAAAGAAAACACACTGCGCCAGCTCAGTGGTTTTATGGAGAGAAAAAAATCTAACCAACCAAAACAAACACACACACACACAAAAAAGCTCAGACAAAAACAAACAAAAATCATACCAAAACAAACAAAACAAAAACATCCACTGGAAATCCCCAATACACAAAACAATCCCCTAAAATGAGTAGGATACAATACAGGTTTTGTGTTGGAGCCTTTGTTGTGTCCTCAAATACTCCAAAACACACGATGAACTGTTATTATTCATTCTGGAACTGAGCTTTACCAAACAGTACCACAATGTTCTGTGACACAAATTTATCTTGTCTATAAAATGAGTTGTATCACTGTCACAGAAATCTGCTAGAAGCAAGCACTCAAGTATCCAACACATAGAGAGCTGTACTTTCAGCATTAGCTAAGCAATAGCTGGCACAGGACATGTTCCAGCTTTTGCTAGAACAAAACTAAAATTGCAAACATTTATAATTTTACATATAAGAAGGAGCCTTATGAATAAAAGCAAACCTGGTGGGCACAGCAGAACATCTCTCAAGACATCCAAAGTAATGAATCAACCCAAATTAATACCTCTAATTACTCTCTCACTGTGATACATTTATCAGACAGCTCAAAAGAGTTAAAGACACTGTAGCATGGGGACGCACTGCACACTCTTTTCAAAAGACTATAAAATTAAACAACTGCCAGTACGTAAACTAATTATGAGTTCATTTAGTAAGTAAAACAATATATTCTTATATTACCGATGGATGACGCCATACATACCAATGCAAAACATTCAAATGACATTATGGCAAATTTTGCGCTATGTAGTGAACTGGAGTAGAAAAATTACCATTTTGAATTAAGTTTCTATTGTTCCTCTACCACAGTAATGCTTTCAATAAAGTGAATTGTATAACAAGCCTTATACCAAAGTAATAGACAACTACTGTCTTCAAAAAAATCTTGAATGTATTAATAGTAATTATGACCATTTGATGGCTTTGACTCAGAACTTCACCCATTTCCTCTTCTCTGAAGCTGCATCAGCTAAAATACATTCAATTTGATATTTCCCTCTCCAATTACAACACTGTAAATATAAGGAACCATTGATTTTGGACTTTGATAATCATGGAAGTCTTGTTAATTTATTTTCAATGAACAGAAATATTTGACTCAGATCTTTCTAGCAATTTATTAGCTAAAAAGGATGAGTGAATGACTTTCTTATTCTTTCTTAGGTCTAATGTTTTGATAAGCATGTCTTTATGTGATAAAAATATTCATCTACCCTTTACCACAGAACCGTCCAGGTTGGAAGGGACCTCTGGAAATCATTCAGTCTAAACTCCCTGCCATGGCAGGGCCACCTGAAGCAGGTGACAAAGGAACATGTCCAGGTGGGGTTGGAATGTCTCCAGAAGGGGAGACTCCATGCTCTCCCTTGACAGCTCTGCCACCCCCAGTGTAAAGAAATTCTTCTGCATGTTAAGGTGGAAATTCTTGTGATTTAATTTACAGCCATTGCTCCTCATCCTGTCATTGGGCACCACTGGAAAGAGTCTGGCACCATCTTACTGTCATCCACCTGTGGGATATTTGTATGTATCCATTACTTAGTCATATTTTTCTGAGCTTTTCATTTATCCAAGTTTCTCTGATGCTAACTTCCCAGAGCTGGTCATAGGATTTCAGTGTTCCTATTAAAACTGTTCAGATCTTTTATTTTAACACTGTAAAGTTATTTAGCTCTGTAGTGGGAAGAAAAACTGCACGGTAAACAAAGCTAGCCCAACACAGAAGGCTGGCTTATTTATAAATCTGAGCCTTTTTGGTGTCTCTTTGTCATTGTTGCTGTATGGTTGTAGGTAAGCTAGAACTAAAAAAATTAGCTGTAGTAGAGTCTACACTGATGCAAAGAAAAAATTAAAGTGTTTTTTTTTAAAAAAAAGGCTAAATAGCCCATCTCATACAGACAGGTCTTGCACTACTTTTATTCAAATAGTTGCAAATCCAGACAGAGTATAGAACAAATGTAGGAAGACATTTTTATTTTGGCTAGAGTTTTACTTTTTGCCAATTGGAACATTAAGCTTTCAGAAAATAAACATATCACCTGAAGCTACATGTTAAATGATAAATCTGTTAGAGAACAAAATCCATAGCCAAAATGTAACAGAGTCTTAAATTTTTAGGTCAAAGTGATCACTAGGAGGACTCAGATGGCGCTGCAGCTGAAGCTTTATTATCCTATACTGCTCACAGGAACGTTAAAAGTGCCATTTTACTTAATCATAAAAACAACAGAAATAACAAAGAAAAGAACTATCAAATGCATAGCAAATTCATTCTCATTTATCTAGATTGCAACAGGATGAAAACAATATATGACTTTCTCTTTGAATACAAAAATATATTCTGATTTTTTTGTGTGGATTTGTAGTTATTTTTCTTCATCTCAGAGATGAAAAGAACCAACTGAGCTAAATATGATTTTTCTCTAAAAGATATTCGAATACTAGTTACTCACTGCAATTATTGTGTATTATTTTGATTTTAAACACAGTCACTTGAAAGGGAAGACTTCAAGATAAATTAATGCAAGTGTAAAGCTTGAGAAGCTACATGAAAGGTGAAATCAAGAGGAAAAGGCCCGCCATAAAAGCACAGAATGAGCTCCAGGTAGGATTTTTTCCATAGTAACAGTACAAATATTAAGAGCTGCACAGGACACTTCAATTTTCCTTAGTCAATAATGAACTATGTAAAACTTGTCAAGCTGATAATAAAACTGCTGGTGTACTTTCTAATTATGGGTGGTTTTTTAATTTAAGTTATTAAGGAAGATTATTCACCTTTTTACTCTCTGAAATACCTGGCAATATATACACAGTAACATTTTCAGATTTAACAAAAACCACAATACATTAGGACAAAAATACCCTATATTCTACTCTTGTTGGACTCCACCCGCACTGCCGCATCCAGCTCTGAGGTCCCGGCACAAGAAGGACATGAATGTCTTGGAGTGAGTCCAGAGGAGGGATCAGAGGTGCTAGGGAAGGCTCAGAGGATTGGGATTGTGCATCCTAGAAAACAGAGGGCTTTGTGGGTAGCCCCAAGGGTAGCCCACAAGAAAGATGCAGCAAGGCTTTTTACAAGAACATGGAATGACAGGACAAGAGGGAATAGCTTCATTTAAAAAAGCATGTTTTGATCAGATATTAGGAAGAAATTCTTTATTGTGAGGCTGGTGAGGCCCTGGCACAGGCTGCCTAGATCAGCTGTGGCTGCCCCAGCCCTGGAACTGTTTAAGGCTAGGTTGAATGGGGCTTGGAGCAACCTGGTCTGGTGGAAGGTGCCCCTGCCCATGGCCAAAGATTTGAACTAGGTGACTCGTAAGCTCCTTTCCCACAGAAACCATTCTATGGTTCTATGAGGAAAAGAAAAAGAAAAGGAGGAGAAGGGGGAGAGGAAAGAGGAAGGGAGGAGAGAGAAGGGAAACTTTTTTAAAATACAAAGAAAACTTAGCTCATACTTTGAAAAAAGGACAATATAACTGTTAAAATACAAAATACTTTCTAACAGTTGATTTGACTACAATTTTTTTCAGTATACATGCTACAAGATGTATGCAGATATTCCTCATTTTGAGTGCAGAAAAATAAATTGATAATTCAAATTGACAAGTATGCTTCCTAATAAAATAAATTTTTATTACTACATGGCTGTATAAAGAAAGTCATGCATAACAAAATTAATTGTAATGTATTTAACAGAATAAAAAAGGTGAAGACATGAGGAAATTATCTTGCGTACAAGTAAGTCTGCATAATAAAATGTATTCATTTACAGAATTATGTCATGAAACATCATGCAAAACATCACAGCTTAAAAATTACATGGGTATTGCAAGCGTGCATATATACAGGTAAGTATTTCAGAAGTGGAACACTTTGTGGAACACCAAGTATGGCTTATTATCACACTTGAAATATTTACAGGTAATCCCTTATTGCTACTTTACAGCTAAACTTTATATTATGAGTTACAGTAAAAGTTTGCACAGAAAAAAAATTTGTATCTACTTATAACATATGCCGCCATATCTCTCCGTCTAAAGAAATATAGTATTATTATTTCAAATATTTAGTCTTACTAAAATTATAGTAATAGATAATACTAGTGGAATAATATCTATTATTAGATATTAGAAATTAGATATTATAGCATATACATATCTATTAAATAACTAGATATTAATATCTATTATAGAATAACAGAATATTAATATCTAATATAAATTTCAATATTTATCCTCAGTCATCAAAATGAAACCATTGAAGAATTCACCAGTGAGACCAGGCTAGAGATAGGAAATCCAAGCCCTGAACATTTTATTTCTGACAGGGATCTTTTGGAGATTTTTTTCAGCTGTAAATCCATGCCAGCATTACATAGCAAAGCACCTTCAACTGCCTTGAAGAAATAGGAAATAAAATCTTCCCTCTCCCCTTCAGTTTCCACCCTCACTCATTCACTGTAGATCAAAGGGAATCGGCAGAACCTGACACACAAGGCCTATTCCCCTCGGTGATCCGGCAGGTGCTGAGGCCAGACAGAAAGCCTCTTTTCCGCAGCCGCTTACCTTGTTTGATCGCTGGTTACTTTTGATCTGACACTGCCCTCACACTAGTAATGACTTCCCCCTTGCAGAACCCACCTCGCATCTGTCACACGGAATAAAGGGTATCACACTGCGCCCTGACAAGGCCTATGGCCATGAGATGTGCTGCCAGCAAGAGGCTCCCCAGCTCCCACCATTTTCAATTCAGCTCCCTTTGTTCTGCTGGGTACTGGGGCCAGGGCACCAGTGACAACAGAAAGGATTATACACCAGCTGTGAAGCTGAGCCTTCATGAATTTATATCTTTTCATCTCAGCTTCATCGTATCCCTAAATGCAGTGAACTTCATGGTGGTTACTACAAAATACACAACCAACAAATGTGAGGGAAAGCTTGTTTAAATCCTCTTTCCCTGTAAAAGAAAAGCCAGCAAACATCCTCTGAAAGGCACATTTTCCCCCGCAAGTATTATTATTAAAGTTTTCCAACTGATGTTGGAGAAAGTCATGAAAGGCCAGCTGGTTCATACCACTGGAAGGCCAGACATGAGAGGAGCATTTTTATTTTACTGACAAAAAGTGTCTGAGAGTTAAATGAGCAAGTTCTTTATATCCACGTTTTCCTTGCAATTGGGTGTTTTAACAGCAGGTAAAGAAAAGTAGAATAGGACTTTAAATCAGTTCATGTTATTTGGAGAATATACAAAAAAAAAAAGTATACAGGTTTTTACATACTACAAAATAATAATATAAATTTTGATTTAGCTTTGTAATTACATGTGCTATCGTTGTTCAAATTTCAGTGTAGTATATACCTGAAAGACAGATATATACTCTTTGGGTCTGGAAGTCCAGTTAAAGAATTGAAACTCAAGTTAGAAAGGACACAGTCACTCCTCTATAAGCACAGATTTGCATGGCATGTGTCAGAGCCTAATATTAAAGATTACACATTTAATACCCTAAATAAGAAGTTCCTGACTTTCAGAGGGTGTTGCATGATCATTCTTCAAAATTAATAGGAAATGAGCATATTAAAAGTATTTGGAACATATTAAAAGCATTTTGAAATAACTTTTTGAAGACCGAAGTGAGAGTATAGGAATTCAATCATGTGAACTGCTTAACTTCCAAAATTGAAATCAGATATTCTAAAGAGTTGTAGATTCAATTAACACTTAGACAATTCAGAAATCAGTAGCTCCAGTCACTATTAATTTTTAACTAAGTTCTATTGAAAATTCAACTAATTTTTCCAATTATTGTCTCTCAAAAGTAACACTCAAACTCCAGAAGCCAGCTGGCCTCTTGAGGCCTGCTGAACTTCTCATGGCATGATAATTATGAACAGCAGGAGAGCATCATAACTTGATGACATTCCCACATGCATCCTGGAATAATCCTGAAATGAAGAGAAAGAATACATAGAAAATGAGGTCTCTCATTTGCAGCCCTTTTCCATCAAGAAACTCCAGGTCACTATATTAGCATCAGGAAGATTTACTCAAGTCCATCCTTGCAAAGTCACACAAAAACTATAACAGTTACAGGACGTCACAACAACAGATGGATCTGTCAGAATTTGTGTAAGGCACTACAACTTCTCTTGAAGCAACACTGCAAAGTATTTAAAGAAGCTGGCTACCTTAAGACAAAAAATTTTCATAGTTTTTAATATAACTGGTTTCTTGACAAAATTCAGCTTTTTCAAATAAAACAATCACATTCTGTCTGATAATTTAGTCTTATATGTCAGTATCCATCCCTACATTAACTTTGTTCCAAATGGGTTTTTATTTAATCTACAAGTGTGTTACTACATGAATGGGTAAAAAAATAGATTTTTCAAAACAAAATAATACAGGGAGGACAAGTATACAAAATTTTGAGAATTAAACTAGAACAAATCTCTCTCTGATTTGAATTGAAATAGAAAGCTGCAGGTTTTAGAAGAAAATCATAAGGATGACAAAGACATCAGAAATACCTCAGGAAAAGAAGACAAAAAGTATCTTAAATATTTATTGGCTTATCTGAACAGAATGAAAAAAAAAAAGGCACATGATTCAAACTGATGAGATATCTTTGCATATGGCACCCTATGTGAAGCTTTAAATATAGCCTAAATAATAAATACTTCAACTGTTCTGGAATTAAAATAACTAACCTCAGGCAAAGGAAAAAAAGAACAAAACTTAAGTTCAGCAATCTTGAAAGACAATTAAAGTAATATTTAGAAAGACAGCAGATATTTAGAGCTAGACACTCTTCCAGAAATAGATTAAAAGTTTATTGAAATTATAACTTAAATGGAAAAGATTACCAATTGCAAGGGGAAGCCACACATCTCTCTGTATGAGAGAGTATGAAGGGGAAAGGAAAAAACCCACAACCTAACAGCCCCCACATACCTGCAGGAAGGTATGACTGACTCTGCAGGTCACATCCTACTGAATAACTGCTTTGTGCAGAACAGAGGAGATCTTACTACCAACTCCGGGTGATACCCTCTTATCTCAGGGATTGCTGCTGGTAATTTCTCTTCCCCGTTGATGGATGTCTTAAACACCCATTCTGATGCAAAACAACAACCTTTTGAAACCTTGTTTATTTTTACTGGGTGAGGACACCAGTGTTAATAGTATCAGACAGATAAAACTAAACAAACTGACCTTGAACAAATCAGTGTCAGTAAGTGAAAACTGAAAATAAACTGCGAAAGTACATAAGGCAAAGACAAAAGTGCTCAACAGAAGGAATGCTCGAGGGGAAAAAAAATCACTTCAGTCAACTTAAAAGGATTGCAATAACACTGAATAACAACAAGGTGAAAATTATGGGGTTGCATCATAATTGTAATCTACTACCTGAATTTGAAAAGGAATTACGGTCTGCAAAGACAGAAGCCCTTTGCCTCCTTCAAACAGTTTGCAAGAGAGAATTTTTAAAAAAAGTCTAAAATCTTTGTAAGACAAATAATAACTTTCAGTAAACATTTTCAATACCACTTGCACTATATATAAAAAAATGAGTTAGCTACTAAATGACATGCTAATTGTATAACAGCTAAATTAGACTCAATAACAAGGCTGAAACCTTTGCAAAATCATTTAGATTTCAAAGGACAAATAGTCAAGAAAAGCACCCATTATGAAGTCCCTTTTCTGTATGTCTATAGAAAAATATAATTTTATGAGGAATCAAAAAAATAACATCCTTAATATAATAGTTTTTATTTTTAATTAAGGTCAGCATTTAATGCTGCTACTCTTAAACCAAAATTCTCAATCAACAGAAGAGTCCAATGTTTTAATTTATCTGAAGCTTTGGAATTCTTTGCTTGACTGGAGAGTGAGGCATTTTTCAAAAAAATAAGAGACACTAAAACTATTCCACAGATCAACTTCAATTATGGCAACAAATAAATAGTTCCCCTGAAATATACAATAATTAACTAGAGGAAAATTGCACCTTTCCTGCCCTATTGACATAGGAGAGGTCTTCAACTTACACAGATGCATATAATTTACCCCAACCAACTTTAAATCTGAATATTTTATAAATTGATAATTTAATTATTTACATAATATTAAGTTAGTCTTTAGGAGGAAAAAACCCAACAAAATGCATATGGCATACCAAAATACCTTTAATCGCAACAGTAATTCAAGAGCTGTACAAAGAGCAGCTATGGGATAGTGAGCAATTTAAAACTCCTCCATCTGTGTAATTCACCTCTATGTAGTCAAAGTACTGATTTAGGGTCATAAATTCACAGAGAAATAGTTTCAAAACTGACTGATAAAGACTTTTGGTTTAGTAGATAAAAATTGAAGTGTTAATATAATAGATTGGATTTCATCAAGGTACTGAAATACACACCAATTCAGTGATAAATTCACCAATTTATAAATGGTGCACCATTACTGAGTAGACCAACTGTCTACTAGTAATTTCTTCGTCTTTACTCTGCTAAAAATATTCATCTTTTTTAAATTCACTTTTTAATCACTGAAATCCACTGGTAAAATGGTAGCATAGAATAAAACATGAAAATATCTGTGAGACCTGCAATCTGTATCGCTGAAGTCTACTATGGCAAAAGCATTCCAGCTCAGCAGTGAAATAAATTTTCACATTGTGCTCTACAGCTGTATGGTATTTCACTGCTAAAGGTGAATCCAAAACCATTTTCTGTAATTCCTATCAGGAGACTCAATGTCTTAAGATGTGATTTCCACCTCTTCCCTTTATTTTGAGGAACCTATACACCAGGGAACCTGTTCAAGAATTCACTTTCCCAAGTTAGTCAGATGCTCATAACCTATCCCTTTTATTCTACACTCATCCAATACTTTAGTAATCTTTTATTTTAAAGACAAGACTATGTGGAGCACAAATTACCAATCCTCTATGATAAAAATGGCTTACATTCACTCTCAGAAATAATACCAATAACACCAATGACTTAAAGATGTCCCAGAAATGGGAAAGAAAAAAACAAACAAACAAGCATGGAAAATCTGACTGCCAATCCCCATTCTTTTCCCGCAGAAAAATGCCAGAATAGGCTGTAAGACTGGATGTATGTGCAGAGCAGTATCACTTACCTGATCTAACCTTTGATTAGACCAAGCTTCAATAGGGGAGAACCAGGGAAAAAGTAGAAGTGAAGCTTACAGCACCCATTATGAAGTCTCTTTTCAGTATTAGAGAATATATGACTTCTGGGAAAGCAGGTTTGTTTAATCATCTTGCAGATTTCAGCAGCAAGGCTTTTCCAGAATTCTCACCTTTTTTACTCCCCAAGCTATATTCTCCAAATGATCATAAAACCCCCAAACCTCAAAAGCTATAAAGAAAAAACTCCATCCAAAACCCATTACAAAGGAACTTTATTTTTATTTTTCCAAAACAAAATCTAGGCATATTAGTTAAAGCTGCCAAAAAAGTATCAGTGCCATCCACTGATTTTTACTACAGGGATGGAAAGCCTCTCAGACAAGACCAAAGAGAGTCAAAACTATATATTTTCCTTATTTTCCCATGTTCCTCTCATAAAACCACCAATGAACAAAGGATAGATAAGCAAAAGTAAACCAAGACAAAACAACAGAAAACCACCATTGGCTGTTTTTATTTGATCCTACACTTAGATCAGACCATAGCACGTAGTGAAAGAAGTACCAGGTAGCCTTAACAAATCTTTTCACACCCTGAACAGAAAATGTTCACCCTGTGGCAAGTCACTTTATACTGCTCTCTACATACATCTAAGTGATCCATCTCAAAATCAATTATCTTTAGCATAGACATATATATGCAGAAAATAATAATGCTTCTCTTCAAACCTGGGTTTGAACATAGGCGAGCTATATTTTTCAAAGGATAATAAAACAGCAAAAGCACATCTGTCATACTGCTGTGCTTTTCCCTGTTAACTGGTGCAGAAAACCCCTGAATTTTACGGATTCATAATGAGATATGCATGGAGATTTCTTACTTTTTTGTGAAAAATGAAAACTTCTCTAAACAAAAGACTGGCACACACATACTCCCTAGCTAGAAGGAGAATTTCTGTCTAAAGTAAAAAGCAAGGGAAAGCTATATGCAACTGAAAATGTGAGGAAAATGGAAACTGTAATGCTACATTTATGCAGGTACTACAAACTGCAGTGACAGCAATATGAAATTAATTGCTAGTTCTTCAATAATACTTGTTTTCAGAATCAACAGCTGCTTCTACAAAAATGTTGGTTTTGTGGTGTACACATTAGTAATTACTCCTTACATTCAGGAGCCTATCTTTTCTGCAAGACAAGAAAAGAAGTCAGAAAAATAACAAGAAAATCATAATCATATGTCTTCCGACTATGATTACAAACAGGTTTACCAGTAAAAACAGTAATAATTCCACCTACTATGTTAAGCAAAGAAAATAATTTGCAGTGTTACCTGAAAAAATAAAACTAATTGAACACTACTTTTAAGATAGCCAAATCTGTCAGGAACAAATATGCATGGAGAATTAAATAGATGAAAGAGGGGTGCAGTCTCTGTGATGGAGACTAACTCCTGCAGAAGTTGCCTGTCCTAGTAAACACAGCCCTAGCACACCAATTGATGCATTGCAGATTTGATACATAAAGAATGACATCTTTAGCAGAATTACCAGACTAAAAGAACCATTTATTGAGGCACACATTCATATGCCAAGATGTCTAAATAGTTGATCTGCCTGTTGTGTTTTATTATGCATTGAAATTTGTCTCCTTTCAAATCAGCATTTCCTAAAACGACCAGACACAGAAAGACATGAAGCATGTTTCATTCAAGAAGAATGTATTAATTTTTTTTGAACTGCTGGATAAAAATATTACATTTTTACATGCAAGTATTATTTGAAAATATAAGCCTATTACTGGCTTATTATATTTCATTATAGAATGAAATATTTAAATTCTTTTTCTTCAAATAGCATGCTAAAAATGGTGGAGGTTTTATATACATAAAGCACTACAAAATTTCTGCACAGCTAGTAGCATCTATAAGCAAACCAACTGCAGAGAGCTATTCTTCAGATCAAGAGTGCTTATAGCACAAAAACCAAGTTTTCAACTGTTTTTAACGTACATTTAGTATCTTTAATCACGTTCTATCACCTTGTCCATCTTCAGACTTAAAATCAATTCCTAAATGGCAAGTAGACATTGTTCTGCAGACACAAAAATACCTACACATTACAAATCATTGAACCGGCATCAGATGATGCCACATTTCTATGCATTACTAAGTAAATAGCTTAAAATTTACAAAAACAGTCAAAACAGGCATCAGGATATAATTCTTAATTAAAATATACTTGAAAGTTTCTTCACAAACACTTGCAGTTTGAGCACAGAAGCTTATAATATTTATTTCAATATTCTACTTGTGCCTACTTTAATGCGCAAATTGCACTATCATCATCTTCGTAAGATTCGAGGAAGTTACTAGCTAAGCCAAAGTTAGCAATAAAAATAAAGAACTTAGCATGGCAGCTTTTTGCATTACCTCACACAAGTTTTATTTTAAGGAGGTGCCGGTTCACAGATATAGTCAGTCTCTTTCTACAGTCCAGGAATCACTACTGCCACGTAAAAGCAGAAGCCAATTAACAATATCAGCAGTATTCTCACCATGAAAATCCAGGCTATCCCGTTTCTATGGTACTTTTCAGTCCCAGGACTGTGGGAGGAGAGGAAAACAATGATCTACCTGAGTTTATGTTGTAATGGAGCCCAACTCTCATCTTCAAGAAAGCAACAACAGTTGCCACAGTATATGAAAGGGCTGGAATACCTTCAGAGAAGTTTGGAATTTCTAGATAACTTCACCCACCACAGAATGAAGCATATAGAGGAGGCAGATAGTGGCCTTCACAGGACGTGACAGTCCTACCAGATATAATCACAAGAATTTTGTTGCCTTACAAAAAATTACTTCCTCCAAAGAATAATTGTCCTCCCAGTTTTACATTTGTATAATAGAATTAGTAAGAAAGAAGTGCCATTCAAGCTTAAAATTCATTCTCCATAGGGCTTTTCTCCCAACAAAAAAAATAGCATCAACCACTTATCTCTACAGACACCACAGTTTTACATCATTTCATGGAGGACTAGTATCACAATCGAAAAAACAAAGGTCAGCTGTAGCAATCCTTCCATAATAGTTTATTTCGAACACCTGTCCCAACCAAGACTAAAAAAGAAAAGCAAAAATCACAGAACATCTACAAGATGTACAGCAAACACCCATACTATTTCTATCTCATTAAAAGTACTCCAAAGCTTCCTGAAACTTTGTTGCAAATACTTCAAAACCTGGAGAAATCGTAATCTGTGAGCAACATGAACAGTACAGTGTTTTCCAGACTATACAGTGCTAAGAAACATTTTAAAAAACCCCAGGACATTAGGTCAAGAATGAGCTTTGTAGGAAG
The DNA here is from genome assembly GCA_013397195.1 of Hylia prasina. NCBI lineage: Eukaryota > Metazoa > Chordata > Aves > Passeriformes > Sylviidae > Hylia > Hylia prasina. Next base: position 178,994 of record VYXD01006836.1, read on the forward strand.
AATAAATTTTCTGAAATGCAAGAGACATACTAAAACTGAAGGACAGTATAAGATAGTATAAGATACACCTATAAAGTATAGATTTTTGAAGTGTTCACCATTAAGGGATTTTCAGAAATGTCTAAAAGCAAATGTCTAAAAGCACAGAAATTATCAACTACTATTTCATTCTAGAAATTCCCATCTTTTTGAAATAACATATATTTAAACAGCCTTATGTAGCAGCTGAAATCATCCAATTCCATGATGCTGGGGGTAGATTTCTTCCTTTTTTACTTACAGAATTTTTTCACCTAAATTGCTAGGAAACTAACTACCGGGTACTTATGGGTACTTAAGAAAAAACAAATGAAGTTGCTTAGGTGGGGAGAGTAGTGTAGTACCTGGCTACACTTCCTTTGTCTCTGGGAGTTTGTCTCGGAGAGGGACAACACCGCGCGTTTTGGGGGCAGGAAAAGGACGGGTCTGGGGGCAGCTGGGCTCGCTCTCGGCATCGGAAGGAGAACGGGCAAGCTGTTGCTTACTGCGGGGAGAATTCACTGTCACCACTGGAGTCCAGTCCTAGGGACCTACCACCGTGTGCCCGGGAATCCCGAGCTCGCCTTTTCCTGCCCTGCTGGGAGCCAGGCCGCCGCTGTCCCGGCCCCGCCGCTTCTTCGGCACTGCCCGGGGTCTCTGCTACGCTGTGGCCCCGCACCTCCTGCCCTGCCGGGACGTCCCGCAGCTCCAGCTGCCACCGCGGGCAGCGCTTCTGGTACATCTCATCCACCAGCCCGGGATTTCTGCTCATTCCTGCCGTTCCGGCTTGGTGCTCCTCAGAGTCCCGCAGAGGGACCGGGATCAGACTGCCCCAGGGTTTTGTGAAGCAAAGCCTCTCCTCCATCCCTTCCCGTCTCGGCCGAGAAGGCCGTCAGGAGTTTCCTGGTTTCTGTTTTGTTGTTTATGCCATAGTTATTGTTGTTTGTTTGCCTTGTTACACGTATTAGTAAAGAACTGTTATTCCTATCCCCATATCTTTGCCTGAGAGCCCCTTAATTTCAAAATTATAATAATTCAGAGGGACGCAGTTTACCTTCTCCATTCCAAGGGAGGCTTCTGCCTTCCCTAGAAGACACCTGTCTTTCAAACTAAGATACAAAAACACAATCACAAATCTCTCACTCCTGTTATACAATATAGGTGTTCTCTACATAGCTGAGTAAATCCCCCGCATTGACAAGAAGCTGCATAAGATTAACAGCCACTACTCCACGTCCTACCAATAACTTCAGTGTAACTAACAACTTTCATTTTCATGTATTTTACACAGCAAATAAAAAGAAAAGTATTAAAAACCTCAAGAGTAGTTTAAAGAAAACTATAAAACTGCTTTTATAAAAGCATCTTTTAAAAATTCTAAAGTCTCCAAACATGAACAGACTGCAAAATACACGAGAATTGTGCAGATGAAGAGAGTTGCGAAGCTGACATTTAATGCAAACACCCTTTCACCTACACCTTGCTGCAAGGCCTGTACAGTTATACCTCTGGCATAAAACCATGGATAACATCAGCAGAGTAACATCTGTAGACACACAAGGCCTGCAAACAAATCTGCTGGGCACGGGACTCATGCGTTAATGAGGAAGACCATGGCAGAGGCACAGCTCTGCCTCCAACAGCAGCACTACATGCGATCATCACTGCAAAAATGCAGCCCTTGGAAGCAGTCCCAGGAAGTCGCTTGGAAAACTTCCATTGGCAATGCACACTCACCCACAATGAAGTTGGCCCATTGACCCATTTACTAAATCCAGTATTTTTTTTCTTTTTAGAGTGAGGAAAAGAAACATACTTTATGAAAACCTTACCCTCAGAGTTTTTTTGTTTATTTTTCTCTATGTTTAAGAAGAAAAATATTTAAAAATAAAAATTGTACAAAGTACTTATTTGATATTTTTCATTATTTTGTGATCTAGGGTTTTTTTCTAATTTACATTTTGATGTTTCAGATAGAAAATATTCTTAAAGCATACTTGTAATTTTATAAGACGGTAGGAGAGGGAACATCAGCACAATCTTCTCCATTGCCATGGCTTAACCCCAGGCAACAGCTCACTAGCCACAGTAGGATGGCAAGAAGAATCAGTAGGGTAACAGTGAGAAAAGACACATACATAGAGATATATGCATGTATGTATAACTCTCATAAAAACCTGAATGGTTTAAAAATAATTTTTCAGTTTTAGCAAACTGTAATTTAATTGCATAATGTCAGAATAATGTACAATTCCCAGAGAGATATACATAAAAAACCCAAAAAAACCCTAAACAAGCCACATTTGCTTGCAATGGACCAAGAAGACAAAACGAAGACAAACACAAGTTGGTATCTGAGGATCATCCCATCAAGGCAATTTGAAGGAAAAGCCTCAGATACAACAGAACTTTCAATACTTATTACTGAAAAATAGTAATTAAAAAACCCCAAAAAACTATACAAAACAAGGGAAAGGAGGAACACTAAGCTAAGGACTCTTAAAAATATTGGGGCAAAGCTACACATAGCTCTGAAAAGCAGAACAGGATGTTCAAAATTAGCTAGAATAACTACAAAGTACTTATGTCTAAAGTTCAGACAAACACAGTTTTCTAAACATTATCATTCTGGATTTAAAAAATGCTGACAGTTGAAAGGCCGTAGCAAATTCTAAAATAAATAATGCTGTAATTTCTAGGATGAAAGCGCATAAAGTGTGTATGGATGATAAATTTGCAATTTAAATGTAAATCCAAGTATAAATGCAAAAATTTACCCACCAAAGGAACTGATGTTTCAGTTTAAAACTCATAAGAATTTAACCTTGACTCAAAAAAGACAGTACTTAGGACGGTTGCAGCAGTTCGGTCTCAGTGCCTCTTCCATTTGCCCTGTAACATTGTCTACCAACAATGTAGCATTTTGAAGAACGCAACTACTGGTAGAGCACCTCCAGATACCCACAGAGAAGATACATTTATATATGTGATCCCAGGTAGGGATCACTCTTAGAAAGATGAGAAGAGGGAATGTAGACATTTGTAGAACTTGCACCCTTAATGATCTGATCTCTCATACTGAAAATTGTAACTTATGTAAGTTACAGTGAAGTTCTTTGGGGGAAAAAAGTGTTTTCCCACAGCTTCAGAAATTTGACAAGTTCATTCTTTTAGCTTCATAAAGATAAAAAAATTCAAATGGAATTTCCTAGAAAGAAATTATATAAACAAAGATGCCTGCCTGTCATTCATTACTTTTACATAATCTTTTCTCTGTCATATGCAAATAAAAACGTATTTGGATTATAGTTGATTGATGCAAATTACCATCATTTTAAAATACTGATACTGACAGTTTTAAGGGATTTGCTTCACAGCATCATACTTATGATCTCCTTCAGTAAGCATCACAGCTTACTGGGAGAAATATCATCAGTTTTGATTTATTGCTGTCCTTAGTGAATGGCTGAAGACTCTTACCAAGACTCTTACCAAGATACCAACTTAACAGATGAACAACCTACAACTGATTCATCTGGAGTTTGCCAGTGCTCTCTTTGAGACAAGATACCAGATGGAAAGACGTAAACAAACAAAAACCCTAACAGGAAAACAAACAAACTACAGAAATTTCATTTCCACTTACGTAACTTTAATATCTAGCAGCATATATTTCAGTGGAAGGGTTTCTCACTTTAGTATCATGGAATTTGGGTTGTGACTAAAGTACTGTAATACTAGTGATCCCAAAGGACAACTAAATATGGTTATTTCAAACAATTGAAAAGGCTCCATATCCAGCTACCAATTCCTGGTCATCAAGTTTTTAATTAAAAGCTCAGGTACTGTATTCAACAAGAGCAGCCAAGAAACACACCAAAGAAACAAGAAGCAGAAGTGCCTACATTAAAACTCAAAATTTAAATTCACAACTTGCTAGAATTTGCTTGTATATTGCATTACCTCCATCCATTTGGACTTCCACTACCAGAACCTTCAACACTGAGAACATTATTTGTTACAGTTCTTCCTAAGTTTGAGTTTGATGTACATTAACACGCCAGCCATTAATGCACAGGCATAAAAAGATGTCACTTAAATGTATAAATAAATGTATCTAACCTTTATTAATATTATTTGCAAAATACACCATCTGCAAGTATCAAATGAACCTTATAATGCTGACCAAAAAGTAGGAAAAATTCTGTATCAGCCACTTTTCTACTCTTTCATTCCATCACCCACTTCTTTGTCATTGTATTAAGCTACAGTATATGTACTACACATCTTTATGCATAGAATGTTTATTATAAGTGGTAATAAATTACAGCCCAAAGAAACACTTTCAGTGGCATACCACATAATTTTATATCAATATCAAAACTGGAAGTTTTTTAAACAGTAGAGTAGGTATAGCCATTAATCAACCACATGTAACCTGACTAGAGTCAAAAAGTATAATTAATGTAGCAATACAGATTACATCTCCAGCTTTTGGTTGCTTTTAAATGTGTACACACCCACAGTGTACATGTCAAACTCACATCAAGATGCAGTACCTGTCTAAAAAGAAAAAACAGAAAAGCAGAAAGTGATGAAACCATACAGCTGACCTTATTGAGACGCCTAAAAATTACTGAAAGGAAACAGGGCAGCTGAAGGGAACCACAGGGTCTGTGGAACCAGCACAATATTCAGAAATTATCTGCCGTGCATTGGCAATGCCCCACAGCACAGGCTGGGAGCTCGTCACCACTACAAAGTCAATGCCGCCATCTAAGGGTGACAACACCGCACTGTACATACTGACATAGTATTTACATAGTATTTACAGAAAGTAATACTGAAAATAAGAGTCTGACTCCTGCACTGTGGTTCAAATGCTTTTACAGCAGATACATGTAGCTGATTTATGCACATGTACACAAACTTTGCCTTTTTCCCTTCTATTAACATCAAATTTGGCATAAATATTTCACTGCAGGAACAGTATTACAGAAACTGCCTAGGTCAGTGCATATAACAGATCTAAAAAAAAAAAAAAAAAAAACACAACCAAAAAACAAAAAAATTGAACTCTGAGAAATAAGGTTTTATAAGTTAGGTTTCTATGAAATTGATTGAATCATGTTATGTTGTTAAAAAAATTAATAAAGTAAATGTTCAGAAGAGCTTATCAAAAGACAAACTTTTCCATAACATTTTTACCACCAGACAGATGTCATGTAGTTCTTACTGCATGACTTCCCATAACTCATCTTAGTACCAGTATAGCTGTAAAGTGCATTTTTAAAGTGCTGAACCTTACTTTTATGGTACATTAGGTGATTCTGATATGTATGTAAAGTGTTTGAGAAACTAAAATACAGAAGGGACTTCATCATTACTAGTGCATACTACCATCATGCCCTCTGCACAAAGTTTTTGCTTTAGAAATCTCTAATTTAGTACTTGACGGAAGATGAAACATTGTTATCTGAAGTTATGACATACAGGGTACACAAGAGAGAAATCCATCTTGGTGTGTACAGAGTCTTTTACTGTGGGGGTGGTGAGGCACTGGAACAGGTTATCACTGGAAGGGGGGAGGCTGCATGGGGCTTTGAGCCACCTGGCCTACTGGTGTAGTGGTACTGGGGTCGGGACCAGAGCTCAGGTCCCCTCCAACCCAAACCATACCACGACTCCACAATCTTCCTGAATATATAGGACTGTAGTTGCTTGCACTTGTAGCAAGCAACTACAGAGAGCAACAATTGAGAGATGCTAGTTATTCAGCATAAACAAGTCCTAAGCAGGAAAAGCTACATGAAGTCACAAAGCTGTGTGATTTAGTGTGTTGCTTTTTTAGCATCAGTTGCTGGACAAGCCGTGAACTTAGACCTAGATATGCTTTCAGACAGAATAATTCATTTGCTTAGTCATCTTCCTAGGAACCGGTACAGCACTGGTACAGTGCTGTGCTTTAGCGTTAGTATGAAAAGAACACTGATAACATAGTGATGTTTCTGTTGTTGCTAGGCAACGATTATATTAAGACTAGTGGTTTTTTAGCCTTCCATGTTCAGCCAGTGAGTGAGTGCACCAGAAAAAAGGCAGAAAATACAAAGGCTAGAGTTGTCAGCAGAAGCTCTAATTCAATGAGACAAGAAATCAACCTGTGTGGTAGACATGGAGAAAGAAACCAGGAAAGTGCTAGAAGACCACAAACCAAAAATCACCATTAGATCAAGGGTGTGTGAGAGGTGGGGGCATAAGTGTATAATTGCCTGGGGTTTTCTTTGTTCTGGATCCCTCTCTGAAGGCACCCAACCTTCTCTGACCTGATGCTGTATCTCTGTTAAACCCATTATTTTTATAAATCCAGTGCCTGAGATTCTGCTGCAGGAAACCTAGGTCATGCCTGAAAGAGGAGGAGGTGCCTGTGTCTGCACAGAAAACCAGCAGCAGGTCCTCCTGAACATGGGAGTTTAATTGTAAAAATAGTAATTGAAGGAGGAAGTCTGGAACAACTACAGTTCTTTTCAAAACCTCCAATAATGAAATAAAGTGGTTCAAAAGTATTTTGGAAAGTATGACTGAAGAAACATGTGGAAATAATTCTTCTGAAATTTCTTCAAGTAGAGTAATAGTTTTAAGAACTGTATGTGAAAAGTGAAATAGCATATGGAATATATTGTGGGGATGGAAAAAGGACAGGGAAATTACATTCTTTTGGAATATTTTTCCCAAAGAATTCTTTCATTTCCTTGTTACCATTGAGACAAAGTAAGTTATTTCCATACATTCTAAACATTTGACACTGTGCAGCTTATATGCCTTATAATACTTTCTTCCTGAAACAATTTGCCTGGGCTAAACTCAACAAGAAATACTCTCTCCTCTCAATGTCTGTGACACAAGGTACAATGCTTAAGTAAGTGTTTCGTAGATGACAAATACGAAACAAGAAGAGAAATACTTCCCAAAGTAAAAACAGAAGTAGGGAGGGGAATATTATTAAAAGACAAAAATAAATTTATCAGCTTACACAATGCTGATTATTCAGAAAATATGAGAATTAAGTTTTTTTCCTATGCATTTTATACTAAGTTGGCTCCAGTCAATGCTTTAAAAGTATGTTAACTCTTTAACTGTGTGACAGAAATGTAATCTGTTTAGTCTACCTTAATTCTTTTTTACTGAAATCGAAGTACATGATTCACATATCTTAAGCATTGTAGATTCTATCAAACATAGCATCACAGTTAAGCTGAATTTCAACTCTTATCTGCTGCAAACTGCAAAGGTAAGCAGAAAACTTACAGAATACTACTCATCTTAAAAAACTGTTAAATAACCACCTGTAAAATATGTACTTAAAAAGTGTTGTCACATATCAAGCATATTGCCAACTGGGCCAAAACTTGGTTATCTTAAAATTGAAGAATCAAGACTCTAAAAAAGAAATAGAAACGTGGTGTGAAAAAGAAAGTTCACTGTTTAGAATTATTAAAAATTTAATAAAGGGATAAAAAGGGACAATGTCCAGTGCTGGGGTGTTTCTGGCTATAGGTCAAAAAACACACCATTAGTTTTAGAAAAACTCTCTATATACTCTATATACTGTTACATTATTGGGGTACATACATATTCATGAGTTTATACCTTATTCTTTTCTTTTTTTAATGTTACAGGAACTCTTTTGTTTGGTTTTAACTTCTGGCGTGCCTGCATGGCATCCTGCAGATTAGCTCAATATATTGTATTTCTTCTTGTGGTTTCATCCTGTTGCTTCACACTCCCTGATAACAAGGAGTCAATAAATTCTCTAATTTTTTCCTGGTGCTCTGGGTTCCTGTCACTTATCACTTGGGAGACGTCAGTTGCAGATGTGAGAAACAACTGGATGAAACTAATTGTTTTGGCACTATTCTCTGAGTTAAAGGCATTTTTAACATTCCATAACTTGTTAGGGCCTACAATATATTTGTCACAACATTATATACGCTATACATTGTATATATAAACTGACAAAGTATTTTATACTAACAAGCAGTTGAAACAACTAATAAATTGTACCCTATCAAAATACTCGTGATTAATAACAACATTCAAAAGCTAATACATAAATGTGAAGGCCGATATTATATTGTGATTTGTAACACATGGTCAAGCTATACTCTGTCTTAATGAATGTATTTGGGAACCATCAAACAAATTATTTGCCTTTAAGGATCCACTTCACAACATCATTCTATTGGAAAGGAAGAAGTGCTGCCATAGGAGCTACTTTAGTAGCCCATCCACTCCTGAGTGAGCTTGTATGAGAGAAAAGAGAGCAGTGGAACAAAGTGGAATTTTAGATACTGTAAGAGAATGACAACATTCTCTTACAGTATCTAAAATTCCACCTTGCTTTATCTTTAGAAGATTTCTCTCATTATCCATATCTAGTTCACCACAAAAACACACAGACAATGGGTGGAATAGGAAGGAATTATAATTTTATTTAATTAATTTAATTATATTATAATTTTAGCCATTAAGTTACCCAGTTAAGAAAAAGCAATTAGAAAGAAAATAGTGTGTTAAATCAAATTAGTTAAGTGGAGAAGGGTTTTCTCCAGCTCTACAGTGGGCTCCCAAATCTAGATCTACTCTATCTAAAATAAGGAAAACAGACAGCTTGTGCAAAAGCTTCTGGAGATAACCCTTCCATTTGGGTGCTCTGTAGTCACTGAGCTCTGCATCTCACAAAACCTTTAAAACCTTTTCAGGACCTCACCCTTCTATGCAAGGTTGCAATAAAAGCAATTCAGATTAAGTATCCCCCACTCTGTGTCTCAGTGAGAGTACTACACATTGGTGTGCAGCAGTTCTCTGACTTTGCACCTAAGCTATGTACCCTCTGTGTGGGGTGGAAAGGTTTAAAACAGCAATTGGTACAAAGATAACAATGAAATTAATCCATCCAGCTTCATTCACTCTGAACATTCACATGATACCATAGCAGTCATAACTATAAAATAAGAAGTCCAACTAAATTCACCCAAAAAAATTAAGAAATCTAGTTTTGTCTGGAGAGAACCATTGTCTTCTGTTTACACTGAAATTCTGTGAGATGATTCAATTGCATCAGACTGCTTGGGGGCAGATCAGGAGAAAGAACACAGTGGCACACTTCCTAAGTCCTGCAGTTATAATTTTTTTAAAACTAGGTTTGCAATTTGGCCAGCATGCTTCAGAAAACAGGCTCAGCGTGTAATTGTTCTTTCATTCAACAGACAGAGGAAAAATAAATGTTTTGAAGAGATACAGATCCTAAACCATTATGCAAATAACAACAACCTTCGTTGTTAAGTTAGCCATGCAATGTTAACTTTTTCCTCTCACATCCTTTGTCCCATTTATTAATTGTGGCTTTTGCTTATTACCATTACATAATCAGCACTTAAACAACAGGAAAAGGTCTATTTTTCTGTGAAATGTCTAGCTTATTCAACGATCAGAACGTAAATTCTCCTTTCCCTGTTTCTGCTCCGAAGTCTGATAACAGAGTTACTTAGCAACAGATGAAGCAAATGAACTGTGTTACCTGATCCACATACATTTCACTGAAAAGTAACACTCAAAAAGGCATTTTTAGCTGATGGTTGCCGCTGCCTAGATGTATTTTGGAAGTGTAAAATCCATTAGTGTGAGACAAGCCTACATGAAAACTCAACCATCATGAACTATCTGTAATGCACTACACATTTTGAAATTAACAGAAATTGCCTGTAAGAGTCACGTACATGATTTTGAGCACCTCTGAGAAAGGAATAAACAAGAAAATACAAAACGCAAGACTATTTACATGGATGCTACAGCAGCTGCTTAAAAGGGGAGGACAGGAGCCCTCTTTCTAGCATACTGACAAGGTATGGACTTTAAAACACAGACCAAGCCCTCATACATCAAGTACACTTTTCTTGCCACAGAATATTTTGATTTCTGAGAATAAATACTTATTCATTTTGACAACACACACACACATATTTTCCCAAAAGACCTTCTTCACCAGAGAAGCAAGAAGTAGTATGTGCCACACCAAATACTAAGGAGATTTTTTTAGAAGAAGAAAAAGTAACCCACAGAATTTGACAAATCATTTTGCAACCACTAATCCCTTTTAAGGTAATTCCACAACTAAACAATTCCTGTATTTTTTTAATTATTCTGGAATGTAAAACTTTCTATTTTACAATTGCATAAGAACAATTTAAAAACTGTCTTGGTTCATCACACAAAACTATGCTGCCAGCAAGACTTGAAAATCTCTTGCCCATAGCAAGGGGAAAGCACAGCAGCTTCTTCAGCTGTGTCATCTAGTGGCATTGTTCAAGTGTTATTTTATTCTAAGGATCAAACACCCTGGAGTTCGTAACAGCTTCAAAACTTATTTCATGTGAACATATGAAGATTTATGGAGCTGAATTTAATTTTACCGAGCTATACCAAGTTTGCCCCAAGACATTTTCTTCCCCCTGAAAAATTAAAGATGGGCAGGAATTCAAGTACAATTAGATACTAAAAAAAGAAAGTACATTCATGAAAAACTAGGCAAAAAATTCAATTTTGGTAAGTCACGACACAAATTACCAGAAGGGACAAAATTTAAAGAAGCTTTCTATTTATTTGACAGCAAACATTTTTGTCTTATTTGCAATTAAAACTCAGTAAATAATAAAAAGCAACCAAGTAGAGTACAAGTCAAGAGAACATTCACAATTACCTTACAAAGCATTAAGATACTTCCTGTGTTCCACTTCAACTATGAACTTTGATGACATTTCAGATATTAAAATCATAGTCTTTAAGTGCTAGTAACTGCATAACAACTTCTTAGGTCATTTCACACTACACAGAATCAAAACTTCCATGATGAGAACTGGAAGATGCATCTACAAGAAAAGCTAATTTAACACCTTCCCTCCATATTTTCCAATGATCAAGCATTTATGCCGATATTTAAACATACTGCATTCTTAATTACTATTAAGCCATCTTTCACATACAATTATGCAAATCTTGAAGCTTTTCCTCTTCCTTTCAAAGACAAATAATTAATTCACCTTTCTCTTTCCAGAGAAGGAAGGAAGATGTTTTTCCTTACAGATATCTCAGATAAATTATTTTTCTTTTCCATATTTAAAGTTTTTTTCTGTATAAAGGCAAGTATTAGAAGGACTAGCTTTCACAGTATTCACGATTGTGTTTCAATACAAGAGGAGGCATGTGCCCTTTTTTAAACTATACAAAAATCTCAGTTTAGGTCTCCATCTCCTATTTTTCAACTTTCTACAGTTCTGATCAAAACCAGTAACTGGCTGACTTTTTCTTTCTTTGTTGATTTGAGAATGGTTTATATATTAAAAAAAAAAAACAGAAATAGCATTTCTTTGTCTATTTGAGGCCAAATATCAAATGATCTTTGAATACAAGGTATGCTATTTTCTTACAAACACAATTTATTTGTTCCAGTTCAGCACTTTTGAAACAAAGGTTATAACCACAATATAAGCTGACAGTTAAAAACTCAACTGCAAGCAAGTTTTACTACTTTCTTGCAAGAAACAAATTCTAAAAATAAAATTTAAAAAAACCCTTAAGTCAGTATTCTGCTATACCATTTACAAGCCACTCTTTCTACATTAGAAACCATCATTTCAGAGACTGCTTAGAATTAGGATGCAAGATTGTTTTATTACTCTTCAACAACTTCTTTCTACTCTATCCTGATAAGAAAATTATATATTTCAAAAAATATTACAAGTAATCACTTGTAATTAAGAACCCAAGATGCAAAAATCTTTTAGCTGTTTCCACTTTCTACTGCATTTGTAGAAACAAAATAAACATTCCATATTAACTATGTATTTTCCTATACAAACCATTCGTCTCCCAAACAATTACTCCTGAAATACCATGTTAAAAACAAGAAGTTAAGACATTTAGCTTAACTTGTACTTTGCATCCCCTTCTGAGCCATCTCTGTAGAACTGCAATTTTCACAGCCAGAAACATTTTTAAGCAATTCGCTTGCCAAAAGCCATTCTAAAGAAAATTTTCAAAAGACAGAGCAAGAGAAAGCTTTGACAATCAAAATGCCTTGGGAAGAAAAAAATCACAATATGTACTTACTAATTTGTTTTCTTGCATATATATTCTTTGCAGCTTCAGACAGCCTTTAGCTATAATGATCATTCCTTCATCTGAGATCTTGTAACATTGCCCAAAATGTATGTCTTTCAATTCCCTGCATTTTGAACCGAGCTGCAATTAATGAAATCAAAGGGAAAAAAAACCAACAGAACTTGACTGAAATGAAGAGATGGGAAAAAAGTTTTTTTTTTCTGCTTCTCCACCCTCCATTAAAAGTTATCTTTCTTTTCAGGCTTTGAAACACTATATGCAAACAAGAAAGATTCTAATTACATACATGACAAAATTAAGTTGCTAAATAGTCAACAAAATGGAGCTAAGAGCAGCACATAAGAACTAAATTATTTACTGTATGTACAGGTAGCTAAACAATGCGTTTATGCTCAACAGCTTATTTGATTTACCCTAACTCCTAAATGCTCCTTAACACTTTCAGGGAGTTGATGAAACCTTCCTGCACATCTAACAATTAAAGATCTTAGTTACCTTCAGTGTTCATGAAGCAAAAACAAGTTACTTAAACACAAGTTTTGACTAGCAACCAAGCTCAGGAAAATTAAATCCAACAGAAGTGAAGTATAGGATGTCAAACTGCAGATTTAACTACAAAAGCGATTATTCAATCCCTGGGTATTAAAAAGAAAAAAGAAACTGTGCAGTCTCTAGAGAACAGCATTTACTGCACCAAAAAAAAGTCTCTATATACCAACTTTTAAAATAGACGATTTTTTGTGATTTTAATTAAATCCTAATAAAGAGTATCTTCTTCTACTTGCTAAGCTGAAATATACTAAGTTTACAGAAGGATGTGTGGAATGGATGGTTACCTGCTTCAGGCCTTCATCAGTGAGTCTGTCTTGATTGCCCACGTGCACTTTCTGAAGGAGAGGACACTGAGAGGCAACTGCAATAATAGAGGTGTCAGAAAGCTGTTTACACCTGTAGGCAGTATACCTTAGGAGCCCAGGACATTTAATTGCTAATATGCATACTCCTGTATCAGATACATTGCGACAATCAGAAATATTGATTTCAGTAATATTCTGGCTTCTTGATGCTATTTTTTCCAACAGCTCATCAGTGACCTGCAAAGGAAAAACAAATACTCACATATAACTTTTTCCATAAAGATCTTTAATGTCATTAGGACAATAATTGCTGTTCGTAAGATGCATTTCCATGAGCTATAGGAAAAATGAAACTATACTTCCTTTACAAATTACCTATGGCTGAATATTTTACTGTAATTGGTTTGTTTTGGAGAGGCAAGGGGCTGATGGTTTTGATAGGATATGGGCAATTGGGGGAAACCCAGTTCTGACTATACAGACTGTAGCTAGATGGTTTCATGATAAAGCTTATGGAGGGAGAGGCAACAGCTAGACAAGTACAGAAAATATGGACACCTGCAGCAATTTATGTCCCCACAAAAAGAATCTCAAACAGCTGCCCAACTTGACAGAAGTTCTCAGGCACCAGACTGAGCTCCAAAGACCTACTTCTCTTTTTAGCCATGAAGAGACTATCTCTGATGTCCAGGTATTAGAAAAATAAATTACTCATTGGTAGAATTGTCTTATTATGGTTTAGGGCTTGATGGGCTTCAATGACCTCAGCTCCTACAGGAGGTTAACAAAGCTTGGTAATGTACTACTGACAGTGGGCACAAAGAATGGAGAATTCACAGACCACAATGACATTTGACAGAACCTCTTAGATAAGGAAGAAACTAACAAAGCCAACTCAGCAAGGGTATAGAAACAACTCCAACTGAGTAAAAGGCAATTCTGGCAAGGGGAGATGGCAAACACCACAGACCACCAATCCAAGAAACTCACCAACCCAAAAGACCAGAAAGACTTAGTATGTGGACTAATTAGCATAAGTGCAGGAATCCTTTAACCAATAGAAGCTAAAATACTAACTAATAACAGAACTATATAACTTGTAGCCAACAAGCACTACTGCATTTGTTTACGGAAATATATGTGATTTCATATTGATAATCATTTCTGTCCTATGGCAATTGTGTTAGCCTTCATTCTATTATTTTTGTTATTTAATTTTCTTGTAAAAAAGGGTAGCATCTCAATGTCTTCAAAATCACTTTTTCATTTTAATATATTAGCAGGTATGCTCGACTAAATCAAAGGGAGGACTGTTGAGGAATACATTCAGTACACATAGCTCGGGTGTAGCTGCAGTGTAGCTCAGGCTGAACTCCAGGTAGCACAGCCAGAAGCAAAAGGCCATGCATGCACTGGTGCCAACCCTTTGCACAACAAAAGGCACAGAGACCTCTGGCACAGTGAGGGTATAAAAGCACAGGGGTGCTCCTCCTCCAGCTTGAGCTGTTATTCTGTTGTTGCACAATGATTACATTACTTTAAGGACCCAGAGGTCTGAGACTCCACTGTGGGAAACCTGAAATCGAGGCAGTAAGGAAAGTGGTCTGACTGTGTGGGGTGTGCAGAGAGCTAAGCAGGGCATCCATCACCTTTCAGAAGCAGCCACCAGGAGGGACTTTGATCCCAAGCAGGTGGTGCCAGTGTGGCTGACAGAGCAGTCCCTGGATGCTCAGACACCAAAGTTTCCTTAACACCTCTGAAAAAAAAAATTCCATCCACTTTGTATCTATAAAACACTGTAGTTAGCCAAAAATGACAACAATCTTAAAAAAGGCAATCCTACAAAGGACCATTCAGAAATCTTTACCCATCACACGGCATAGATGAGATTTAGCTTTAACCAAAGAGGGCAAGAAAGCAACATGAATCCCTTTTGATTTTTGTTTTATACAGCTGAGGAACAGTCTTTTCAGCATTCAATATGCTTCTCATTTGTAGCAAGTCAGATTTTTTCCTTGCTCTTTCATCAGGCAGGTGTTACGATGGAAAAGAACTATGCTGGTTTTGCCTGGGGTAGCAGTAATTTTCTTCACAGTGCTAGTATGAGACTATGTTTTGGATTTGTGCTGGTTTTCTTATTGCTGAACAGGGATTACACAGAGCCAAGGCTTTTTCTGCTTTTCACCTGGCCACGCTGGCAAAGAGGCTGGGCGGGAACACAGCCAGCACAAGTGACCCCCCAACTGACCAAAGGGATATTCCACACCATGAGGCATCATGGTCAGTGTACAAAGTGAGGGGAAGAAGGAGGAATGGGGTTTGTAATTTCCAGTGATGGTGTTTGCTATCTCAAGTCCTTGCTCTGTGTGACAGGGCCCCGCTCTACTGGGGATGCCCAAGCATGTGCCAGCTGATAGGAAGCAGTGAATTAATTCTTTGTCTTGCTTGTTTTGTGTATGTGTGTGCAACTTTTATTTCACTATTAAACTGTCTTTAAACTCTTACGTTTTGTAGCTTTTATTCTTCTCTCTCGAACCCTACTGGTGAGGGAGTGAGAAAGGCACTGCCTGGGCCTTGACCGTTGGCTGGGGTTAAACCACAATGATGACAAACTGCAAAGAAAAAAAAATCCTTCTCCAAATGCAACCGTCCAATTTTTATTTCTCTGTGTCCTCTATTTTCATGAAATTCTCAAGATACTGTTTATAAACCCCTGCAAGTCACTACTCAACAAGAAACCCAAGGGCAGTGGCCAAACAATATTGGACTTCTAAAGCTTTCCATGGAGGGAAGTTACCCTGTACAATTTAAGGCTAGGCTCCTAGGGATCTCACTAAATTAAACCTACAAATACTTCATTTTAAGATCAGCTAAAGTAGGAGCCATACCAGCTGAAGAATAAAATAAAGACAATTTGTTAAAACAAACAGAGCAAGCACCATGTATGTGACCATTCTTCCAGTTACAGCATCCTCGGAAATGTTCACGTTTGTCTTTGAATTAATAAGAGGCCTGATAGTTCCAGACTACCCAATGCAGAGTTGAGACAGGTAACCCACAACCCACTCAAATACCACTTGCGCTCGCACTGTTTAACAACTGATCTCAGACAAAATACACTATATTTAAATGAACCAATCTAAGTGTCCAGACATTTTCAGCTAATAGAAAAATCCATGAAACTACAGATATCACCATTGTATGTGTTTCTTCTCTTTACCTCTAGTCAAAAGCACAAGTTCCAAGAACAAATTCTGAGTAATGAAAACAATGATTTCACAATGATATTTTCATACCTGCTGACGACTACTCAGATCCAGTTGCTTCCAAAATTGAAAATCTAAACAGAGGTCACGCCAATATTTACAGACTAATGATACTGAAAGGCAACGCTCATTCAGAGATAAGTTGGAAAATATCTGTAAAGAAAGAAAAAAAAATTTTGTCAGATGTAATCATATCTTAGAGATAGAAATATTTTATTATCGATACATCTTGTAAAAGGCAGAAAAGTATTAGCATGCATTGTAACATACAGATCTACAACTTGCCTCCCACTTGACTAGTCAGAGACAATAACAAAAAAACCTACATCCCACAAGAACTGACAATATTAGTAAGTCACATTAGCATAACCAACAATAGCATATATACTAAGTACTTATTTTGTAGACTAAGTTTCAAAAATGCTTCTGAGATGGCACACCTAAAGAATTACAAATTATTTCAGTGTTATCTGCAAGCCATGTAAAATGCTTTCATTCCCATCCTGAAATGCATGGGAAGCCTTTCTTTTTATTTTCTAACTGAACTGGTAAGACAAGTCATAAAGGCACATCAGGCCATGTGGGAAGGGGGCATGGGATGGTAGAGTAGATTAGCAGAGTAAATCAGTGTCATGGAAGAGAACTGAAGCACAAAATTAGTCTTTTATACCCCAAGGTTTTGAGCACTATAGCACCTGCCAAAAAAAACACCAAAAACCTGTAACTTTACAGCAAGATCATAAATTGCCATAACACGTATTATATTTATCCCTTTCTTAAAAGTACTGTTGTTTATTAATAAATATAAAAATAGGGTGTGTCAAGAGTTCACATGAAGGTACCCTGTCAGCACAAATGAACTTGAATCTACACGTGATCCTATAATGAGAAAAGGCAATAGTGGCTTTATACCTTCATAGGAGTACAGACTTCAAAACATGAAAACTCCTTCCACTGACCTGAGGACATCAAGTACTTAATGGAAATATTATTGCCAGTCTCAGGCAATTTTCTCATGAAAATATGAAAACACATGAGATTGTCCATAGGAAAGCATTGAAGTCTAGAAAATATGAAAACATTCAAGGAAACTACTAGGACTCTTTAGCCAAGGAAAAGGGATGGCAAAGGGGAAAACATACACACACACAAAAAAAACCCCACCAAAAACAAAGAAAAAAAATGAAACAACAACAACATAAGAAAAATCAAAAAAAAAACCCCAAGTAATGGAGCATTGAGCTATAATGGTAACTTACAGAACTTTGGTCATTGGGTGGTCTTTGGAACAGACAAGACAACGAACTGTTGAGATAACAACCATAATGTACCACTTCTTCTAGGGGATGGCTTACCCCAGCAGTTTTGAATATGTATATCCCTACAAAACCCCTTGATGAAGCAGAGCTCTCATAAGAGAGAAAGGGGTCAAATTCATGATGATATGTACATCCTTGCAAGATTTATAATTTTCCTCTTTTTCTAGCTATGAGAAACTTGCAATCTCTTAAACAAGACTCCTCTGTGTTGAAGGATTGTCCATGAACCCCATTTCCAGGCAGGCCTTTGCTTGGCAATTACCAGAGTCAGTGTTTGTTTCTCATTAGGCAGCCAGTTAAACACAGCAGACGGAAATGCAAACAATCACTGCCTGCTTTCTCCCTGCAGTTCTTGTCAGTACTGCTGAACCCATGTGCAGAACCAGAACATGACTGCAATCAGCACTCAAAAATACCATCACCCCCAGTAAAGCAGAAAGAAAGCAGTGAACAGTAAGTGCTAATTTGGCATCTGACATCTCCTGCAAAAGTGTAATTCTAAACATTAGAAAAGGTGACAGTCTGAAGACGGTCAGTAATTCTAAGTTAGTAAGAGCAGTAGGAAACTTTAATTCCTGCTGCTAGCATGAAACAAGACTGAATCTTTTAACAGTTATAAAAACCTTAGAAGAGAACAAAGCAACATGATCCACATTATGTTTAGACAGACGATGACATAATAAAATACTTCAAGTAATCTTTACTCGAGTGGGAAATAATGTTTATTTGTGGAAATAGTACCTTCAAGAAACAAAACCTTGCAGTTCTGAAGAATAGTAAACACAGTACCATAGCAAACATGGTACTAAAGTAAAGACTGTTGTTAATACAGCTGCCACTGTTAAAATGAAAACCCATTAAAAAATTTTTGTATTTTATTTTGTTTATCCTGGGTTGGCATGGCTAGGTTTTGAGAGTAGGGGAGCTACAAAGGCACTACTCTGAGAAGCTGCTAGAACCTTCCTTCACGTCTTACAGAGCCAGCATCAGCCAGCACCTAAGATGGACCCACACTGGTTGAGACTAAGACAGTCAGTGATGGCAGCAGCACCTCTGGAATAACATAAGAAGAAAAAAAAGTCATCCAGCAGAAGCAAGTTGCGACCAGAGAGAGTGAGAATATGTGATGAAGAAGAAGCAGCAGAAACAAGGTATGATGGACTGAGTTTAACCCCTATTCTGGTCCTCCTGAACAGCTGGGGGAAGGAGGTAGAGAATTGTGAATGCAGTTAGGCCAAGGAAGGATACAAGGATTAGGAAAGATATAGGTTTTACTTCTCATTATCCTACCCTGATTTGATTGGTAATAAATTCAACCAATTTCTCCAAGTTCAGTCTGTTTTGCCCATGACAGTAATCACTGAGTGATTTCTCCCTGTCCTTAATTTGTGACCCTTTCCTCATGTTTTCTCTCACCAGTCAAGGAGGGGAGTGCCAGGGCTTTGGAGGGGAACCTGGTGTCCAGCCAGGATCAACCCACCATGCTACCACCCCAACAAAAGCTGAAAGCCGTCACAAATCACAGACCTACTACTAAGCTGTTTCTCCCGCATGAAGCGGCTATAGCAACAACAAAACAAAAAAGAAACAAGTTTGATTAAGTACTTGACACAAACAGTACTGCTGCAGAGAAAATAAAAATATTCTGGAAAATGTCCAAAGCATTTGTAGTTATGTTTTAGTCCATGCTGTACTTAAGTCTAGAAGCAGAGACAGTTAAGGAGCACAGGTGCTGCAAACCAACTTCTTAGAAAACAAGGAAGTGAGACACCAGGACAAGAAGAAAGACCAAGTCATTGCAGAAGTCCCAGCATGCACAGGAGTAGCCATGTTAGTGACACAAGCAGCACGTGTTCAAAAACAAGGCCTTGCCAGTTTTATTATCTGTATTAGCTCTAAAAGTTCCAGCTATAAAAGGATGCTGAATAAAGCCATGTAAAACCAGCTTCTCTTCAGAACTTGCAATTGTTAAAAGATGACATATTGAATGACACAAAATGGAATTTAGTAGCAAGGACTATACACATTCCAGGTGGTGGCACATTGCCCTTACATTAAGGGATTAGCTGAGCTACTGATTAAAATACTACACTAGTGCATAAAACACTTTGACTCACTTTGATGATTTCACCACCCTTTAATTCAGTTTTATTCTCTAGACATACACTGATACTGTGGCAGTTTAATGGTCCTGACTTAAATTTTCTAATTCCCAAGGATGTATAAATACAGTTGAAAGCTAAAACCATTCCTATCCGGAATGGTTTTTAACTCTTTTTAAACTCTCATTTAACTCTTGCTTATGACAGATAACTTGGACAGCAATGGTTCTACTAGTTAGCACATTTAACGTCTGAAAATTGTACTCAAACATTTACACTTTCATATCCACCATTCAATTTGTTGTCCCTCAGCTCTTTCTAATCCCTCTTCCAAACACCAGAATGTCCTTCAGCACTGTAAAAGGGGGGGAAAAAAGGTTTAATAGTCTTTTTCTAGAATCATTTTACATATTTTCCCTGTTGGCAAAAGGCAGGGGTAGAGGAAGCAGAATTCTGGAAAAGGAGCTTCCCCTCTCTCATCTCACCCTCTTTCAGCTCAAATTCCTAATGCAGATGTCAGTTCCTCCTGCTCCACCCTTTCATGTTCTTGTTAAGATTACCGGGTTTCTCTTTCCCTTCAAGGCTGCAAGAGACTCTCTAAGCCTTCAGGCTACATCCCATTTAAAGATACCTGATCTTCCCCATTGACCTTATCATACCTTCCAGTAAATTCTTTAACAAGCTCTTGCTTTGAAATAAAACTGTTCACACAGACTCATTAAAGACCAGTAATGCCTTCCTTGCCTCAGTCTTTACAAGCAGTTGCTCTTCAGGTACCCAGCCCACTTAACTGGAAGACAGGGAGCAGAATCCCCCCACAATCTAAGGGAGAATGGTCAGTGACCTGCTACACCACTTCAGACCCACACAAGTCAACGGGGCAAAATGGTATCCATGGGCCCTGAGGAAGCTGGTGGAAGCGCTCACCAAGCCACTTTCCATTATTTACAAGCAGTCGTGGATGCTAACAGGGGCATTTCCAGTTGACGGAATGCTGCCACATGTGATGTTGTTCATCTACAGAAAAGGCTCAAAGGAGGATCCAGGGAACTACAGGCCTGTCAGTCAGACCTTGGTCCTGCATAAGGGTATGGAGCAGATCATCTCAAGTGTTGTAATATGGCACATACACGACAACCAGAAGTCAAGCCCAGCCAGGATGGGTTTGTGAAAGGCAGATCCTGCTTGACCAGCCTGGTCTCCTCCCATGACCAGCCAACCTATGTGGTGGAATAAGTGAAAGGCTGTGAATTTTGTCTGCCTGGAATTTAGTAGTGTTTGACACAGTTTGCTTTGACAAAGCACACTACTGAAAAACTGTCTGCTCATGGCTTGCATGGGTGTACTCCAGAAACTGTGGGAGCAGGACCACAGCAGCGACCATTCCCCTGTGCTGGCCACTGGTGAAGCCACACCTCAATCCTGCAGTCAGTTTTGAGTCCCTCACTGTAAGAAAAACCCTGAGGTGCTGGTGTGTGTCCAGAGGGCAGTGGAGCTGGGGAGGGGTTGGGAGCACAAGTCTGATGGGGACCAACAAAAGGGTTTTCAGCCTTGAGAAAAGGAGGCTCAGGTGGAACCTTACTGCTTTCTACCACTGACTGTAATGAGGGTGTAGCCAGGGGGTTCAGGGTCTTCTCCCACACAAAAATTGACAGGACAACAAGAAATGGCGACAAGCTGAGGCAGGGGAAGTTTGGTTTAGACATTAGGAAAATTTCTTCACTGAAAGGATCATCCAACACTCAGGCTCCTCAAGGCAGTGGCGGAGTCACCATCCCTGAACATATTTAAAAAGCATATAGATGTGGCACTTTAGGGGCATGGATTATTGGTAGACAATTGGTAGATTGGCATTACCAGGTTAATGGTTGGATTTAATGATCTTAGAGATGTTTTCCAACCTAAGTGATCCTACATCAAAAGAAAATACAAAAATGCAATGCCCTCAACAGCAAAAGTCAACTAACATATATAAGAAGCTTTCAGTCAAATTACATTCAATCTGCTTCACTCAATTCAAACAGTCTAATTTTATGTTGAGAAATACACTCATACAAATCCCTTACAAGAGAAAAACCACACTGTTTTACCTTTAAACAGCAAAACACAGCTAATTCCACAGTATCCTGCATGAGTCTATCCACCACTCTGAATCAGGTGATGTCCAATTGATTTTAAACCATCTAAACCAAGTCCTTGCACAGCACAATTCAGACCACCAAAAAATAGTTCCTGACCAAGTTTTGGTGTTTTCTTCAACTTTTCAGAATATTTTGTAAGACAATGGATGAGAAAGAAACAAAGCAAATGCTGATTAATATTAGAGAAGGGTCCAATCAGAAAAACTAAAGATATTCTGTGGAATTGTCTTCTTTACCACCAAGTCCTTGCATAATGGGCCTCAGACATTACACCCTTAACACTTCCCCACTGTTACTATATTAATGTATGCTAGATAGTTCACTAGTTTAATAAAGACTATTTGGAACATTTGTGCAAATGGTAGTATTTTATGAGGATGAGATGAGAAAAAAACACCAGCAAAAAAACACTACAAAGCATCCCATAAATAACAAAAGATTTAAAAGCTTAAAGAACAGGTTTTTTAACAAGATTTTAAATTTCAGAAGATTTTTAAATCTTTTTTAAAAAATTAAGATTAAAGATCAGTTTTAAAAAATCAGAAATCCACATACTAAAGTTATTTAGCATGTCTTTACATATTTGGTCATTGTGGCCTTAAATCAAGTTCTTCAAAGTGAATCAAGTGAAGAAGAATATTGCACTTTTAATCAACGGAAATAGTGAAAAGTCAACAATATCTATTAAAGTTACTGTGAAAGGAAGTTTGGTAGCAGAAAATTGTTTATATGGTTGTTAACACAACATCCTCAGCATGAAGTTTTCTAAAAAATAATTCACATAATAAAAATCAAATATAAAGTAAACATAAAGATAATTCAATAAATAATTTTAACTTATTAAAAGACAATGTTAGTTTAAAAAAAAATAAAAACTTTAATCAAGGAGTTAGAATTATTCATTGCACATACTAAAGAAGTTTTTGCCTCAGGAAGGGATGCAGGAGAATTCAGTGGATTGCTAATACCGGTCTGTAAAAAGATACTGCTAACGCTAACAACAATATATACCTCCTATGGACATGAAAAAAATATAGGCCCTACGGCAGAAGAGACTGTAAAAGATGAATCTATGCACCCTCTATTTCTGTCCATCATTTTAATTTTTAAGAAAGCTACCAGTCGATTTATGTTTATTAAAGGCTGCTTCATTCTACTTCAGAAAACTCAAGAATCATACATAACAGAAGAGGAAGGAAGTACCTGCTTTGTTTTCAAGATATTTCTTCACTTTGCCCATACATAACTTGAAAAGAACAGGGGAAATATGAATGATTCTGAAAGAGAATCGTTTATGAAAGAGATGTGAGCATTGATCTCACACACCTCTGAACTAAGCCTCAATACACCCATGAAGGAAATCAAGTTAAAACTGTTCTTGTGATTAAGAAAAATGTGCCAGCCAGGAAAAGTGATGGTGTGATTTCACATCACAGCCAGGATTCTCCTAGCAAGTTGCTATTCATAGCAAACATTTACCAGTCCTCTACTTCCAGTTGCTTGAATTTTAGCACCGGATTTAGTGACTGTACTTAAAGAAAGTCTTTTCAGGGAGCTGAGGAAAAGTTTTGCAACATTAGATTGGTGTCAGATTAGCCAGATGAATTTAGTCGCCCTGCAACTGCACGATCACTCACCAGAGCACAAAACCAGTGGCAGGAACACAGTTAGAAGTTACAAAAGGAAACAGACACTGACCTTACCAGCCACTTACTCACAGACTGCCTTATCTGCAAGGCAGAACACAATATTAGTTTCCGTCTATAAGAAATGACTGTCCTCCTAATGGAAGGGAAGAGTCTTAACCAATAAACTGAGTAGCTTTACTTGCAGGAGCTCACAATGTTTTTACTCTCAGAAACCCAAGTGTCCTCACTACCGAGACACTAGGCAGCACTTCTGAGTCACCATGCCAGTTTAAAAACAAAGACATTAAAACAAAGCAAAATCTGTGAAAGATCAAACAACCTGGGTCAGGCAACCTGCAAAAAGAAACAAGTAAAAGAATAGGGAATGAATGCAGAAATTACATTGAATATAGTTTACATTCCAACACTGCACAACTTGTAATCTATTCGTTTTCTCCATGCAATAATATGTAGTTTTGGAGACGCAGAAGACAAGCCGACATCTACACAACATTAGGGAAACTTTTACTGGCCCTGAGTATTAAGGCCAGTAAAAGCTTTTGTCTCTGTCAAAAAAAGCAGAAATTTCATTCTAAAATATTTCTCCTCCATCATATAGCTCATTCTGTGATGAATCTACATGTTTGAATGAAAGCCACCTTTTCAAACACACCTCTGCAAAGCAAAACAATTATTTTTGTAATTGTGCAACATATCATAAAATTCACATATTTCAGAAATTTATCATTGAAATAATGAGCATATACTGTCATGTCTTTAGCCTACTCACACACCTTCTCTTCACAATTTTGCCCCTCAACTGCATTTCAGAAGCTCAGTAACACCACAGTGAACCTCAGACTGGTTCATTTCCCCACTAGAATCACAGCGTGACAGTAAGCTTCATGGGAAAACCAAAAAACAATCAAGAAGCCAAAAAACCAAAACAAATAACAAACCACATTGCTGGGTTGAGCATTGCTAAAGAAAAATGGGTTCTGGCAAATTAATAGTGAAATTAAAGGACATTTTACCTCCTAGCATCAGCCACAAAGGTTCAAAACCCATTCCATGTCTCTTAGTGCTAAATTTAAAAGTAAGACTCAACACAAGCTTTAGACAGGATAATATGATGGGCATATATAGGAAAGAAAGTTAGTATTAGAAAAGTGACTTAATGAACTTGCAGATAAAGTCCAATCCAAATTACGTATTATAATGCCTCTGCATCCTGACTAGCCAAAAAGAATTTTTAAAAAAATTTAAAGAAAAAAAAAATCATAGTGCAACTATAAAATGCATATGAATCTTTTTAGGTATAAATGCCAGCATTCAAAAATCAAAGGTAAAATTAAAGGTCTATTGTGGTCTCAGGGTCACCATTTATGGTCTTGATGAGAGCGGTGAAACAGGACTCATTGACTTCATATCAGAAGGTTTAATATGATTTATCAAAATTGACTCCATTGTTCAAAGCTTGGGCTATTTCTGCTCAGGTACAGAGTGAGCTGTATTTCTCCATGCTCCATACCGAAGAAACCCCGAAAATGCTTACTATATCAGAGAGATAACAAAACTTCACACATTGGCTAAGAAAGAGAAACAAACCCACATCTCCCGAGACAGAGACACAGGACAGAGGTTGTTTGCAGAACTTTCTGCTCTGCAAATTTGAGCTTTCCCATGAGAATATTTTTCTGCAGGGAAACTCATCATATGTTCATACAACAGTCTATCTCTTGTCTATCAAACCCACTTCATACCACTCAGATTATCTTAAATTCAGTGCTAGCAGTACAAGGACAGCAGCAATGCATTTTGTATCAATCAATATTACTGTAAAAAAACATTATCACTGCAACAAAAGAAAACCTGTAACATTGCATCAAGGGAAGAATGAGAAAAATAAGTAATAAGCACTGAGTAAAGATAGAAGAAAAGGAGTCAATAGTGCCTTCAAATACCAGTAATAATATATTTATGGAAACCCTACATTAAATAAAATACACACCCATATATGTATTACACACACAGTTATCTTCCCTTTATGCATTAGCCCTAAGCCAAAACTACAGGGTCTGTGCTACAGGCACATGTTCATGCTTTATAAAAATAAGATTGGCAAACTGAGAAAGAGGACCTGAAAAAGAAGACATCATCTATTCTAGACCCTTTTGTTTTGAAGCAAGTTCAAGCACAACCCAAACATTCCTGATAAGGGCATTCCCCTTGCTGTTAAAAAAGCATCAATAAATAGAAATACCAACTTTGTCACATAACCTAAGAGACAGGACACTACTGTTGCCAAGACCTGGAAAATTATACAGTGTAAGAACATCTAAGTATCTCACCCAAATTTAGCTTATTATTTCCTTCTATTCAGCAAGGGACAGGAACACAGTTAAACTTTCTATCACCTTTCTCTTAACTAAAGAGAATAGCAGACTTCTTTCTGAACAACTGTCATTCAGTTTGTCCAGAATCTTCCAACTACTGTATGTAATAGGCCATGTTTTTCATGACCTCTGGATCTCCTTTGATCCCTCTCACATTTGTGTGTGGATTTTCTAAGGAAATCCCAGTGCCCACAGCCTCATGCAGTACAGTACTCTAGCAGAGCCTTTAAAAGCACCAAGCACAGGACAGAACTTCCTTTCTGTGTTTTACACACAGAAATTAACTCCTGTTAATACACTTCAAAAGGAAATCTGAAGTGTTTGAATTGGCATTCTCTTGTAAGATCGTGGCTCAGTCTGCAGACCATTCTACACTTTTTTTGATTTAACAGCAGAACTGCAAAGAGGTAATAGGTACAACAGGAAAATTTATTTTTCTGTTTCATTTTCCAGGAATAAGTAGCCGTGACACTTCAATATGTCCCACTTCATGTGGGACATATTAAAGTTTTCAGAACTTAGTCACAGGCAATGGAAGATTTTGTAATTTTCTGTAATGCATGCTTAGAAACAGCTCCTTTTTTCTTCATTCACACATGTCTAGGACACGGTCAAGCTATCTGTAGCTGACCAATCTTTAAGTCCTTAATTCCCCTCGAGTTTTAAAGAGAATGGCTTTAAATTACCCTTTAGTCAAAGCTAATCACCCTCCTCCACCAAGACTAAAGATGACATTCTGCCCACTGTATAACACTGCTTTCTCATACATGTTTCAGCGGCAAGATGAAAAGCAAAACACAAAACCCTGACTGTGGAAGCATCATTCTTTTATCACTTCATATTGACCAGGACACCTCTTCACTAGCCAGGGAAACAGGATCAATTGTCACACTGCATCATGAACCTCCCAATCCAGTAGCGCCCATCTGATGATCTGCAGGCCAACTTCAGTCTGACAAAACCTTCCACCCATTCCAAACCCTTGATTTAGAGGAGACTGAACCACAGTCTCCTTCAGTAAACAGCTAAACAGCACCTGAGAAGACAAAGTGGCAAGTTCTTACTAAAGGAGTTCCTGACATGTTTCCTTGGGCTTTAGACTGCCTACAGACAACTGGTGACAGCTACTCCTGCACCAGCACCACTGTATCAGAAGGTCATAGATGTGGGAATCAAGAAAAAAACCATCAGGATCTGCCTCCTAATGCTTCCTAGGACGGAATCTCTTGTCTTTCTATTAAGGTTTGTGCCTCCTACACCTACTGTAAAAAGCTCAGTAAAGATTTTGGGCATATTTGTCTTCTACCCTCTCATAATAAAATGACAGCTTTGGAGAAAGGACTGTATTTAGGATATTCTATCTGTATCAAAATCCATCATAAGAAGGCAAATGTAAATCCAGTTGACAAGACACCTAGTTAAAACATCTGAAGTTAAAAGTTCCATTGAGTAGTTTATCTTGAAAGCAACCAAAAAACCCAAAACAATGGAATAGTTGGGAAACAGACATATAGATAAAGATACACATATCTTGTGTATATATATATATACACACATATATAAAATCTCAAAAAGCTCAAAACCACAAACCCAACTCATTAGTTGGATTGAAGGGCAAATTTGGAGGTGTGTAAGTTGGCTCATACCATGGTGCTGGAAATAATGGACTATTTTTTCAAAGACACAGTAGAAGGAACTGGACTATAGGACAACTGTAAAGACAAAAATCTCTGGGGAAGGTAGATGTCTGTCCTGATTTCAGCTAGGACAGAATTCTTCTCAGCTGCTGATACAGTGCTTTGTAGCTGGTACAAAACAAATGTATTGCACATCACCTCGATCTGTCTTTCTTGCTCTTCTTTTTATACAAACATTGTTAGTAGCATACTTTATTTTTCTTCAGTTATTAAACTGTTCTTATCACAGCACACAAGGTACACTTTTTCCCCCTGAATTCTCCACCCAACCAGTCTGTGGATGTGGTGCGTGAGTGGCTGCCTGGTACCTAATTGCCAGCGGGGGTTAAAACAAACCCCTTATTTATAAAAAAAACAAGTAATCAAACATAAAACCCTCACAACCTTGAAAGCACAGGTAAGAATACTGGGTCTATATAAAATAGAGATTAAATAACATTTAAACTGGTCCACAGGTAAGATGGACATGACATCTTTCACTATCAAAGTTCTGGTGGAGCTATAGATAGATATTTTTGAAAAAGTGAAACTGAGTAGCAAAAGTAACACCAAATAGTACTCATACCATTGATCAAAAAGTATTTCAGCTACACTAATCAAATGAGCCCAGTTTCAAACCCTAAAACCAAATATCAAAGAAAAAATTATCTTCCAATAACAGTGGCAAATAAATGGATTCTTTTCTAGAAGAACTACAAGACAAAGTTTCAACTTTTTAATCACAGATGAGATTAATTCAGATGATAGCTCATGAGTTCTTATTTGCCTAGAATTAGTTTGCATGGTGCATCTATGAAACATGACATATCATTATTAACACACGTGTTAAAAAACACTCAAACCAATTAAGCCTCCTACAGAATTAGTGTTATGTGGAAGACAGCTAAGTAGGTTGCTACTGTTTGACAACAAAAGAGTAAAAGAAGTACTTTCTAAACTGGATGTAGAACTAGCAAAATACAAGAATATTCTGACTAAGAGTCATGTGTCTCCTCCACTACTATGTCCTGCTTTACGTTCTCCCATCTGACCCCGGACAAACTCCTGCAATCCTGAAAACTTATCCCCCAAAATTTAAAGGCACACTCACATGAGACTATGGAAAACATCACCGACTCAGTTCCCAGCTAGACTCCTCTTTTTAGCTAATGTTTAGCTGAAGGAAGTCAGCACAGTGGTCAAGAGAGTAGCTTAAAAATGGAAAGTAGTTCCAAAGGAGAACAGTATTAAAGAAACAGAAGGACAGCAAAAGGGACAGGAGAGGTGAGACCGTTCCTTGGATATATTACAGCATAAGAGGTTATGAAAGCATAAAATTCAAGATGCTGCAAACACTGTGAAAATACTAAGGCCAAAATTGATCCACAATACACATCAATACAAGCTGTTTAATAATCAATGCTGAAAACTTGCCTATTTAGCTACAACACCCACGGAAGCACTAAATACAGGGATATGCCCTCTTAGCGAGTACTGCACCAGTGATGCAAGTAAAACTCGACTTGTGAAGGGCACCTTACGAAGTTAACGGGTACAGTCAAAACATTTACGAAACAGGTTCTGGACCTGATTTGTGTGCCTGCGCCTCAGACAAATGGCTCACAACGCCGTTTCCAACGACAAACAACGGGTCGGGGAACGGGACACAAACACGAGCAAACAACACCCTCAGAACTCTATCTATCTCCCCAAAGCCAGGCGCTGAGCCAGCTCCGGACCAGCCTGGCCTCCTCTGGCTCCCCCCTGTACAGAACCCGCCCGGCGACACCGGCGCCCCGGGAGCTGGCACAGCCCGTTCCCAAATCCTCGCGGAGAGGGTTGGCCCTCCATCCCCCCATCTCGACCCACCTTGAGAAGGATGGAAGGTGGCAGCTGATTGATGTCCGGGGTGGGCGGCGGCGGCAGCTCCCGGCAGCTGTCGCCGGGGTACTCCACCGGCTCCTCGCAGCCCGCCTCGCCGCCCC